>JAQPZY010001385.1:842500-1180000 GCA_029931535.1 Margaritifera margaritifera | reverse complement strand
TGTCCTGTTTCTTAGTCAGATAAAAATACAAAAACAATAATGTAAGATGAGATACGTTAGGAATTCTCTATTTCAGACGCCTTGGTCCATAGATAGATAAACAGATGTGCTACAGTAACTAAAATATGTAAGCGTCATATAAGAGTGCTTATGTAAACTAAGATACAAACTCTATGAGGATTTCTTGAGTGCTCCTGTCAACATTCAAACAAATTATGCGGTATTTTGTTCGATCTCGCTATGATGGAGGACTTTCTATGAGCATCATTCTCATTGCTTGATATTCTTGTCTACACTGACAACAAGTATGTTGTCAATAATTATTCTAAGTGAAAAATATTGTCAATAATAATCATTGCAGTAGCACTATTGCATCTATGTACGCCTATTAACTTTTAAGGCTATTAGTATAACAAATTACTTTCTTTTTATACGCTTACTAAGTTTTGGCCACAGGGGTAAAGCACATGTTATTTTCACTGTCCTTTTTTATATATTGCTGGGAGTTAATGTCGCTTTCAGAACCTCTTATAACACGCGGCGGGGATAGATGGTTGGGCTAACGTAAGTTCGTGTAGTTTTTCAGAAACAAATTAAATAAAGGCAACACGCACTCATGACAAAGCGTTCTTTGTGGCTACAATATCACCAGATCAAGACAAGAATTTCCCATTAGAGTGTAAAAGTATACCTCATCTGAATGCATTGTGTAAACTTTGTAATCAAAATTTATCGGCACAAGGGCCAGAAGTGCATATTGTAAAAATCTTTATGGGTAGACGTCGGGGAGGAGGGAATACTCTAAAGCTTTTTTTTTCCAACAAAGGCAGACCGTATATAAATAACCATTCTTGATTAATAAATATCTGCTTTCAAAAGGTCAAAACAAGACATTAATATTTGTTGTCAGATGAGCAAAAAACCCTTTGTTATATGCTAACATCTCTCATAAAATCAAGATATAATTTTCTTTCAGTTGGTAGTACGCTGTGTGTATGAATCACTTTAATTTAATAAGGTTTAGTGAGTTTGCTTAGCTTTCTTGCAATGCCATAACAAAGTGCGGATTACAGGTATAGATTTTCAGTTTATGTACTAATAATGAGCAGTGTTACATTGCGTCCTGGATTTAAGATTAATGATATTCTTTTCTTTCAAGGGCAACGGAGTGTGTTACCTTGGTAATACGAACATAAATATAACAAGTCTTTCTTCTAGAAGTGTAATCAATACAAGTTGATAAAACTCTTATTTTTTAAATAGCAGAAGTGTTGGTCTATAGGGTATGTATATATGTATGTATGTATGTATGTATCTATGTATGTATGTATGTCTCTATGTATGTATGTATGTATGTATGTATGTATGTATGTATGTATGTATGTATGTATGTATGTATGTATGTATGTATGTATGTATGTATGTATGTATGTATGTATGTATGTATGTATGTATGTATGTATGTATGTATGTATGTATGTATGTATGTATGTATGTATGTGTGTGTGTGTGTGTGTGTGTGTGTGTGTGTATGTGTGTATGTGTATGTGTGTATGTATGTATGTATAACGGTACATCAATGTATGTATGTATGTATGTATGTATGTATAACGGCACATTAATGTATGTATGTATGTATGTATGTATAACGGCACATTAATGTATTTATGTTTTATAACGGTGCATCAGCACAATCCTGGCTATCCGTTGCCAGTTAAAAGATAAGTTCTAAAAATATAAAGTTAAAATGCTTTAAAAATCTATTAGAAAATAAACCCTTCCAAATAAACATAATATATTCTATTCTATTATTGTATTGCAAAAAGTAAGTGCTTGTGTATTGACTGTCAGCATTGATTTTTTTTCTTTTAGAAGACATCACAACAGAACATTTATTTAGATTTTTTTCTTTAAAAAGAAGTGTTTGCGAAAGGGAATATATATAGTATCAAGATTTAATGTGTATCGTATTTGGAAATACACATTAAGGTCAAAATGAACTGGGTATTCTTTCATGGCTTCAACACATAATTGTTTTCGTTTTATAACCGATATATTTGTAGTTGGCCACTGTTGATTTGTTACACTTATCTTTTCAGACATAATTATTTTAGTTCTCTTCTTAAATTACCTTACTTACTTAGTCTGTTCAATATTTTTTTTCTGATCAAAGTACCAATTGTAGACGTATTTGCAGGTGTCGTTTTCAAACACGTCTATCATTTTAATCTTTGTAATTTTTTTTTTTTTTTTTTTTTTTTTTACACATCTAATCTGATATTATCAGAAGTAAGTAATACAGGGACATTGCTGCGTGACACTCATAACCCGGTATTGAAGGATTTCTATGCGTGACACTCATAACCCGGTATTAAAGAATTTCTAAATTGGAAAATTTGAAATAAGGTACAGATTCATTCTACATAAAGCATGAATTGAATCTTAAAACTATAGAGCAAGATTAGACATAATCAAGCGTATCAAGAATCAATGTCAAATACAAAGTAAGATTAGACATAATCAAGCGTATCAAGGATCAATGTCAAATACAAAGCAAGATTAGACATAATCAAGCGTATCAATGATCAATATCAAATACAAAGCAAGATTAGGCATAATCAAGCGTATCAGGAATCAATGTCAAATACAAAACAAGATTAGACATAATCAAGCGTATCAAGAATCAATGTCAAATACAAAGCAAGATTAGACATAATCAAGCGTATCAATGATCAATGTCAAATACAAAGCAAGTTTTGACATAGTCAAGATTTCCTAGGATCAATGTCAAATACAAAGCAAGATTAGACATAATCAACCGTATCAATGATCGATGTCAAATACAGAGCAAGTTTTGACATAGTCAAGATTTCCTAGGATCAATGTCAAATACAAAGCAAGATTAGACATAATCAAGCGTATCAATGATCGATGTCAAATACAGAGCAAGTTTTGACAGTCAAGATTTCCTAGGATCAATGTCAAATACAAAGCAAGATTAGACATAATCAAGCGTATCAATGATCGATGTCAAATACAAAGCAAGTTTTGACATAGTCAAGATTTCCTAGGATCAGTGTCACATACAAAGCAAGATTAGACATAATCAAGCGTATCAAGAATCAATGTCAAATACAAAGCAAGTTTTGACATAGTCAAGATTTCCTAGGATCAATGTCAAATACAAAGCAAGATTAGACATAATCAAGCGTATCAATGATCGATGTCAAATACCAAGCAAGTTTTGACATAGTCAAGATTTCCTAGGATCAGTGTCAAACACAAAGCAAGATTAGACATAATCAAGCGTATCAAGGATCAATGTCAAATACAAAGCAAGATTAGACATAATCAAGCGTATCAATGATCAATGTCAAATACAAAGCAAGATTAGACATAATCAAGCGTATCAAGGATCAATGTCAAATACAGAGCAAGTTTTGACATAGTCAAGATTTCCTAGGATCAATGTCAAATACAGAACAAGATTAGACATAGTCAAGCGTTCATAGGATTAATGTTAAATACAGAGCAAGATTTGACATAATCAAGTGTTCCTAGAGTCAATGTCAAATAGAAAGCAAGATTAGACATAATCAAGCGTATTAAGGATCAATGTCAAATACAGAGCAAGTTTTGACATAGTCAAGATTTCCTAGGATCAATGTCAAATACAGAACAAGATTAGACATAGTCAAGCGTTCATAGGATTAATGTTAAATACAGAGCAAGATTTGACATAATCAAGTGTTCCTAGAGTCAATGTCAAATAGAAAGCAAAATTTGACACAGTCAAGCGTACATAGGATCAATGTCAAATACAACAGAGCAAGATCTGACATAATCAAGCGAAACTACGATCAATATCATCTTTTTTACCTTTGAGTTTGACAAAAATGAATGTAGGACAAACATTTTTTTAAAATTTTTTTTTTTAGATCAGCCTATTATAACCTTTTTAATGATTTCTTTTTTAGCACATGCCATAATGTTTTTGTATAGTGGTAGATAAATAATTGGTGTCTTTTCGTAAATTATAACAAATCAGCATTAAATTTTTTATAATGGAGTACATTATGATTCTATGATGTATTTCTATTTGTTATAATAGAGTACATTATGATTCAATGATGTATTTCTATTTATTATAATAGAGTACATTATGATTCTATGATGTATTTCTATTTTTTATAATAGAGTACATTATGATTCTATGATGTATTTCTATTTTTTTATAATTTAGTACATTATGATTCAATGATGTATTTCTATTTTTTATAGAGTACATTATGATTCTATGATGTATTTCTATTTTTAATAATAGAGTACACTATGATTCTATGATGTATTTCTATTTCTATATAATAGAGTACATTATGATTCTATGATATATTTCTATTCAGTGATTTATACTCTTTTGTGACGTCATAGGCGAACCTGTCAATGATTTTTGTTGTTAGGGAAGTGATGCATTTATTTTTGCAAACATTTTATAGCGTGTACTTTTCAATTTCTTTTAAAAGATATTAAGGATCCGATTTGATATAACCTAATACAATTTAGCTCTGGGACTGAGGACATTTTGCACGAACACTGTATGTAAGTACGTATATTGTTATAACGGTACATGAGCACAATCTTGGTTATATATTGCCAGTTCAAAAAGTTAAATTCTAAATATATTAAAGTTAATTTTTTAAAATATCTATTGGAAAATAACCCTTCCAAATAAACAAAAATATTTACTCCTACAGGATAAAAGAAAAAGTAGCTAAAATTCTTTAAAAGGTATATAAAATCAAAGATTAAGATAAAAAGGTAAAATATTTCAAATATAAGGCTTTTCTTTGCTTGTGTTGGTTGGTTAACACCTACATAGTATTTCTCTCTAATTTCTGCTCTCATTCTGTCAATCCTGTTTTTATTAAAATGTGTTCTGCATTTTACTGTTCGCATTTTGTGTGAATTTTTGTTTTAGCATGTTGGTAGAATTATCTGTATTTAATTGTTTCCTTCATAAACATGTAAATGTGTAATCCTCAAATTCTTGTAACATGTAACATGTAAAAGTACGCTTTAAATCGTACCCAATCAAACTGCCTTCCAAATCAGTAATCTCTGCAACGTTGGTATCTGGCGTTTCTTTGTTTTACTTCGTTTGGTGATGTTTCAGCGCCACAACTGTAGCATTTTATCATCTCCATTTATTGGAATAGTACAATTTCAAGTAGCACAATGGCAGGCTATATCTAAACCAGAGTAGAGAAATATACGGAGTTCTCGATCTATTAATTTAATAATTGATTGCGCGTGGGGTAAGATTTCGAGTCATTTTAAATTACACTATGCTTCCAAACTCTATATTTATCTACTTACATAAATTTACGGAAACCAGAACAAACTTAAACATACACCTACCAAATAAAACTATTTCTTGAACGGACATATTTTATGAGTGGTTATGGAAAATAAAATGTTTTCACCCCTATTTCCGTTCCTAATGATCTTGACTGCCATCCCCTCCTTCAGTTTCAGGTGTGATTGATATTGCAAAACTTTACACACGTTTTATATAGTTTTTCTGTATGACCGGATAGTAAAAAATATGTTGCACACATTCCATTTTAATAGCAAGCGATGATGTGATGAAGTCCGTCACCGGTGTGTGAATGACGTCACTGACTATTCAATCAGGAGACACATATTTACTAGTTACCGGCCTATGATATTGGCTTGCCAATTTAGGCCAGGTACCAGCGAACGCTAACGACTGAGCCACCGCTATTCCTTGTCGCCTTTTACGACATGCAGGAGAGCGCATCGGGCTTTTTCTATTATATATGGGGAGTGTCGCTTTCCATTGGTGGGTTTGATGTTCCATTGCTTGTTTGTGGAGTTTTCATTCGACATACCCAGCCAAAGAGATACAATATGGAAATTTATATAATATTTAAAGTCAGTGTATGGAATCTTCCATACAGAAACGGATGGATGCAGGGCGGCTTTGGCTACTGACACTTACTATCAACGTGCCTAAGCAGTATAGAACACTTTTTTTATCTTCAGAGAGAGATGAGCAAATCATGTTTCTGTAAGATTTGCACGAACAAACTAGTAATGCAGAGACAACTTACAGCATAACTGTTATTCATTGAATAGTGCACAGATCTATTAGATTCTTTATCATGTACAGGGTATATATTGCATCATGATCGTCACTATTGTAAATACGAAAATACAACGAAACACATACATTCTCTCTCTCTCTCTCTCTCTCTCTCTCTCTCTCTCTCTCTCTCTCTCTCTCTCTCTCTCTCTCCAATTTACATGGTTGAAACAATAGGCATTTAACGGTCACTTTTTATATTTTTTTCAGCTCCATGGCGCGTGTAATTTGGCTGAAGTTTCGATCCATTTTGATCTTTGGCGTCTTTCCTATAACATTTTTATTTCTGATATTACATGCGACAAATTTCATGCAATCACCTCAACGTGAAAAGTGCCCGTATGAGTATAGAAGTGATGATACAGACCGTTCCCTGCTTCTTTTATCTCCGAATAGGTCTGAAACAATCCACGTGTGTGTTGTGGCGGGAATGGAGGGCGTAGAAACTGAGGTGGAAGTGTTTTTAAAGTCGGTAGTCCTGAAAGCACATTTCTACAGTATTGAGATCCACTTCTTGTGCGGAGATGGTTCACGACCACGGATAGAGAAAATACTTCCGCGGAAACATCATCCCTATATCGACATCAGATATGACCTGCGTAATTTGAACAAACAGGACGTAATGCGAGAGCTTGATAAAATAAACGTCATCACAGAGAAACCTGGCGACATCCATAAATTTGCAAAAGCGTTTCTTCATTTACTTTTTCCAGACATTGAAAAATGTATACTACTTGACACCGATCTAATTTTCGGCACTGATCCGGCATATTTATGGAACGAGTTCAAAGTTCAACACGGCCAGGAAATAGTTACCATGAAAATAAACCAAGATATGCCAAATCATGACTATGCCAATTCTGGCGTTATGCTCTTAAATATGAAAGAAATGAGAGAGATCCAATTCGAAAATAACTATATACCTGCAGCAAAAAGATATTGTTCACAATTAGTTGACCAAGGAAGAGTGTATTACACGTGCAATGTGGGGGATCAAAATTTATTCTACGGAGTATTTCGGATCAAGAGCCATTTATTTCATAGCCTTCCTCCCTCATGGACACTTGAGTTTTGCTATGATTTTCTTGGATTTACCTTTGATAGATATTACAGTCCTACCAATAATATGTTTTTTGGGATAGCGCATCTGAACTGTTTGAATTTTATTTCCCATAGGGAAAATGGTGCGTTCCTTGATTTCGTAGAAGGTAAAGGATATAACAAAAATTTAATCAAATACGTCAAGGCTGTAATGAACATTTAACCAATTAACTAACTATCTAACTATATATATATATATATATATATATATATATATATATATATATATATATATATATATATATATATATATACACATTATCAGCTGTTGAGACTTTCTGATCTAGAGTAGATAAAATGTATGAGAGAAGGACATTTATTTGCAAAATAAATCATTACAACGATGAACAAATCATATTTCTATAGACTTTTGCCATTTCTTGGCATTCATTTTCTTCTATACACTTAAGTTTTGGTACAAGAATCCGAGTCCGGATGACCGCTTCTGCCCCAATCCCCCGACACACACACACACACACACACACACACACACACACACACACACACACACACACATATATATATATATATATATATATATATATATATATATATATATACATATATATAACAGAAAGATAGTGAAACCAACAATGTAAGTAAAATCAACAAACAATTTATTTCTCTGTAATTAAAATGAAAATTCAAAAGACACTTACAGTAGCGTGAATTAAAATCCAAATAATCCAATAGACCTAAGTGTCCTAATCACAAGTCCTAAATATTGAATGTTCTGAATGAATGAATGTTCTGAGTGAATGAATGTTCCGAATGAATCAATTTCCTAATGAACGAATGTTCCGAATAAATGAATGTTCCGAATGAATGGGCAGTCTTAAACGTCCTGTTGTACCACAATGATAGTCTTGAATGTCCTGATGTATCCCAATAATGTAATCTAGATCACATTTTAGAATGTCCACAGGTATCCAAAAGTCATATGTTTAAATCCAAAGGTTAATGAGTACTTTAGGTAACTCCAATGAATGTTCAAGCAAATAATTCCTTTCGAATTATGTACACAGCAATACAGCACTACAGCACAACTATGATTCCAAACAGTCTGATGATTCCAAAATGACTGATCATAAAAAAACCACATAAATGTTTTTAACGCAGGATTTAAAATTGGAATGATTATAATGCGTTCATCAAGTTCTTGTATACTCTTTGCAAATGGCCTATTTCACAGCATAAAACGTGTCATCTAACGACTCACAATGCAATACAAAATGCGTCATTCGAGTGGAATATCCCCAACAAATGGTCAACAACACTGACCTTGAACTCAAATGTAGTCAAGTTGCTATTTGACCGTATTTAAAGTACAGTCATAGACCAAAAGTTTAGGCACTCATTATAGATTCTATATACATAACAATATATATATATATATATATATATATATATATATATATATATATATATATATATATATATATATATATATATATATATAGTTTATCATTGCAAAGATAATAAAATACGGGCAAATATATTATAATCAGTTTTTAAAAGAACTTGATAAAGGAGCGATCGTTTGTTTTCTAGTCTAAAATATACTTTTAAGCAGTGTAAATACCAATTTGCAATTTTTCGCTTTCGACTGAGACGGTAACAGCTATATTGTATGAGTTGGGTCCAATCAACGGCATGCGTTACAGTGACACCGAGTGGTAGGTGGCACTCGATGGAACGAGCGATTATACGCGTACCTTTAGTCCAATGAGACATAGCTGTTACCGTCTCGGAAGAATGAGAAACTGTGAATTAGTATTCACCTCGTTTTATTTATTTATTTTTTAAAATCCTTGACCGTATAAGGATGGGGATTATGTTTTCAGGATTGTTTCGTGAGCTCGAATGAGCTATTAATTTATTATTATCATTAATTTTTCCATGTTTAAAACATGTCAAATTCAATCAATACTCATTTTGAATGATTCCTGACAAAAGAGATTGATCACTTTTGTGAAAGATGTTACCAGTGTTTGTCCTGGGCAACACTAGTTACTACAGAAAAAGTCTGTTGGGATATGCCACTGAAACCAGACCGCTGATCCGGGGGTTGGAGGTGGTGTGGTGGTTGGGGCGGATTTGGAGAGAGAGAGAGAGAGAGAGAGAGAGAGAGAGAGAGAGAGAGAGAGAGAGAGAGAGAGAGAGAGAGAGAGAGAGAGAGAGAGAGAGAGAGAGAGAGAGAGAGAGTACGGAATAGCATAAAACAAAGATAAAGAAAGAGAGAAACAATGACTTGTGAAAAACGTTTTAACGATTCTTACTGACGGAAACCCTTTTCTTAATTAAAGTTTGTTAAACCTGTTTGAATGAATATTTGTTTTACATTTCTCGTTTTTTGTATAAAAGGAAGCCCTGCCCCCACACATTTAAAATTTATAGAATAAAAAAAGAATTTTATTGCATTTCCTCTGTTTATAAGAATATCACAAAGGACTTGTATACTTTTAAATATATTTGACAAAAACACGTATTAAAATGAATCGCATATCATTGAAACATTAACAATTGCAAGAAAAGTATATAAGGAAATTAACAATTTCAATAACTGAGTACACCCGCTTCCTCTTGTCGATTCATCGTCAAGTATGAGAGTGCAATTGGGTTGAATGGTCACTCAAAGTGAGTATGACATTCAGTCAGTGCCAAGGGCATGAACTGACATTACATGATATTATATGGCATTGAAAACTGCAGCGTACCTTAAATCTTTCAATATGCCAACAGGTTGACTTACTTCCGGAGATCCTAGGTTTTTGTTTTCACAGAGGGCTTCAGTTTGGGTCACATTCAACCGTGTAATTGAGATGAGTCAGCGAGATCCCGCCTGATTCGACTTAAGAGACTGTCCTTCTGATTGACTGTAAGAAAATCGACGAATTCTGTCTCTGGTGGCAGTCAGGTGCACCCAAACTCCAGAGATGGCCGCCTCCAGGGACTGAGAGGCCAGATAGAGCAGATGGACTTTTGCTAAAACTTATGATAAAGGTCAAAGGTTAAATGTCAGAGATCACACACACATATCTTTCGTTACTCAAGCGCAGCAGCTGACCCTTGTTATTGCATTGAATACGACAACTATCAGACAGGTGAAAAAATAATTCACGAATTTAACATGAAGACAACAATGTCGGTATCTGGAGATAATTCCTGGTTGTGTAAAAGATTGGATAGGATAAAAGTGCAATCAAAGCTAGTTGTGCTGAAGAATAACATCCCAGAGAATAAAATTATTCATTTGTTGAATTGATTTTCATCATTAAAAAAATACACTCAAATGTTTCAGAAAAGACGCAGATTTACCAATGACATTTTATGATGATTGCGTTGAAATAAGCAGCATCAGTCCTTATAGCAAAATGGTTAAAATAGTACACTATGAGGAAGAATACATTAAAAAAATTGTATTCTGCTAAATTAACAGTGCAACTTGAAGATCTCCTATATTTAAACGGTCGATCTTCCACGATTAAAAGAACCTTGAGATATAATTTAGGGAGAACAAAGTCTCATTTAAAATAACACATGGTGATTTAGTATGCGAGCTGTAACAGAATCAATCACCATAGAAATAGCAAACTTGGACAAATCTGAAATCATTCATACGATTGAAAAGATTGAAGAATCGTTGCAAATTGCTGAAAATTAAAGTATCTGTTTTAGACGGTCATTTTGTTGTCTTGTTGATAGCACCTAAATACAATTTATCAGGCATTCTCTAGTTGTTCTTATACCGTTTGAAATGAACGGCAAAGAACAATATTTAAGATCCCGAAAGTCTAGTTGCTTTCACAAATATCAATAATTTGTGGGAACAAATTTAAACGGGGCAGAAAGAAAATAAACTACACTGAACTGAAAAAATGGTTAACTGAAGACTCTACCTTCACATTACAAAAGTAAGCGAGAAAAAGGTTTCTCTACAAAACAGCTCATGTCAATCAAGTGGATCACCCGTGGCAACTAGACAGCTGGCGCGGTAGCATATGAAAAAGACAATCCGTTTTGACAGTGATCATTATGTTCTCAAAATACACTTGGGTGGAAAAGTGAAAACGAAAAGGAAGATAGCACACATTATGCTTTTAGATAAATCTTCAGAGAAGAAAAATACTAAACAGTTTTAAAAGGGCTACCTTCCTAACTTTACCGAGGATATATTTAAAAGTGGGCAATTAATTTACAATGTGGAAGATTTGAATGGGAAGGACATGTTTACGAATAAGGGTTATCTCTATCGAAGAAAAAATATTGAAGACCGATAAAATCAAGGGTGAAAGGTATGTAGTTGTGTAAAGGAAAGGTTATCATACATCGTTAAAACGTTGCGAAATAACTGAAAATACTATGCCATTGAAACAACAATGCGTCAAATACAGACCTCTCCTATGGAGAAAGATAGAGTGCAGTACATAAATAGCAGTTTCAAGGAGTATCCACACGTTTGAGTTTTTGAAAGATGATGACTTTGTTGTACGTAACAGCTGTGGAATAAAGAGTACATTAGAGCACGAAGGAATTAAAACATGCATGATATGTGAAATATCAGAGGTAAAAAAGAAAGTACATCCAGTAATAAGTAAATAACAAAACGGTACAAATTGGAAATGTAATAAGTAAATAACAAAACGGTACAAATTGGAAACGCAATAAGTAAATAACAAATCGGTACAAATTGGAAACGTCATAAGTAAATAACAAAACGGTACAAATTGGAAATGTTATAAGGCAACTACAACATAGAGAATGTCTTACCAGGGTAATAAATAACATCACAGAAGACATTAAAAGAGATAACATGAAAAAGTTGATGCCAACGACATCTGAAATGTATGAAAAACAGATACAGTGTTAAAGACTATAAATTAATCTATGAGTTTTTGAACAAAATGAGGGGTAATGAAAATCACATAAATGTTGATGCAATCACAGGGACATTTAAACTTCTCTCAAATTTTGTACAAAGAAGGTATAGTAATTAAACAATCAACAATGCATTTTTTCTGGATAAAATGTTTATCATGTACAATTTTAACACTTCCATAAAACCTTAAATCACAAAGAATTACCCAAAATGAACCAAAATGTATTGATGTATGATGAGTTTTTTTTACCGCAAATGGATTAAGTGAAATCCAGTATACCTTTTACATTATGTAGATATATAGATGATGAAGACATAATTGTTCCTTCGGAAAACGCTACCCTGAACATGAATTAATCAGGAGTTTTATTTGACAGCTAGCAGTAATTTAAATTAAACAACACAAATAAATGAAACAGTCAATATTGGAGACACAATTTTATCAGAGACAATGTGTACCGTGGGTGCAATCAGTTTAAGATTTTTAAATGAAATCGATATAAACGGAGAGAGGAAATGGAAAAACAAAATAGAAAATACCAGGGATATAAAGAGTGTATACAATTAACGATATTAAAATGACAGTAATGAAAATCGGTAGTATTGTCGGATACAACAACAATTTAGAGAAGTCAAGTGACTTGTATAAGCTTAGATTCAACCTACTATCAATACCGCGCTAGTATAGGATGGTACTTTAAATGCTGATAAACATTCTGTGACAGGATGACAGGAAACTGGAGTAAAAAAATAAAACAATATCAGTGAACATAACGATACATGACAATTTACACAAATAAAAAAACAAACACACAATATGTCTTATGACATAAACAATCACTTATATTCATACTACTGGCTGCAGGAGTTGCCTTGGTTTGCGTTTTAAAATAGGTTATGCATTTTGTATCCTCTTCTCTTAGACGCCATGTCTACACCTTTGATCAACAATGAAATAACAAACCCACTAATGCCAAAATAAGTAATATAGAATGTTCAGCAAGGAAGAAACACAGACACAACTTATCACCCCACCAAAAATTCCGGGATATGCTGCTGTTGGCAATGTTTATTAAGCCCTATTTAATTCTGTCAACGAACGAATAATGTTTGACTCCTGATTGCTCCTCATCCAACTCGTACTAAAACTTTCACAAAATTTGCTATAGACAGAGCAACGGTTGACATTTTCATCCCAACAACAGTGTCTGTAACAGCAGTTGTAACACCCTTTTCTTTAAGCAGTGTTTTCAACCACTATCCTAATGGTAACCTTGGAGCTGATTTATTCAATATTTCGCTCTGAAAAGTCTCAACACATGTGTTAGACTTTCATCTAATTCTCTCCTTATGCTTTCAACACTTTCCAACAGATCGTGCTATACTGATTTTTTCGTGTCTATTTCTCCACTTATCTCGGTGTTTACTTCCTCAGTCTCTTTGTTTAATGAATTGCAACATCAGATTTCATAGAATATAGTTTGGAACTGATAACGTGTAAGCCCTCCACTTTTGAATTCTTTCGTTGAAATCGTCAGTTGTAGTTCCAGATTCTCTTACATGTTCACCAAACGTGTAATTACAGTCTATTGTCCGCATCTCTATTTCCTCCGGTGTGCATTTACTTGTTGTCTTCGAACAACTGTAGGTTTTAACGAATATTTAGGTTGTGTCATTATACTTTGTAATATCCCCAACGTTTCTCCTGGATCTCTAAGGCTATTCAAATTTTCCTAAAATTATTCAATTAGAAGTAGGTTCTAGGAGTAGTGTCGCAAAATCATCAGAATTTAATTCTTTCATGAAACTGGACCCTGCGGGTTGTTTCCTAAGTAGTATAGATTCTTGACCATCATTTGTGGTAATTTTTATATTCATAGCTTAACCTAGTTGTCCTTTAGATTAACAAATTCTAACTTAGTTTATAATCAGAATCTATGAATAGTTAACATAATTTACGTACATTTTGTTCTACAGCTTTATGTTCAGTACCAAAACGTACTTCACCTTGATCATGAAAATCATTAGAAAGATTTGCTGTATAATCAACTACTATTTGAACTTCTGTATCTACTAAATCATTATCTCCATAAAAAGGGTTTGCAAATTCTTGAATTTAGAAAAAAAGGTCAGCACAATCTGCCATGTATCGTGCTGAAAAGCACAATAGAGGCTGCTTCTATGGTGCACGCCATTTTTATTGAGCTACAAGGGCTATATCGTTTGGTACAGGCTATTTTTAATGAAATAAATAGCTATATATATATATATATATATATATATATATATACACACAGAAGTCATGTCAAAGGTAACAAAGGCACTGTTAGCTGGAAAAGGAATTAGGATTTATCGGAGACAGAAATAGCAATAACTCCATTTTTACAAAAACAGAAGACAACAAACAGGAATTGAAAATAGATTTTGCAAAAAGAAATTACAAAGATAGCTTCTTAAAATTTAAATGAAATTAATTGGAAAAATGAATGGGAAACAAATTAAGAAGACATATGAAATCTTTGTCAATGCTAGAGCTGCTAAAAGTTTCGAGTTATTTTCAGATGCTGTAATATATGCACTGCAACAATACTGTTTAGGAAATGTTTAGTAAGTGTATTCCAACTGACAATTTAGTTTACAAAATGAACTGAAAGATGATTACATGACAGAAATGGATTTTTGCTATTCAGGTTGGGGTTCTCTCTCTCTCTCTCTCTCTCTCTCTCTCTCTCTCTCTCTCTCTCTCTCTCTTTCTTTCTTTTCTGTCATTCTTTCTTTCTCTCTCTTTCTCTCCCTCCCTCCCTCCCCCCTCTCTCTCTCTCTCTCTTTTTCTCTCTCTTTCTCTCTCTCTTTCTCTCTTTCTCTCTCTCCTCTCTCTCTCTCTCTCTCTCTCTATTCATTAAGGTAAGTTTGATACATTCAGACATATTAATTTGAAAAAAGGCAAAAGAGGACAAAAAAGTAAACGTTGTTGTCCCCGTGACACATCGCCTCTGGTCGACTTAGACTTTGCAAAGACAAAGACGGAAACATTTTTAATAAGTAAATGAGTCCTGGCTGCTTTGCTGTTGATTCATTTCTATCTTTAATCAAAAGGTCACAATATTTGTCATGACATGAGTAGCTGCTAAATAAAGTCACGCTGCAAAATTAAATTTTTACAAGACCATACTGGTAAAATCTCCTAAATCATGAAGTTAGCCATCTTGAATGATTCATCTGTTTTTTTAACTTTTCAATCACTTTTGCTCTAAGGTATTTTATAAGTTTGTGTCTATTTTTCTGACTTTCAGTTATCTAGTGCTTGACAAAACATTTTCTCTGATCAGGCACAGAAAGGTCAAAAGAGGCACATGAGATGACATGAACTATCTTTCATGTACTTTTTGTTGTACCCCTTTACATGTTCTCTGCTTTATTTAATTTTACAAGGTTTGCATTTACTTTTTCTGATTAAACTTCTTTACATATTTAATATTTTCACATAAAATTGTTTTCTTTGTATCACTTTTTGCTTTTTATGCAATTAAATGTCAATTATTTTTTCACAGCTTAAATCAACACTAAAAGAGTGTGCTCTGACATGATTGGACCTCTAGAACACGTTCCCCTCGGCACGATGACAATTATCATTTGTTCGATGAAGATTTGTACTAAGTTAGCTTTACAAATTTCCTTGCAGATTAATGGAAGGTGAACATAGTAAATATGAAAAGGAAAAGAGGGTTAGCAACGAACATGAATTGGTTACTTCACATAATGCAATAGATCCATGTTCATCTGAACTGGGTAGATAACTTGGAAGGCTTTTACAGAAATTAAAAAAGCCATCATGAACGTTTAAAGAAAGAACAAGAAGGTTCTAAAATATTACATACTGCAATTGTACTTTCGGTGCACGGCCCAGTATTGAAAAAACAACAATAAACAAACAAACAAACAAAAAACAAGCAAAAAACAACCAACAACACCAAAACAACAAACAAACAAACAAAAAATAAATGAATAAAATCAAAAATAACAAAACCCCAAACGGTACAAGTTTAATCAACACGATCTATTATTTGATAGCTGGTGGTGTAGCTGTTATAGTCATTTTGTTCATTTGGTGTAAAAGATAAGTTGTGTCTGTTATGAAGCCGATAAAAGGGCAAAAGACATAGAAAATTAACAAAAATAAACAACAACAGAAAAGTCTGTACGAAGTTCAACACTACAGGAATTTGTCTGTAAATAAAACGGCAAATCCTGGACTTTGTCCAACCCCAAAACAGAGATGCTTTAACTTTTAATTAATTAATAAGATAGCTTTACATGCAAACAAATGTCGAGTGACAACAAAAATATTGTTAACTCTGGTTACCGTGCAGCACTCTACTTTCATCGTTACATACAGCATGCTTTTTAAGAAGTTGGTTAAGATGCCGATGGGTCCACCATCAAATATATATATTGGAAAAATTTGACCATTTTTACTTAGTAAGTTCACAATCGACTACCTGATAAAACAGGGACTTTTATCTGAAAAATATATTATGCAATCTTACTGTTGCCTACAGCATACATTAAAAAACCAAAAAAAAAAAACAAACAAAACAACTGTTGAGGTTTACAATTGGCCCACTGTTAAGCTTGGATATTGAGGAAGTTGTAAAGCTAATCGCTCCAGTTTCATTGAGTCAGTTTACAATTTACTACCTAATATCACATAGACTTTTGCCTGACAAAATTATTACTCAATAAATGTTTTATATAAGTCAACCATAACAACTAGGTAAATAGCGTAACATCTTTGAAGGAGAATGAACAGTTTCTGGACCAAAAGACTGCACCTTTTACGGTATATATGCTCTACATGGTTTCTTTTCTGTTTTGAAAAGGAAGCCAAAGAAAACTGTGAAAAAAACATCACTACAGCCTGAAACGGCTGAGCAAAGTATGCAAAGCACAGGTACAGAGAACGCCACAACATCCATATAGTCCGTAAAACCGGTTAGCACTGCAAAATCCAACCTTTCTCTTTCCTATATCTAAATGAGTGAGAAGACAACAAGTGCGTCGCAATGGCGGCATATTCTGTGATTCTGCACACCTTCGGTACAAGACCTCAGATATTATTGTATACTGACATTAGACAACAAAGTTAAGACTTTGATCAACAATAGTTATTAATTTTAATCGCAAAAATTAAAGACATTAAAAATTATATAGTCAGAGTTCGAACACTACAGAGGTGCTAGAAATAAATACAAGGCAGCATAAAAAGTTTTGAATAAGGTGGAGGCTAGCATAGCAACATTTCAGGTTGTATGGGAATAACAACAACTAAATTAGGTTTTGCAGGAATAGCTGCCGGCATGGTTAAAAGTGGGTTTAGCGCAACATTGATAGGATATGGTACAAAAGCTTAAAAAAAATATTGATCCACAAACATGATGAAATATCAACTTTTGCAATCAGTTTGATGAACAGCGTCGACGACTTGATAAGCACAGCAATAATTGACAATGGCATCAACCATGAGGAGTTTATTTGGAATCATCATCAACGAGTATAACAGGTACAATTAAATACAAATGGAATCGGAAAGAAAATAAACAACACAAAAAGTTAAGACGTTGCAACCTCATCCATGATGAACACAGAGGAAACAAAAAACTTTTTAGCAGGAGGGGAGACATTGAAAGAGAAAGAGATACAAAAAGCGTTGGGATGAAGTTCCATCTTTGAGAAATTTGCAATAAAACAGGATACATATTGAAAAAATCTTTAACGGCACCTTGGCAAAATTACTAGTTGTTTACATGTCTCAAACACAAATGTTTCACTTAATTGAACCTTTATTGCTAAACAACTGGAGAGCTATATTAAAGTCGGCGATCTTTGGAAGAAAGCCCTCACCCACGGTGATGATCTTCAAGCTAAAGAAATGTATTTTGCCTATCCAATTGATAAGATAAAAACTATCGATATCGTTGCAGACAATAAGTTTTATTCATAATATTCCGATGAACTCAAATACAAATATCTTTAAACAATATCAATGACAAGAATACAACAAGGATTGTTTTAATTTCTGATCCTTTTACCTGCCTCGCGATGTACATGAACAAAAGTCAGAGATGGATTGACTGCAATAATGACAACGAAGAAAGTAATGCTGTTGAATGTTTACAATATACCTTAAAAGTTAAAATCACACTAATATCACAGTGTTCATTACTAGTTACAATACTAAATTGTTAGAATTCAATAACCAGATAACTAGGCAGGCATCTGCTCAATTTTACACAGTTTGTGGATTTGAACTCCCATAATTTATATATTTATCTTGATCAAAATAATAATACAAAAACCCTATTTCATTGCTAACGACACGGCCTCAGCACAGCTAAACATTTTAACAGTGTTAGCATTTTTTGACTGTTATTATTTTTTTAACATATACGTTGTTTCATACAAAGTTCATTACAAGCACTTACAGAAATGTAGAATTAACACACTGAATGTCAGCATACAATATGAAAAAAGTATTAGATCTTCATGGTATGCATGTAACATATGTTTTTCATGTAAAGGAAATAAAGAAAATGATGACATATTATCTCTGAGAGAACCTAGTGAATTTGGTTTACCTTTAAACATTGAGACAAAAACAGGGGAGAAAGATGTAATTTAAACCTCAGTAATAACCGTATTACAAATTTACGTGAACCGGTTAAATTAACTTATGCAGTTTCTAGTCTGAGTTCAAGGCTGGTCTTACTTGCTATTTGTCTGTGTTTTTTCCATAGAATGACTCCCGTCCTGTTATGATGTGGGTCTTTAGAAATATGTATATAATAGATGCTTGATTCGCATTAACTTCGTTAAGATCAGTCTGGGAATCATTTTGTAATCAGATTTTACATTGTGCCACTGAACTCAGATATCATTCGAGAGGAATTATTTATTTAAAGTTTAACTTTATCATTGCCACCACTAAATGCAAGAGTCGTTGTATCTACTTAAGTTTTCAATGCATCTGCCTCTATTGTATCATTTTGTTTCAAATCATTAAATCTTTTCTCATTCTTTTCATCTTTATGTCTGATTAATCTGTTATGACTATAGGTCGTAAAAATAAGTAACCGAAAGAAAGTGAAACATCAATGTATGTAATATCAACAAGCAATTTATTTCCCTATCAATATGAAATTCAAAAAGACACTTACATTTTGTGACTTAAATTCCAAATAATCCTCAATATCCTATCACAAGTCCCAAAAATATAGAATGCTCCGAATGAATTCAAATAGTCTTGAATGTCCTGATATACCACGTTGATACAATCCAGAATGTCTTTGAATAAGTTCATAAAAGTCCAAAGTAATATATCAATCCAAAAGTCATTGAGCACTTATAAATTCCAGTGAATGTTTAAATAAATAATTCCTCTCGAATGATATCTGAGTTCAATGGCACATCTATAAACGAAACATAGAGACATTAATAACTGAATTGAACACTGAAATGGGGATAAAGAACCTTGCAGTGATTGTTAGAAAGGTTGAAGTAAGGAAAAGGAAATCGATAATAACTAAAAGAAGTTTCATAAAAAAGAAAGGAAACGAATGCATTGATGTAAACTGCTTTACGATTTCCTCGTTGTACCGACTCAGGAGAATCGTGGTCCTGTTTTCATTAAACATATCAAATTGTTTTTCTGAATTGAGATTTTTCAAGTTCTCTCTAATTGCTTAGTTTGAAATTGTGAATTTGTAACCGAACGTTATGCAGGCATTAAGACAAAAATACAGTTAGCATATCATGCATTTGACTCCTTTTAGTCTTGTTTTATATCTGACGATAAATTGACTATTTCCTAAAATTTTACGAAGTCCTCAACTCGTGATTCAAGAATCAAAGGACTTACATGTGTACAGTTTAAAAACTGAAGAGGTACTTTTCATCCCTTTTGTTGTATCTCCCTCTTACAAAATACAAATATTGTCAGAAATATCATAAGCAAAATAATGCAAAATCACAATTTGAGGAAAATGTTTGAGAGTTTTTGTGAAACTTGGGCAATATTATTATGTTTATGTGAATTTAAGTTCTCTAGTTTCAACTTTTACAGAGACAGCAAAAACAAAGACAAAAACGAAAGAGACACAAAAACAAGGACAAAAACGAAAGAACGGTTGGAAGTTCGTAATTCTGAAAGTAAACCCTAAACATAAGTGAAGTAATTATGGATTGAACAATGCTCTATCAAGTGTTGCTGAACACAAGTATGACACAATAGATGCTTCACAGCAATATGTCATTCTACTAATACAATCTGGCTTATCAATACTTTTTGTCTATTGAACCTTTAAGAATTTAGTGCTTTTATGTTCAGTTTTATACTGTATTTGTGGTAAGCAACCAACGTGTTGCTTACTCATTAGAAGTTAGTTAAGAATATAAATTTAATGTTTCCAGTGTATAAGAGTCACGTACTGGCGTTCTAGAAAAGAATATTGCTTTAATTACTGGATTGAAACTGAAGAATGGTTCTGTTACGTCAGGATGGGAATAAATGGCAGCAGCATCAAAATTTGTTAATCATAAACGGAATGTTTTGCGGGAGCAAACCTGTTAATCCGTTATTATATATCACTAGATAAATAATAAAATGGTTGCAACATGAGTAACTATGAAAGGAGCAATATATGACGGTCTAGCATTTACAGGTAGTTAGTATCTGTTCAAGTTATTTGATCTTAATTATATTATGTACCGGGAGTTAATGAAGAAAACGTTATGTAAGAATTACAGAGAAAACCTGCAGTGTTGAATGAAAACAGAGTCAATTCAATGGCCTACTTGAAAGAGAGATTCGGAAAACATTGTTTAGTGACTCAGATATTAAAAAAAACACAGATTTTGTATGCATCTGCTCATAGTGCCATCGGCACCTATGCATCTACCGACCCAGAAAATAAAGAAAAACTTAAAACCCCACTAAAGTTAACGATTTTTACAAACCTTCTGATGATCAAGTACAATAATCGTATATATATAATTGTCACTTGTGATGGGTGTGACTGTGTTTATTTGTTACAAGTCTTTGTGGCTAATCGTGCTTTTCCAGCAGAATAAATGACAATGTGCGGCAAATACATTACTCTTCACTAGCAGAAAATATACCACAAGAAGGTGAATACCTCAGTCCAAAATATCATTGTGTCACATACACACCGAGCAACATTAAACCTAAGCAAAGTTTAAAGATATAAATTCTAAAGCTAATCCCAAATATTAATTGTTTCAGGTAGTTACTTTGTGTTGTTTGATATAAATGTAAACAGATGCTGACAATGCAGTGATAAACAATTTGGGTAGAATACTTGTTATAGACCGCATCATATCCTATGATAGTGATGATCTTTTCAATTTGAATAACTACAAATTTTCATGATATAGAAAAAATTCCGGTTACCTGATTCAGATAGAACAAATAGGATTTAACAATTTATTGAACAATTTATTATGAATGATAACTTAAGAAAGTTCAGATCAAGAGCAAATTATGCACAAAATACCGGTACTGAAGCGATACAGTTCGCATACTCTGGTATCAAGTTTAGACTACCACTGGACGTTCAGATACTAACAGACCATTGTATCCCTTTGCTACTCCACAGGATTTCAGATTTAATATAACAACTGCAAAAGACTGTGGACTTATAAACAGGAGTAATCAAAATTATGAACTAGAAAACATTTGTCTCCATAACAATACGATTACTTTGGAATCAATTTTACAATCAGTTAATGATAAGTACACAAAATGGAATCGCTTTATTTACCATATCACTAGGAAGAGAATTATTGACATAGAAGCGAATACAGCTTTAATAAATCTCACTATTGTTTGTGCCAATATGGGTTTGAATGACGGAGAATCCGGAAATGTTGTATAACTCAGGAATAAACAAACATTGCAGTGATTATAGAAGTTCTATCCTATATGGTCTATTCTCAAGGTTTTCAATTGAGACAACAGTTTGCATAAGCTACAAAGTAATTCTTTGACGGACAGCCAAAGTACACATAAATTAGCAACGTAAATGTTAACAAATTGTACATTGATAACCATTGTATCTTGCTTAATTTGAGAAGCACACATGATATTAGATTGTATGATACTGGTCATCAGTTAGCCAATGTGCTACGAGGTATCCATCTGCAAAAAAGACAGAAAGGAAAATGTTGATCCACACAGAATGCATATTTATTTTGTTTCAGATGCCAAGGTAAACATTCAAAATCAATTTGATTTTAGGCACACTAAATCTTTTTGAAAGAACGGCAAAGCTTTTACTTATGTGAACATGAAAGACCATGTATTCTGAGATGAAAATATAAAATGTAGATAGTTTTTAAAAGAACAAAAACAACAAACTTTCAATGCGTCTCGAATTCTCTTTTCAATGCAAATCGCTTACTTGTCGGTAAGACAATGTGTTTAGGTTGTCAACCAAAATACGCTTGTCGTCAGACATAGACAATGCTACTTTATTCATTTTGATGTTATGCATCTCATAACTTCATGTTCTGAATAAATTCATTCCCTGATAACTTTATAATATTATATAAGCACTTTTTGCACATTTCAAATTTTAAATCCAAATCCATGTCTAAAATGTAACCAGTATTATAGGCGTCCGATATTTAGAAATACAAGACTAACATGTTCATCAGTTGCCTATTTAAAGATTTTCACTGGCATGTATTGGGGCATTGCCAATATATAGAGATTGTCATGATAGAGGTACATAATGAATGACATTGATCGTGACCTTGACAACTCACTATAATCTTTTATCTGACGATTTTTATCCATATTTGTGTTGCATCATGCTAAATACACCTCTTATTGCCCTCTCAATTATTCGAAGATCTTTAAGCTTGCACTATGTACCTATCCAGAAGCACTGTAATAATGAACATGTTTGTAATTTTGTTATTAGTTTGTAATTTTTCATAATAGTCATGAAATTGTTTGAAGGTTAAAATGTTCTATGACAGCATGTTTATGCTGGTAATCATCATTTTATATCTTGGAATTATTAAGTGATGAATATAACTTTTCTTTATGTAGTATAGCTGTTGGATCAAATCTTTAGGTGGCAGAAAATTTAAATTTGAAAGTTTACATTTGTTAGGTGGCTTAGCTGCTTGACTAAATCGTTCAAAGCTATCCACGAATTCGTATGAATATATGTCTTTCTTGAAATATTTAGATTTCATGCCTCTACAAATCTGATTGCCTTTAAACTGTTACTCCCTTACTTCTTTCTTGAACCTATCAATGATTAAATCATAACTTAATTAAACATATTTCTCGTCGGTGTATGGTATGACTTTTATCTCTTTATTGGATCTGTTTTTACAATCCTCTTGATGAATAAGTTACTGTCTTAATCTGAAAAGATACAAGTGAACAATAGTATGCATTTTGGATATTTAAAATTCAAAATTGCATTAGTTATGTGCTGGACCCTAAGCTTGCCTGTCAAGTGATCATGGTATCTTACTTTGTCCTCAATTATTGTACCGGACACATCGCGTCCGTATGCTTCAAGTACACTTCTAGTATACATTGCCTTTCGCACAATTTCTTTTCCACATAAATGACACATATTTGTTGAATTACCATGTCTTTCATCTTCGCCTACAAACACCATATGTTTTGCATTTGTCGGTATTAATCCTGCGTACATGACTTTGTGAAATTTTACGCATAGGATTGTAAAATACTTCAATACAATCTGTTGATCGTCGAATTTATTTCGTCACCATAGGTGATGTCTTCTGATGAAACGTTATTTTCTTGTTGCAAGTTTGTCTCTGGCACAACGATATTTTCAAACTCACAAGAAAAAACACATGGAACCTTTAATTGGGGTTAATGTTTTTAATTTTATAACTGAGCCTACTTCAGCATTATATCTATCGAGTTATCCATGTTTTTATATAGTTTTTGTGTTCTGATTTTATTCTGTTGTATTGAAAAAAGACAAAATATTTTCATAGATAAACTTCTTCCCGTGATGTATGCATATCTGTGATGATATTGAGCTTGGTAGTCGTTGCGATGACCATATTGAAACATGATTAACCTTTCAACATGTCTTTCTCTCTCTCTATTTCCGTATTTATTACGCTAATACAAGTTTTGTTTTGTTTTGTTCTTTACCCTTTCAGAGAAACATATGTGTGAGCTTCATCTGAGCAACTGATACCTATTTTAGTGTAGCGGTAAATATTCAATCCTGTCAAACATCCATCTTGAATCTTCGCTTCTTACAGTACAAAATTTCTCTTAAAGTATTTGACAGAGAGTTCCTATCGCATTTTGAATTTCACATCTAAATTGTCTATTTTTTCTACTGACGATATTCCAATAGTGTTCAATGTCGTCGAATCACCAAGTTTTATCACGTTCTTTCTATTTTAGTTGTTTGTATCACTCCTCATTAATTCTATTCTAGTTGGAACACGTATAAAAATAGGTTGTAATATTTCTGAAAACACTTACAGAAATTTTCGTTTTTGAGTTATTGACTATAAATATTTAATTATATATTTAACTATTTGTCGTATGTTACGTCTTTAAAAGTTTACCGTTAACCATTATCATAAATTTTTAGGAAAACTCCATCTGTTTTTGCTGGTCTATTAATCTTTCTGTGTGACTGTCTTTGGAGTTTTGGGCGCACCTGATCGCTCCCATGGACATTATTCATCGATTTTTCTTACGATGAATTTCGACGGTTCTCCGGGATGTTGCTGATTCACTTAAATCCCCAGTAGAACCATGAATAACAAAATGTTTACTTAGTAACGTGTCTGGAATTTCACAGTTATAAACAATTGTTTCTGATAATCATTTTCAGTCTAGAAAGATCAATAAATGCTGGGAATGCAACATGACCCAGGCTTCAGTTCTGTGTAAACGCGATAGTTAATTATTGATAATGTTAAAAATTGCAAACATTTGTAATGAATTGAGTGATGAAGTAAATTGACGATTGACTGCTCTCATATGTCTTCATGAAATACAGGATTTCTATAAACAACGGAATATTGATTAGCTCCGGATTAATTCAGAACAAACACACGTTTTTATTTCGTAGGAACAGTCTATCTTTGACATTTGTAATTGCGGAAGTTTGTCCCGAAGTCATGGAAACAATATCAATATTTTCGTTTCGAAATACAAGTGCATTGTTCTGCTTAATGGAGACATACAATAGAAATAAACAGCTATTGATCTTATGCCATCTGACATGGCACACCCGACACCCATACTGAATCACTCATTTGGCAGTTGGATTTGGTATACATGTATATTTGATATACCTGCGTGTATATCTTCCATATACCTGTATGTGTATATTTCATTGTAATGCTGACAATGGGCGTTACATTTTTAACTAACTGAGGCTAAAATCTGTCTCGAACAAGGTAGGAAATCAAAATCTTTGGCGGACCCCGCTACCATTTTTCCAAATCTGTGCCTTCCACAATCCGGTTCATAAGTCAAGAAATGTCGAGTGGATACAAGGAAAGCTGTGACTGTATTTTATCGCTACTTTTATAAATATTGTGTATAAACGTTTAGAAGCATTATATATATTGGCATTTGGAGTCTAAATATGAACCCTTCGTGGTTTCAGAAAACATTCTATGACTTATTCTTATTTAAAGAGAAACTCCGGACTAAGTTATAACCTGCACCAAACGACAAAGCTCATTTTGCTAATTAAATCTGTAAAATCTTAGCCTAGTAAGTCCACCAGTTGAGGTAAAATCGGACCCTAATGTCTCGTTGCTTTCCGACAGAGGAGGTACACCATTTAGCTCGATGAAGGCGATGTATCTTTGACGTGTAACCGACACTTCCGGTTATCGCCGCGTTACCGCTGTCACTTGGATTAAACTCGGCCCGACAGTTACGTGCATTCTATGTGTATCTCTTTCTTTCTCTCTCTCTCAGTGAGTATCTAAGAGACATAGACAGACTGACGGCGAGGATATGTGTGTACTAATAATATTGCAAGTGCGAGTAAATGAGTCCGTTTCAGTTTACGTTGTAAATTATAGGATACGCTGTATTGTATAACAAATATGGGTAAACAGTTAACAGCCTTTGTCAGCAGGTTTTATGTAATATAGTCCATCATGCCTACTATCAGTAAAGCTTGTCAAATGATGTTTAGGATGTATGTCGATGCAAAATGATAATTCTCTCCTTGATCTATATGTCGACAGGTTTGTTAAAAGCGATTCAGTATCGTAGTTCAAAAGTCCCAAACAAACGTAGCACCCCACAGTAATTATATATCTTGATGTACAAATTAATTAATTTGTTTTCAAATTTTATCGCGGACATTCACAGCGTCTTGCTGGAGAATAGCTGATCGTTTTCTCCTGATTGTATAAATTATGTGTGAAAACGAACCAATTAAATTCCTCATGCAAAATATTTGTTTTAATTAATATCTATCTTAATAATTATACATTTGCACAATTTTAGTAGCTGAAAAAAATAGACGCATATTGAAGAAAGCAGACGCTTGTGAAAACGTGTACATTCCAACTCTTATCTGAGCAAGATGGGTCAGTGTCACCTACCGGAAGAGAAAGGGAGCTAATTGAGTTATTCTCTGAGTACCCGGATAAAGTGAATATGCCCGTCCTGTATCACAGAAAATATCTTCTGGGGAAATATTTATATCTCAGGCGCTTGTGCGGTTCGGGGGCTTGCAACCACGTTCACTTAAAACTACATAGATCACTCCCATGCTTTGTGTCTTTAACGGGTTTTGTTTTCGTCCAAGAATTGTTACGCTGACAAGTGCGCGTCTTTGGTGAATATCAGTCGAGGTCTTTCTTTTCCTGGCCGAGTCAGTGTTGGTGGTTAGATATAATTGACGAAGAATTTTATCGCGGTGGATTTGTCGGTGAATATTACTTCATCGTAGTAGAAACAATCCCTGTGTGTTTTCACGCCTGACATAATTTCGTCTTTACATGCATATGCGATGGTTCCAAGCTGGCCTTGAGTTGGTATTTACACAACAGGGTGGTCCTAACGGTCAATTTCTATCTTACCCTCGCGTAGATTATATTTGAGCGTATATGAGAGTCTGGTAACACCCCTCTCACGCAGATATTCGTCGACAAGCGGCACAAAATCACCATCAACGTTGACAAACTCTCCTAGGTTATCCAACACCTCATCACCGTTAAATTCCGCAACATCGTCATCACATGGCTGTTCAGAATCCATCTCGTATATGTAATGATAAATCTTAAACACAAACACCAAAAACGGTCAAGTACCCGTATGGATAGATGTGGAATGCTTCAAACTGAATTTCATCTCTGGCGACCAATAATACCGATATTGTAAAAGATATTGTAACATTGGTGGGTTCGTTACGTATTAATTACTCGTGTACCAGGCTGATTGTTTATCAATGCTGTCAATTGACTCAACCCACTATAATAAACGGGTATGATAAATAAATACGATCGAGACTCGCGTGAGGTTTAGGTTTATCAAAGCCATCCACGTCAGTAAAAACAAGTCTACCATTTGATATTATGCTGTCAGTTTTTTCCTCTCCTTCGCTGGTCAGCAGTCTTAGGTATTGTGTAACTGAAGTTACTACGCGTGGTGGTGAGGGCACCTCTTCGACTTTTGCATCCAAGTATTGTTTCATCTCAACATTGGCAACACCGACGTAGTCTTTGATAAAGGCAACCGACACGCCAGAGTCTCTGATTCACTGGTTCTCTGTGATTTCGGCCAGGTTTATCGCGACTGCGACTCGCGGCTTCAGAACAACTTCGTTGATGACGTTGGAGTTTTGAAGTTTTCCAGTTTGATCTTGAAAAATCACAAGCTCGTTTGGGTTGACGCCAACAACAACCCGCTTGCTCAACTCTATCAAATCTTCTTTGGTGGCAAACCTGGTCAGATCAACATCAGCGCCGCGTCGGGTCGCTACGCGTTCGTAAATGTCAACATGCATTGCATATACAATCAAGTGTAGCTTCTTACAGGAGCGGGAAAAAAGTTAGGACAACCAAAATGTCGACAACAACAAAACGAAATGACACAACACAAACAGCAAGAGAACAACACCACACTTTTTTTGAACCGGCACCAACTGGCACAGATTTACAGCTTTTTGTTCCCAGGCGCAAAACACATTGGATGAATGTTGTACTACTAGATACCGACAAAGAAAGGAAACAATCCTAGCAACGTTCGCAAGCATGGGCATCCGAGGCGAATAAGAGAGCAGTGGTGTACATACTACGAGAAAACGCTTTTGAATCCAATCTTGTTGCAAACATATCCGAGGCAGACTATCTAGCCAGCAATGACGGGCCCAGTCTTGCGGGAGTTGGGAAACTATATCGACGAAAACAATACTCCCCGATATCGACGTGTTTGGCAATCTAGGCGAAAAAGACATTGTTTGGGCGAAACGAAGGTCATTGTGCACATCGGGTGAAGCTGGTGGTGGGCAGCGCTACAAAACACCATCTATATCCCAACAAAAATTGTGCAAACAGTCTCTTGCACGAGCAAGAGAAAAATTGCAAAAACAGTTTGCGAAATAGAGCGCCGGACGGACAGAAAAGCCTACAGCACTTGGGAGCAGCTCCACAACAGCGATGGGAAAACTCCCGTTGTAGCGCTCTTCGAGACCAAATGCGACGTTTCCCAAATACAGATAGACGCGCTGCAAGCAAAACTACCAGACTTCGAAAGACGCTTGCATCTACTACAGGCAGGATTTTTAGGGCGTGCTGGTTCTGGAGCGTTTGCTGCAGCACCTGCTTTCCGTTGGGTTTCTCGAGCAAGGGGTGGAAGCTATCGGGACAATACTGGACAATACAATCAGCATTGAAACTACGTGATCTCCTACATGCGGACTTCGCCGCTGGGCTACACCATGCGCTGCAAGCTCTACAACAAGGTGGTCTCGAACTTCACAGCCGGAGAGGTATGCTAAATGTTTGGCGGACATCTCGCAGACTACGCCGACTACCTCAACAAGCACCTACGGAAACGCGGTTGCATCAAAATCAAAGTATCTTTGTACGCTTGCCGGCAAGGGGTGGAGCTGCACGAGGAAAATCCAAGAAGTGGTAGGCGAGGTGTTGGAATTGGTTCTTTCAACGAAACTACAGGCTGCAATTGCCGATGAATAGAAAACGTTTCTGCAGGCCGCCCACTTTTCCAGCAAAAACGAAGCAGAGGACCCGCCAGAAGATTTCGCAAAGCCAAGGATGCGGAAGGTAGAAGCCTTGCAGAACAAAGACTGTACAAGGCCATGGATCTCGAGCCTGGCGAATACATATGCACACACTTATCATATAGGGTGTACCGCGGGGGCAAGCGGACCAGCCTATTTCTGCAAAAGTGCGACGACAACGGGGAGCGCATGAGTACCCGACATATGGTTACGCGGCTAGGAGACTTTGAGCAGTATCCTTCGCCGATTTGTTGCAAGATAGGAGATGTTCGCATAAGGAACGCCTCACCAAACATTGCGTAGAGGACTATTCGGCGCTCACAAATACGTAGCCCGCCAGCAACGGAACAAAGACTTACAAGCATGCGCACAGGCTGCCACCTGAAGCGTATCTTTTTTGCCAAACAGGCGTTTTCTTCTAGCAAAGCTAGTGCACCATTGTCACGCAAATTTCCGTGGAGCCTTTTGTCGATCACACGACGTGTATTGGCCCTAGCCCTTTTTCTGGCCAGGAAAGCAGCTCCTTGGAGCGCGTCGACCACGCCAACGAAACCGAAACCAGCCGTGCAGTCGGGCGGAGTCAAAACACTTGTCAACTCCTTCAGGCGCAAACGCTTTCTAACAACCCTTGTGCTTTGGCACTTTCCAGCGCAGCCGTCCACGCCTTTTTCGAGAAGCGGGGAGGCTGGTCGTACTCGAAAACAAGGTCTAGTTCATGCGGGGCTCTTGTCGGCGATATCGTGTGTTGGGAAGCTACCACACCACTGGTTTTCGGTCGAGCGAAGTCTATACATTCGGTCATCGTATATATATATATATATATATATATATATATATATATATATATATATATATATATATATATATATATATATATATCCTAGGCACGTTTATTGTTCCATTGCAGGTCCACAAATCCACCACCTAGTGGTAGGCTTCGCGAACCTTTGCTTTTATCCTTTTGAATGTGGGTCTGGGACACGGCCGCGCGAGCTCGGCAGGAAGGGCATGCCCGAGCGGCGTACACATATCCGCAGGGCCGACCCACCGGCATGCAAAAGATACGCAGGACACAGTCGCTCCGGTCAGCCCAGGTACGAAGCGGCCAAGGCGGGGCAAATGCACCCAGCGATACCGCAGCATCCCGCACGGGAGTCTTGGCGAGAACCTCTCCAAGCAAACCAGAGGCACCAGTGGCCAGCAACGCCATTTTCTACGCCGCCATAGGAATACGCGGTGGTTGAATGGTAGGATAGCTCGCAGAAACGAAGGAAAACTCTGTAAATCTTCGAGGGCGGCCATCGCATATATCATAGGCATGCATATTTTTCTATTGCAAAATTGTTCCCCAACCAGTACCACATATCTAGAGCCGATAGGATTTAGGAGCTCCAAACACAGCACCGATACCCGCGCACAGGAACGGGCTGCTGTTGGAGTCTACAACGACATATATAAGGCCAAGACGTTCCGACCATGACAGCAAGAACATAGCGGGGTTCGGGTCAAGCGTGCTAACAACACCCGAAGATCCTCGCTGACACAGAGGGGACGCAACTCATCGATGCCTGCCGCGCAGACTCTGCTGGCTATCCTACTATTTATGGCCTCTTCCATCGCAGCGCTCCAGGGCCCTTCCGCAAACATAAACCTTTCCTTTGCGTGTTGTAGCAGCAGCGCCATCGTATATGTTGCTAGTCGCCATTCACAGCATCGCACAGCTCGCAAAGCATCTCGACACAGGTATCCACATCCATGTAGCCTGCCAAGGCCAGCCGGCGACAGATCGCTGACGCCTCCTCCACCAGCTTGGGAGACCTGTTACCGGCACGGAACGCCCCCACCAGCTTCTCCAACCGGTCGACCGCCGGTTCCACACCACCGTCGGACCGACACTGCTTCAAGTGAAAAGGTTGCACTGTAATAATGAGCATGGTCTAGTTTTTAATTTTTCATACTAGTCATGTTTTCATTTACTTGTACCAGCTATACTCGTTGACGATGAAAATAAACTCCTCGTGGTTGATGTCATTGTCAATTAGAGCTTTGCTTATCATGTCGTCGATACTGTTCATCAACTGATTGCAAATCATGTTTGTAAATCAACTTCTTCTTAAAAACTTTGCAACAAATCCTGTCAATGTTGCACTAAACCCACGTACCCTTACCAAACTTATCTCGATAATCTCTTGACGTATGGAACTAAAACCAAGAACACACACTTCGATGCATCGATGGTGTGCAAACCTTGCACCTTGGGTGCCTTAATCGCCATCCACAGCATCGCACAGCTCGCAAAGCATCTCGACACAGGTATCCACATCCATGTAGCCTGCCAAGGCCAGGCAGCGACAGATCGCGGACCCCTCCTCCACCAGCTCGGAGGACCTGTTACCGGTGCGGAAATCCCCCACCAGCTCATTTCCGTATGTCAAGAGATTCTCGAGGTAAGCTCGGTAAGGGTACGTGTCCACGCTGCCGGCGTGGTTCTAAGTGGGTTTAGTGCAGCCTTGATAGGATTTGTTGCAAAAACATTTAAGAAGAGTTGACAGAAGATGACGATTCTAAAAATGAAGGATTTAACGACCGCCACAAGAAAATCAAACAAGGACGTTGTTTAGAAATGACAGATCGATTACACTTGGATATGTGGTCGTAAGACAAATATATGTTGAATGGAGTGGATGTACGTCTGAGATCGAATCAAAGTAGTACCGTGTTACATTTGATGGCAAATGTAACAAGTACAAAACAAGCATCGAAGAAGCCAGACTCTAGGTGCGTTGTGTGGAAGTCGTACCTAAAGTGGGAAACGACATCAGTCAGGCGCTGACCAGATCTACATCCAGGTATCCTCTACGACTAGTGGAAGTCAAAACTTTTACCACTGACTCTGGACTCCGATACAAGATCGAAGATCATGTCTTCCAAGGTCAACTACCTAAATGTTTGTTCATTGGCATCGTCAGCAATGCTGCACTCTGCAGAACTATTGATCAAACACTTTCGAGTTCCAATACTTCAATGTGTCCCAGATAGAAGGAACCCGAGATGGCCAGACGTTGTGTACCAGACCTTTTGAACCTAACTTTGCCCAGAAGATTTACTTGGGATTTTTCTTGACTCTGATTGAAGCCACAGGACAGTTTGGAACCAACAGCACCCACGGCATTTCGTATGACGATTATGCTGGAGGATATTGTTTGTAGGGATTTGATTTCACTTATATCATGGCTGCGACGAGGGACATTTTCACACTATTAAATCAAGCCTACTCCGTGTGGAACTTCAGTTTATAGTTTTCGTCGTGAACACAGTGAAAGCGATCTTGTATGCAGAATTTGATAATACTTTGCAAATCAACAGTCTGAGAGAAGTGATCCAAGACCATTACAACAAAACATGGAACCGAAGCCATGGACATAGACGAAGATGATATTTCCATCCAGAACAGAAACTGCGGCAGTGACAGACACCAAGCGGAGAAGAAGAAAAATAAGAGAAAGATATAGTCTCAATGTCACTATGGCCAGAACAAGAACAACACTTAGTCTCGTGTTTTGCTCGCCTCATGGGTGAAATAAATCACACCCCTGACCAGAAAACATTGTTATGGATGTCAAATCGATCATCCTAATCAAGTTTAACACGACAAATGTTTGATGGTGAGTCAAGAAAAAAAGTTGGAAGAGTATCTGGAAGAAGCAATGACACTCATCTAGAAAAGAAGATCTTGAAATAGTGCTTTAAAGACTTGAGTGACTATTCCCTACCTCCACTTACTTCCTTGGAGACGAAAAGCATCGACGCTCTCTTGCAATAGAGTCCCGAGACTTCCCGTTCCTCGATTTACTTGACAAATCTTTTTTAAACACAACGTCAAGTGTGAAATCATTGCTTATCATTACTTGTGAAGATTTATACTTGGGAACTTCATTACCTTATGATCCACAGCTCGTACGCAGCTCCTTAGAATCCAATGGTGTGTGCTAAAGATGAACTTCCTCATCGAAAACCTAAAGACGTTCGAGCTTATATCAGCAACACGGAAGACGATCATCGCCCAGGAATATATTGGGTAGCAGTTTACTTTCCTAATTGATATGGACTAAGTATTCTGGAAGACGATATCAGCAGACGCAGCATACCCCGAAGACAAGCACCCCTACTATGCCCCCCATACAGGAAGAGAGGCCACAACAACAACAGCCTCAAGAGCCTTCCCAGTCAAAACAGCCACCACCACCACCATCGGTGGTACAATCACATCAACAGGGGTAGAGGCAGGGAAGGAAAGAAGAAAGAAAGGAGGAAGAAAAGAAGAAAGAACAGCAAAGATGGGAAGAAATAAAAAATATTCCCCAACCTCCAGCGGAAAGCAAGGGGAAAGGAAAGAAAAGAGGTGGTGGGGCAACCAACCAGCAGGGGGCAGGACAAAATAACTGGCCCTCAACTCCCAGCGGCATCAATGAACCCTACCACCCCTATTCCTACAACTACAACCATCGCAGCTGATGAACGGAAGCAGGAGGAGAAGGAGAGGGAAAAGCAGGCAGCAATTTCAGCAAAAACGTCTTCAACGGAGGCGGCCAAGGAGTCCATAGAGGAGCGAGAGGAGCGGGAAATGCAATTAAACCTAGAAGCTATTGAATACATCAAAAAAGAGGCTCGCTCCATGGGACAAGAAGACCTGTTTGATCGACGTGCCACTGAATCAACTAGGCGATTCATAGAGGACATCAGGATCATCTGCAAACTAAAAGGAAGGACTAAGGAAAGATGGGACGAAGCCGCCGACAACATAAGGGACCGAGGCAGAAAAATGGCTGATTGTCCAGTTCCGTTAGCCATTACACTCGGCAATGTCGCGATGGACTATCAAGGCATAGCAATGTGTATGGAGTTGTTAGAACACAAAGAGGAACAAAGAAGCATGATCATCGCAGACCTACTTGACCCAAGGCCCCTTAAATATCGATGGCGGCGCAGCTTCGTCCGTCCAGACCATCTGATGAGCGCCTTCTTTCAGATCCCAGGGTCGCCGGAACAACAAAAGTCCTTTTAAGGGCTAATGGGATTGCCTAAATTGCCTGTTGGTTTTCATTTTGGCTTGAAAACCTATTTCGATGATAACTTTATTGTAAAGCAAATATGATCATTTGTCCACCAAATCATTATGACAACTTGATATTATCTGATTAAGATCACAAAAATTTAATGGGTTACTTTAACCGAAATTTGTCTTTACTATTTTTCGGAAAATACATGTACACTCTGTACACTAAATTTAAAAAATAATGGGGGATTAGGAAAATTGTTAAAACTGCTTAAGTGTGACCGCAATTACAATATGTAGCTAACACACAATTGGTATTTGGGACAGCCCGATTTAGCTAACTGGGCAGAATTTGATTATGTACGTTCATGGCGTTTTCAGTACTTTCGTCACGCTTCGCGCCCTTCTTGTCAAGTCCGTGCTGCCTCTCCAGACATCAATTAAATAGCGCGCCGTGCGCACACCCGTCATCCTGTAAACATTGTGGTTCAATTCCTATGTACAGGTATAACTAATTGCACACACCCTCCCATTTCAATGAACCCCCATAGTGGGAAAACCATGCACCTATGGAGTGGTGTGTAAATAGCGTCCTTCACACCGTAATGCGTCAAGTGGGTTGCAGCCCGGCAACTCACTTGACGAGAATTAGCACGCACTGGGGTACACAGACGTACATGGTCGAATGACCGCACACGTCTCTAATCTAAATCATCAGCATCATCGGTCTTGCCAACAGTATTCAGCTAACTGAGTAGTGAGCAAGACGTAGCAGCTAGAAATGGAATCAATGGTACCTCTCCAGGCCCTGAGTGCAATTAAAGGCTTAGGCCTTAATATTGCTTCAGGGTGGATTCTAAAGGTGAAAGCAAAGAGGACGACCCTTCTACTTATTTGGGAGGAACCAAGAAACTACAATAGAAACTACAATACATACAGCCCCCAAAGACGACCCGGACAGAGACACAGAGGAAGACCACAGGCAATGAGGGAGCGATTACCGCAGACGCAGCCGTCTACGCCTCAAACCCAGCGTCTGCCGAGTGCCCCCACCTCCCTGTGGAACCGAGACCGACAACACCTCAACCATCAACAACACCAACGTAAATGCCGCCAATAGCGAAATCTACTCTGCAGGGGGAGCATTAGAAAAATAAAAAGGAAGAAAGATACAAGGGGCCCAAGGGGGAACCCGAGGGCAACATGCTGAAAGGAGGAAACACACCACTACCTCACCCCGAGCATTGACAACACCAACATCGGAGAAAAAAGTTTCGGAAAATCAGCCGATACAGCAACTACAGGCGGAAGGTGTAAACAACCCCCACCTGTAGAAACACCGATAGCACAGTCACGAGTGAGCAAGGAGGTGGACAACACAGATCTTAGAAGAGAAGTAACCCAGTATATGTACGACCAGTCGTACGCAATGGGAGTGAACACCGTTTGGACCAACCGGGAAGTGACCAAACAACACACTGAAGACTACAGGACGATCATGACAGCAAAAAGGCAAGCCACGCTAGAGGGCCAGCAATCACAATCAAAATCTAGCAGAACCCGAACCAAGAAAGCTACCCTTAACATCTTCAGATTGGAGAATAAATATGCTGAGTGCCCAATAACCTTAGCGACGTACATCTGTAACCAGCTAATAGGGTACCATAACCTTGAGGTCCAACCGGTCACATATCTGACGTCACTGGGACAGTTGATAGTAGCAGATATCATAGACCCCGATAGACCCAAGGAACGTACCAGACGGAATTTTGAGTCAGAGATACCAGCCCAACTGAAGACACACCTAATGGGGGGGGGGGGTATGGAGGATACCTCATAGTCCTTTTGAGGGCTAAAAGAAAGAATACTTTTTGCCTATGGGGTTTTACTTTCGTTCTAGAAATCTCTTTTAAATGTCCAAATGTGATCCATTTAACTACTGTTTAAAAATACTCGCTATTGTGTACACCTTATTATAATCACTAAATTAGTAATGAGGCATTTGTACTCACTATTGATTTATTATTCGGAAAAACAAAAAGTACACTACGTACACTACATTTAAAATTAGTACAAGTAGGATTTTTTTTTTTAAACTGGATAGTTTGATCTCAATTACAATATGTGGCTAACACACTTGGTTGTAGGGACAGCCCGAATATTTAATTGGGCAGAATTTGTTCATGTACGTCCGTGGAGTTTCAGTTTACTCCGGTTCCGCTTCTCGCCTCCTTTGACCGTGCAGACTCTCATTTTAGACACTTAAGTAATAAGCGTGCGGTTCACGCACGCTTCGCACGCATTTGACGAGAAATTAAACAGAGCGCGGTGCGTACACTAACCATTCGTACATGGGCGAATGTTCGAAAACAAATTAAATTCAATTTAACTTACTAACGGTCTTGCCATCATTACAGAGAAGAGAGAAGCAAGTAACACAAGGAAAAGAGCTAGTAATGGAAATTATACCAGCCCACACTGAGAGCACTGCAGGACCTAGGCCTTGCAGTAGCCTCAGGTTGGAGTTGAAGAGCTCAGGAGAAGAGGACAACTCTTCTTCTGATATGGGAAGAAAAAAGAAATTACGATAGAAGCCCCACGGAATGGAGAAATTATGAGCCCCAGGGACTGGAGAAAAGGGAGAATGCAGTTACAGAGGGAGCTACAATCGAAACAACCGAAGCAGACCTGGATGACAACACCCGTGTAAGCAGTCCATCAGTGACGGAAGGTCACACCAGACATCTCCGCCACCACCACCACTACCACCTGAGCCTCTAGTTGTAGAAACGATGCAACAAGGAATAAGACGAGGAATTGAAGAGGTGAAACAAGGAGAGAAGGTGGAGAACAATGGGGTAAAGAAACCCAAAGAGGACGAATAAGGGAAAGCACCCCCACTGGTATCAATGTCGCAGCCAAGATCTCCGGAAAAGCAGGGATCAAAGAAGACGGTTGGTCATCTAGCCTGAGAATTCCTGCTACAACAGACAAAGGAAGTGGGAACTGCCGACTCCTGGAACGACCGGGACAAGACAAAAAGCACGTACAAGACCTCCAAACCATCATCGATGCAAACGTGGCGGACAAAAAAAGCGAGAATCAATCAAAGACAGCCAAGGCCCGAGTGAAGAAAGCAGCTACAAACTTTAGGCGACGGAGCGACAGTTTTAGTGCAAGCCCAGTAACTCTCCTGCATTGCTATGCACTAATCCTGTCAAATACCACAATTTTGAGAAAGCTGAATGCGATGCCTTAACTCTCAGGCAATGGATGTTAAACTTGGACATTGCTGACCTGATTGACCCAGGAAAACAGAGAAGTCGGTACCGTAGATCTGCGATACTGCCGGAGGAGGGGAGATAGAATCCCAGCCCGTTGAAGGACTAAGAAGCAGGTTGCAATTGGCTAAGGGTTTTCACTTTGGCTTGAAAACCAGTTCGATAACAACTCTATTAAGTACAAATTGGACACATTCGACCACCGTTCATAAACACCACTTTGAATGATTTATACCTAATTAACCACACACAAGACATATCTAAAAAAGGGGGATCATCTCCTTCCGGATGGGGAAAGAACTCGTAAGAGAAGTAATGAAAGAAGAAGTGGAGAAGATAACGAGGACTTGGACTGAGGAGAATAGGGCATGGGAGCAAGAGAGGAGGGAGAGAGATGGAATTCCCGCCCCTGAACAAAAGGTGGATGATGGTTAAGGAGAGGTGGAAGCAATGGGAGGAAGAAGCAAGGAGAGAGCAGCGGCAGCAGAAGCCATAACTACCACTAGTTCCGCAGGTCGAGAACTGGGAGTCGGAGGCAGATAATCCTATTTTAGGCTCTCTTTCTCCGTCATCAGATCGTCTGACTTCGACCGGATGAGCCCTTGCTGTCGATTTCGGCCTGGGAGGTGCAGCTATTCTGGATATCGATAATATCAATGATCCAGCACAACAACCAACGGCCCTTTTTCAGGGCCATGCAGTTTTCTCAGAAACAGAGATACTACTCAGCCATTGCCAATATTTGTTTGTATGTCTTTGTCTTTCAGAACTAAAACTTAAATCTTCATGGGCGTTTGTGTGTATAGTGTGTAAGTACTCGTACCCTTGTGTGTGATAGTATATTTGTCTGTTTGTGGGTATAGTGCGTGTTCATTGCTACCCTTTTCTCTCCTTACACTTTTCCACCTTTAGATGGTTGTGTATACATGTGAACACTGACACCCTTTTCAGGGGTGATAGTATGTTTGTATATGTGTGTAAGCACTCCCACCCTTGTGTGTGATAGTATATAAGTGTGTTTGTGGGTATAGTGTGTGTATATTTCTACCCTTTTCTCTCCTTACGCTTCCTACTATTGTGTGTTATAGTGTATCAGCGTGTTTGTTGGTATAGTGTGACAGCACTTCTACCCTTTCGTTGGTTAGTAGGTGTGTGTGCTGGTCAGTAGATGACTGGGTGTTGGTCAGTCCAGACAGCGTATTGGTTAGTAGGTGTAGTTTTAACATTACACTTCCCCTTGTCCGTATAAATTTTTCAACATGAAAACGTCATGTTCAATTCCCCTTGTCCGCATAGAGCCATTCTAATCTTAATTTTCCCTTCTCCGTCTGGAGCCATTATGTCCGTATAGAGCCATCATTCTGAAAGGGCGACCGTAATGTTAATTCCCATTGTCCTTATTGAGCCCATTGTCCGTATATCGCCACACTACGCTACTCACAATTCAGAGGTTTAGGTTTCAAGACCCTTTCAGATTTCTTTGGCACCGACAGTTTTCACAGCTGTTATCAGCATATCAATTATATAACAGCTATCATTTTGTCCCCAATTTACCAATTTGTATTTCCATTGAATAGAAAAAGCCTTCTACACGAAGAATCTGACTTTGATAATAAGCTGACCAAGAGTGTAACTCACTCATCACTTTTCACTGTTGACAGATGGTGTGAGTTTACAATCGGAATTTTAGACTGGTTCTCTGTTTCAGACGGTTTTTGCTCTTAAGCAAACTTTCTGGACATAGGGAACGAAAATGTAGATATTTCATGTCTGCGGGTGTAATTTGATGAGTTCATAGATAGTACACGTCTGCAGGAGTGATTTGATGAGTTACGTTACAGTGTATCGAGTTTTAAAGACGTGGCCTCGACGTCTCAGATGTTTGTGTAATGTGATCTTGGAATTGCGGGATCCCATGAGGAAACCACCGATCTTGGATGGGGGACACATTTCGGATCCTGGTATCGAGCTTGGGATTGTGGAGGTTCCAAGGAAGCGTGTTAACACTGCTTTATTTACGATCCGTATATATGCACAGGCCTATTTTCTACATTTAAAGTAATTTTTATCTGAATGCGACAGTTTTCGAAACGAATATAATAAGAAGTCATCACTTACTGACGGTGGATCCCCGTGCAACTTTATTTCAACCTCGTCATTGACCAAAAGTTAAACGGAGCTAATTGGGTTCATAATGTCGATGCTGTTTTTCATTTCCAGTCTTATACCAGACTGATTGCATGTCAAACATAACACATATACGTAATCTCATTGACGACATAGGCAAATCCACCACAACCCCATATCCCAGCCCCCGGCCCCGGCCATACCGTGCCAGTGACAATGTGAGGTTGAGGTTGGGGAATTGGGGGGGGGGATACCTATTTTGTGTGGGGGGGATATTAAAATTAACTATCGTGCCTGGGATTTTCTTACGAGAAAGAATATTTTGTTTTCTTATACCTCAAGATAATAAATATTTTTCAACTAATATAATGGATATAATAGTTTTTTTTGTTCGTTTTTGTTTTTTGCAAGCTATTGAGTTCCGGACATTCCCCCCCCCCCCCGCCCCCCAAAAAATCCCAGTCGACCCCCCCCCCCCGATAATCAAATGGTCGGTTTCTTAGTACAATTATTGATACGCAAGCTTAGTGTCTATATAAATGGTGCAGGTATGTATGTATGTATGTATGTATCTATGTATCTATGTATGTATCTATGTATCTATGTATGTATGACACAAATTAAGCAAATCATCTGTAAATAGCCGTTTCGACTTTATTGTACGTGATATATGCTTCATTATTTCTCGAGTGCTTTGTACTTTAATTTTGACTTGCAACTGTATCATGTTGAGACATAATCGATTTCCTCTATTGAATTGAAAATGATATTTAATAAAGTATAGAAATGTTATTGTCCCTTTTCGTGCAATATGAATCTAGTATCTGCGGACCACAATCTAATAATTAATCAATGTCTGAACTATCTTGTATGACCCAGATTAATTTATTGATGTACTAGTTAATACTCTGGGTAAGCATAAATCACAAGACAATAATAATATTGTATACATTTACTTCAGAAATGTAACAAGAGGACACGTGTGAAATTGTATATAAGAGAGCGTTTACTGTGTTTCTCATCTATGAAATCAATACAAATAAAAAGTCTTCTTTCTCGTTTATAAATGAGAAAAAGAAAATAAAGTCTTTGTTAAGAATGAACCAACAGGAAATTTCTTTTGATGCTATGTTTTGCCTGCTTGGTCGGTACATAATCCAAAAACTTAATATGAAATGAAAGGTACAACATGTATGTCACTTTGACTTTCATCTACCTTCTGCCTGTGACGATTTCAAATATGAACACACCCATAAAATTTAATGACTCTCTATGAAAAAGTGTATGTGCTCACTTTGGCTTTGAAAAGTAGATCACTGTAACCTACTTTTGCTATTAGTTGGTAGTGCCTCCAAGAAGAACGTCCTATTTAGCCATAACTATATCTTGATCTGGGTTCATACAGTTTGCTAGGACTAATCAGTAGAACACACACCATAGACCCAGATCTGCTGGCGCATCATACGACAACATATCAGGATCTATTCTGTTTGCACTTTGATATGACTTATTCGCGAGTAAAGACGGTAACACATTGACTGACTGAATGCCAGATCAAAATGCTAAACAATTCAAAAACTTTAATATTTAAGTAAGAAATATAAATAAGCTTCAAAGTTATATGAATTTAAGATCTAGTAATGCATTTAATTTAGTCTTAATAAAATGCATATGACAACTACACATTTTATTGCATCCTTAAAAAAACGTGCAGAGTATGTAACCGACACTCTTTTTGCTAATATACAGTTAAACCTTTTATGGTGACCATTTGTAAATGAGGACTACCTGTGTATGAAATACATGTCTTACTGGTCCACTTTATATTTAAATTAACATAAATTTACGTGTTATTAAAGACCACCTGCGAAAAAATATACTTTTCAGTTGCCCCCCCCCCCCCCCGAGTTGTCGTAACACAATCGAAGTCACTGGAACATGGAAAGCAGGTCTGTATGATACCTTTGACGTCGATGAGTAGTAGTACATAGCATGCATGTGCATCAAAGGAATTTATGGGTTCATGCAACACTTACAGTGTCAAAATATGAAATTAAGGGAGCAGTTGGTATTTCCGAGGATGGTGGGTGGGTGGGTGGGGGGAGGTGTAATCACAAATCATATGGAGTTACATAGAAAATATATTATCATGAAACATACACTTTATATCCTTCCATTATTTTGTACAAAAGGTCTACCCTATCATACATTCTTTGAGCGCGCAAGAAATTGTACCCTACCCAAAATAATCCTCCTGTAGGTATTGACCGCTCCTTAAGTGCAAAAACCAGAATACAAAAACTGAACTTTAATGAATCTGCTTAGACCTCTGTCACCATCTGAAAAGTGATACATTTTGGTTTGTGCTAATGTAGGAGAAGCAAAAATTGCCATTCAACTTAGAGCTTTTGGGCCATTTTTAGGTTGTATCTCCCTAAAGACTAGATAATATGTTAGAGCATTAGGGCCATTTTTAGGTTGTATCTCCCTAAAGACTAGATAATATGGTAGAGCTTTAGGGCCATTTTTAGGTTGTATCTCCCTGAAGACTAGATAATATGTTAGAGCTTTACAGCCATTTTTAGGTTGTATCTCCCTAAAGACTAGATAATATGGTAGAGCTTTACTGCCATTTTTAGGTTGTATCTCCCTAAAGACTAGATAATATGGTAGAGTTTTAGGACCATTTTTAGGTTGTATCTCCCTAAAGACTAGATAATATGGTAGAGCTTTAGGACCATTTTTAGGTTGTATCTCCCTAAAGACTGCCGGCACGTTTTGCTCTGACTCGGCAGATCAGAGTCTATGGTATTTGCAGATTAACTCGACTCTATAAGCGAGTATATATGGTATATTAGCATTACACGCAGAACGCTACATTCTTGTACGAGACTTCAAGGTGGAGATAGGCCTATACATTTTTAAATATTTCTTTGGTTTGCCGTCTTGTGAAATACACGTATTGATCCGTGTTTGGAGTGAATGATAATTAATAATTCCAATATTTGCTCTAAGCCCCTGCCCACACTCATTGGCATAGGGAAATATTTTGCCCTAAGCCCCTGACCACACGCATTGGCATATGGGAATCTATTGATCTAAACCCATGCCCATACTCATTGGCACAGGGAAATCTTTTGCCCTAAACCCCTTCCCACACTCATTTTGGCATATGGGAATCTATTGCCCTAAACCCCTGCCCACACTCTTTGGCAGAAAGGAAATCTTTTGCCCTAAACCCCTGCCCACACTCTTTGGCATAAGAAAATCTTTTGCCCTAAATACATGCCCACACTCATTTGGCATAAGGAAATCTTTTGCCCTAAACCCCTGCCCACACTCTTTGGCATAAGGAAATCTTTTGCCCTAAACCCCTGCCCACACTCATTTTGGCATAAGGAAATCTTTTGCCCTAAACCCCTGCCCACACTCATTTTGGCATAAGGAAATCTTTTGCCCTAAACCCCTGCCCACACTCTTTGGCATAAGGAAATCTTTTGCCCTAAATCCATGCCCACACTCTTTGGCATAAGGAAATCTTTACTAACCGCACATACATTTTGCAACTTTACGGACTTATTTATGTTATTAAAAAAAAACTAACTTGATAATTTGAGCTAAATTCAATCAATACTTTTGAAGTTATTAGAGCTCAAAGTTACTATATATTCTCTATATTTTAGTCTACTTTGTGGGATCCAACCAGTTGTTGTTTAATACTCTGCAATCACTCACAACAAGACCACATAGTCAGGAAGCTGTATGAGCACTTCAATCTACCTCATGCTCAAACTTTAAAAAAAAATCTTCTGTAACGTCGTACAGAGTTACATAAGATTAACTAATCCATACATTCCTGCCAAATTTCAACAATATTGAGAGACTCTGATTATGATTACGATAATTTGATTATGATTACGATACTTTGATAATGATTATATGATTCTGATTATCATTATGATACTCTGATTATGATTATGATACTCTGATTATAATTATGATACTTTGATTATGACTGTGATGCTCTAATTATGTCTGATTCTGATTAGGATACTCTGATTATTGTTATGAGACTCTGATTTTGATAATGATACTTTGATTATGATTATGAGACTGATTATGATTATGATACTCTGATTATGATTATGATACTCTGATTATGATTATGATACTCTGGTTATGTCTGATTATGATTATGATAATCTGATTATAATTATGAGACTCGGATTATGATAATGATACTTTAATTATTATTATGAGACTCTGATTATGATTATGATACTCTGATTATGATTATGATACTCTGATTATAATTATGAGACTCGGATTATGATAATGATACTTTTATTATTATTATGAGACTCTGATTATGATTATGATACTCTGATTATAATTATGAGACTCGGATTATGATAATGATACTTTTATTATTATTATGAGGCTCTGATTATGATTATGATACTCTGATTATGATTATGAGACTGATTATGAGGATAATACTCTGATTATGATTATGAGACTGATTATGAGTATAATACTCTGATTATGATTATGATACTTTGATTATGATTTTTAACGTTTGAGTTCTGAGCATGAGTAGATCTTTTGCGCTCAGATAGCTTTGTGACTACATGTCAAGGCAACAGGTGGCACCACTTGTATTAGTCATAAGTAAGGACGCTCTAAGTACGCTTGATTTGCATGGTGCCTGCGAGGAACTATTGTTACGACTCTAGGTCTTAAAATAATGTAACAAAAAGAAAGTGAAACCAACAATGTAAGTAAAATCAACAAGCAATTTATTTCTAGACAATTAAAGTGAAAATTCAAAAGACACTTACAGTAACGTGAATTAAAATCCACATAATCCAATAATCCTAAGTGTCCTAATCACAAGTCCTAAATATAGAATGTTCTGAATGAATTCCAATAGTCTTGAATGTCCTGATATACCTGAATGATGTAATCCATAATATCATTGAAAGAATTCACATAAATCCCAAAGTCAAGTATTAACCCAATATGAGAATGAGCACTTTTAGTAATTCCAATAAATATTTCAAATAAATAATTTTTCTCTCTGAATTTGCTCTGATTTTCACGACTGTAACATCTGATTACTAAAATAAATTCTTTAATAGACTGATCTTAATAATACAAAGTTTAGTATAGGAATGGAATCTTGTTTCCCAAACCTGTATAAATATAAGGATAAGTCACCTGACATAATATTCTAGCACATGAGTAACTCAAATGGAAAATTCCGGTGCGTACATTACTTTTTTCACATCAAGACATATAAAATTACAATCTAATTGTTAAATGCTATGTAAACAAGACTGACCCTGAACTCAAATGATGTAAATATGTTGTTGACAAACCAACTAAAGTACAACTTACCTCAGGGACACATATTATAATTTAAATATACATAACACTATTAGTTCCCTGGTACATTTATAAAATTAAATACAGACTGACTTTGCCGCTTTGCGTCCGCAATTGTTTTAGCGACAGAAAATGAAACCCAGGTAAATGGAGATTTGCAGGTATCTATTATTTTAACTTTAAACGCGATTACTGCAGGATTTTGGACCTTTCGAATCTACTAAAATGGATATGTAAACATCAAGTACTTCTCGTGGGACGTAGTCAAGATATATTAATTAGTGCAAGACATAACAAATATTTAAAAAATACACAGAGTCGTGTTTAAACCTTTTGACCACCTCCAAGAACGGTGTACGCCCTTAAAAACCACTTTAGCGAATACAGGTAGACATTTCCATTTAAGACCGCTAGCAGAGAATAATAAACCTCAGGGATCATAAATTCACCTGTATGTTGGACAGTGCTGGATTACCCAATAGGCAGACAAAGCACGTGCTTAGGGCACCAGCAAAGCAGGCACCAAAGAAAAAAAAAAGAGAAATTACGCGATTTTTTAATATTTTTATTACATGGGGGGGGGGGGCACCATAATCTTTTCAGTGCTTAGTGCCTCTAAAGGTCTTAATCCGGCACTTATGGCGGACACGGCGGCAGCTGACCCCGCATAAATCTACACGAGTTTGCAAGCGCCAACAAGGTATAATGAAACTAAATCAGACCACATATTGATAATATAGACATTCATCAAGTATCATAATACTATAGCAAAATATGCCCGTTGTCTATCTTAGGTGCCAATGACGTCATGTAAATAGGGTTTATCGACTGTACAACCTTTATCACGGGTTTTGACTCAAATATAAAATCAGACGCTCGAATTTGCTCAATATACACAATCTTTTTTTTAGATTACATGTCTGTAAAATAGTAAAGGAAAGGTAGTTCAAATTAGATTATCTCTACATATATTTCTAGAAACGGATATGTTTTGAAACTATTCTTTTGTCACGTTAATGTTCGCACTTTTTCCTAACGGCTCATCTATGAAATCGGTTGATGTAAAAATAAACGAAGTCATTATCTGAGAGAATGACATGTTTGCAAGGAGGCGTCGAATAGTACCAGAGCGATTGATATAGTGACCAGAGTGTCCGATTACTAACTAATGATGCCCATAAAACATGACCTCCAATCTCAGTCATGTGCAGCAAAATACCGAGAAAAGCTTGAGAGGAACATTTCTGTTAAGAGTGATGGATATCCAGCATTAGCAAAAATGTATATGCCCAACTGAAATGGACATCTCAGTATTTATAGAATATGTAACAGATATGTATATATTTAATACCATCACTCTCAAGCATATTCTGTTATATATAAATTTTCTACACTTGAAACAGAGGCATCAAATCTTTATATTTAGGATTTTTGTTGTTGTTGAGATAACAAAAGAAAAGTGATGAACGGATCGAATTAGATTTTTAAATTTTTGAAACTCGTCTTTGGACATCTAAAACTTTTGTCTGTATTCTGGATTCCTCTCATATATAACTGAAAGGATTATCTGACGGTTTTCTCGTCATAGCATTTTCTGGCGCAAGAGATAGATTGGTGGCCGTGTAAAGGGTTTGAGATATGTAGTTTTCGTACACTCTGATAGCTGTCAATATTTAAAGATGCACATCTTCTCACAGAATGCTCAAATTAGAAGTATTTCTATCTTTTTCATACAACTGGCAGGTCAACACGTAAACTGACTTCTAGGATTTAAGGAGAAGGTATTTATTAAAAATGAACGTGTTTCTCTCTAACAACCCCCCAACCCCCAACCCCCCCCCAAAAAAAAAAAAAAAAAAAAAAAAACATGGCAATTGACAGAATGCATTAAAGTAATTGTAACACTTTCATGAAAATTGGAGAAAAACGTTTGGAGTTATAAAGATTTGAAATTGCACATTTTATATAGCCAAATCTGTTTAGGTGACTGACTCGGTTTTGAGCAACTCTTGTCTAGCCACCAATCTATACTTGTACAAATGTAGTCAAATCAACATTGGCACCTTCTTCCGCGACGGACTGGAATGTTTGTTATATGACAGTCGATTGACATATGCCCCACCCAGCCGTGAAGTCAATTCATTTCAGACCGATGAGATTTGCATTTGCGGCCTTGTGTAGAACTGACCGTGCTTCAAAGATCAGATCCCCGAAGAATGTAGCAGTGAAGCCACTGGCTTCGCACCTTTACTGTTGCCGTTTTGAATCTCAGTGCAATTGCATGCAAGTGTTAGTAGTCACCCGTCCATAGTCAGTGCTTTCCGTCGGGTAAGTTAGTTTCTTACACTGTTCCCATTTACCTGGTCCTCCGATACAATTTAAACTGAGTTTGCAGAAAATGTATCATGGAAGTAAAAGGAATGATAAATGAAGAGAGCCTCAGTTTATCTTACTAAATGAATTACAGTAACACTTTTCTATAAAGGACACTTAAGGGAACACAAAATTGTCCTTTATAGACAAGTGTCCTTTATATACAGATGAAGTGTCAAGCTGATTAAAATTTAAATCTGCTTTTAATATGTAGATCTGACAGGCGCCGATGTGAGGTACTGTTCCGCTGACCTTATGATTCACCAATCGAATTACAACCTTCATATATCTAAAAATAAAAAACCCACGTCATTCAGAACATCTAGTTACTTACGATAACTCTCCATAAGACGAAATGCAAAGCTTTATCTGTTAGGCTAATATAAAAAAACGGACTGGGAATTCCAAAGGTCATCAGAAGATGAAGTTTTATTGGTGCCTGTTAGATCTCCGTTATGTTAGAGATCATGATTTCAATAAGATTGATGAAATCTTCGAGTAAAATTGAGAAAGTAGGTCCATAAATATTGTCCTTTTATTAGCAAGTGTCGTTTATATAAAGGTGTCCACAAAGGCAAGATTCTCTGTTCTAGTATTCACGCTACACCAACGAATGTCTAGCTATTATTTCTCCAAGTAGTCCATTACATCACATTATTACTGAAAAGCTTGTTTAATCCCTCGTCCTGAGTTTCAATAATCGTTAAATCTGCCTGAAATTGAGAGTTTTTTATTTATTTCCTAATGCTTCGTTTCTGATGGTCTAAATTGGACAAGCAATTCACAAGGAAATATACACCTTAATTCTTCAATAAACAGACTGGTTTATTATTTGTGTAAAGGTTAAGGAATTCCTTAACTCTCTTTTTTTATAAGTGTAAAAACGTTCCTAAATGTTTTGTCCAAGAATTTAAAAGACGCCCTTTTATCCTTTTTACCATCTCTACCAAAGGAGATTTCCAATGTTGTGTATGTTATTATTTACCCGAATTTTCAAATGGAAAAACAATATTTGAGAGTTTTTACAACCCCTGAGGACTGCTTCTAAAACATTTGTCTTCTTTCCTTTCTTGCAACCATAACACAGTGCACGTGAAAAAGCAGCAATTATTAAAGCCCTGAAATGTCCTATTTTCGACAAGATGAATATTAAACTTTCACTTGTTGGAATCCAACTTCTCAGAGATGTCCTTGTAGAGCTCGCTTGATCAAAAATGTTAATGTATTTTAAAATTCATTTATATTTCTAACATAATTTTTAGGTTATCGAAGTACAAATTTCCAGTGCCTGTAATGTACATTATAAATGTCATGTGCTCTTGGCGTGATACACAATAAAAATTGAGCGATTCCGAAAAATAAATACTTTTCACTCCTGCAATGCGTATCAAAAGTAAAAACCCAGGAATCCGTGGCAGAATTCTAAAATCCAAGATCCTGGCAAACTATGGAACAAATATAGCTTTATCTGGTGCACACCGTATAATAAAGTCTGATCACCTAATACACAATCCCTATATTCTCCTTTCGTATCCGGCATTTTGGGACAGAAGCTTTGCGCCGCTATAGCATAGTTTTCTTCAATATTACTTTCGCGCATAGCTTTCAAATTCATGAGAACAACTCCAGAGCTGGCTTCAAACTGAGTTGGGGTCTGAGTATTTATTTTCATGGTAATTATTTCCGACGCTCCTTGATTTTGGAATTCCACCCACAAGAACGCAGGGTCAGACCCGAAAATTAGATCAGTATCCAAAAGGATGCACTTCTCCAGGTCTGGCAACAGTCTATGCAAGTATGCCTTGGCAATACCATAAATCCCTGCGTGATATGTGATGGCAATGTTAATTTTCTCCAATTCTAGAAGAATCTGCTTCTTATCCAGATCTATAATTTGATAGTTTATATAAATATATGGATGGTGCAAATCATGAATTAGGTCTCGATCCATCTAGGCAGATGATATATATAACAACACTATATAAATGAGCGTTTAATATAACAGATTTCAAAAGGACTTCTAACTTGTCTTCTACTCCTTCATATCCCGCCATCACACACATATGGAGGACTTTTAATTTATTATGCGCTAAGAAGAGATGGGAGTAATCGTATTGGTGATTGCAGTAGGCCCAGTTTACTGGATAAGGGGGGTCCTGTGAAAGCTGGTACACTGTTAGCAGCATGCTCAGGGTACTAGCACCCAATATAGCACCAACCAGCGTCAGTAAGCCTATGCGACGCTGGAAAATTCTCAGCAGCATTATGTCTGAAAAAAATAAATGGCGTGGAAGTGAGGTGGAATATGTTTATTTTTATCAACGGTATTAATTCGATCTGTGTATCTACATATATATTAGGATATCCTTCCGTAGGGAGTAGTCAATATTTACAGGGATGGGGGTTGGGGTAATATAATTTAGTTTAGGGTATAATAATTTGCTCATTCTAAAATGTAGGGAAAAAGTTTTGTTAGCAAAGCTAAAGTAGGTTGCAATTATATGTCTCATGATAAGATAAACTATTCTTTGTCACGATGATGGGGAAGGGATTCAATTTACATCGAGTAGTATGAAGAAATACGGATGCTGGATAAATCATCTATTTCACATTTGAAAATGTATGATTCTACTCTCGCTTAAGTTTTCGTTAATTGCGAACGAAGTGAGCAATTAGCTCAAACACCGCTCCGATCCGAATCATACATTTTCAAATGTCAAATAGATGATTTATCTAACATCGCGTATTTCTTATTACTACTGTAATGTAATTAACAAACAATTAAACAACACTATTTAAATAATGAACAACCAATCACGTGTAGTTGTTGGTTATGAAGTCGACAGCCTATGGTCAATGAAATTTGATTCCGTTAAAGGCGCAGCTGTTTATTGTGGAGTTTCAAATACAACAATAACAAACAGTTGTAAAGATAAATACAATATTTTTAACGCTAAAAGCTTTACCGCTAAGCTCAAATTCTTTTATTATGAAGGCTAATCAAGAAACACCTGGCAGCGTAATTGTACTTACAAAAGTTAACTTATGCAACAATGTTAGACAAAATTTATTCTTATTCACATTCATCTTCACATTCTTCTTCACATTCTTCTTCATATTCTTCTTCTTCCCTTTCCTCAAATGCAGCAATTACCCTTGCTTTTGCTATAATATAATTCATGTCATTGTATTCACAAAGAAAAAACTTTATAAAACCATTTGCTAACATTGTTGGCTTTATTAAATCACAAAATTCTGTAAATTTAACACGAACACCATTTATGAAACAACCGCTTTCGTTGTCAATTGTTATTTTCGTATATTTATCCTTTTTATTGGATTATATAAATTGTTGATTTTAATATTTATTGCTTCTGCTAATTGCTCAATAAAATCAAAATAACGTGATTCATCTTCTTTGACTAAAGATAATTTAAGTTTATCTCCTGATTTAAAACTTGCACCACATCTTTCATGAATAAACTTTTCCGTTAACTGCTCACCATAGTACATGATCTTTTTCATTTTTTTTTTTGTCTGTATCGTCAACACTTATCGTTTCAAATTCATTTCTTATACATATAATTCACACAAAATTAACTTGGTATGTCCTTATATTCATTATATTCCTTAACGTAATCTTTTTGATACCGGCTTAATCTTACAGGCAACAGATCGCTTAACATGTCATCCTTAACACGAAATTCTTGTATCAGATCCAGCATGATATATCTTGCTCCCCTCAAGTAAGTTCTTAATTGATTCAAAATTGTATTATACGTAATCATCGCGAACTTTCATGCTGACATTTTATTTTCAAATTTAGGCTAAATTTTCTTACTACTCGCATTCAACGCAATACCAACTCCCGATATTATTAACATAAACGGATTAGCTGTACCTCCTGCAGTTCCAATTCCCACTGCTGTTAACGTCATTGGAACATAAGCAATTGCCTTTAATATTCTTCCATAATACCTGTAAGCTTTCTTTGCACAATAAGATTATTAAAAATAATAATTGTATTACGCGATTAACTCACGTCTGCCACATTCTGGTATATTATATGAAATGTGGTTAAAATCGATCACATTTTTTTGTCATTTATTCATTCTTATAGACAAAATCTTTGAAAAATTCTCCAAATCTAAAAGCATTATAATCTTCATCAGTAAAAATAATTTTTTTTTCCCTTAAGTGCATGAAAACAAGGCGCATTTTTTTCATGTAAATCTTTTATGTCTAAACTTTTATCATAACTAAATCTTAGAGATTTAGAGTATAATATTTTTTTAAATTAGGATTAAAAAGTATCATAAAATTAATTATATCATAATTAGGATCATTTAACGATTCTATATTTTTTTCTTCTTCTTTAGTATAACTTAATCTATATGTATAATAAAATTCTTTTGGAAATTTTATATTTTCAAATTCTGTGTAATAGTTCTTTATATGTTCACGATATATATTAATATATTCTACAGCAGATTTAACCAATTCTAAATTTAATTCAAATTTCATTAATTGTTGAAACGCGATTAAATACGCCGCCAAATGTTTAGGTTTAATACGTTCATAAAAATTAATGGTCGTACTAGCAGCCTTAATTGAATTAGAAAACTTTTTGTTCTTTTCATCATCTAAAACTTCATACATTTTTTTAACTATAATTTCATTAATAAACGTGTTTTCGGGGTGATTGAATTCTATCGGAATATTATGAACTTCTACGGTATTAACAGCATCCTTTAACAATTCCACATTTTTTTTCAATATAATTTGCAGCCCTTTTAATAAAGATTTTCTTTAAGATCAGCATGTTGTATTCTTCCTTGTTCCATTGTTGTGTACGCGGCCGCAAAATCCGCAAGTTTACTGTTGATATTAGAAAACAATTCCGTTAACGATATTCCTAATGTTAATGAAATAAGGTCAACTATTTTTTACATAATTATCTTTAACTTTTTCTTCGTTCATGTAATTAATTTTATCATAATAATCTTTATTTTTAACTTTAGTAAGCTTGTCAGCCGCAAATTGCGTTTCCTTTTCCCATTTAATATCCGAATTAATATCTTTTAATTTACCAACTTCAACAAAACATGCGTTCTTGTAGTTCCTTTTTCAAATTTTTTGTTGTAAGTGTAATTCTATCAACAGCCTCCTGTGCCGTATAAATTTCTTGTTCCGTATACTGTTCTCCTTTATTTGTAAACGACGATGCTAAAATATAATAACTAGTTGCTAAAACATCTGCATCATCAGGCTGATAGTGTACGTCTAATATTGTTTCAACATCGTTATAATCTAATCCCATTGTTTTAAACAACCTTCTTTTTGCAAAATGTTCTCTGATTTTTGGTTTCTTAAATAAGGAAAATTGTTTTTTTGTCACGTTATCATCTAAGCAATCGCTGTTAATTTTATGTCTTTTTTCATCATTCTTTTTAGCAAAATTTATTTTATTTATAATCTTTGAATCATAAATTAAATGCACATTTTCCATACTTCATTCTAAAATAATGTTATGAACCAAATTTTAAATATTTTTTTCTTGTTCATTTATTGCTCGATCAGAACAATATTTGACCATTGTATCAAATTTATTTATTTCATTATGTAATTGGTCAGCACGCATATCTGTTACAGACAATAAATTATTTTTTGTTCTCGATTTACACCTTCTTCTGTTGGATTATATAAACTTAATCTTAATTTATTTAATTCGCTTAATTCTTTAGTTTTGGGTTCTATAAAAAAAGTTTTATTAAAAACTTGATTATACAATTCTCGACAAACTTACACAATATCTGAAGGACGTTTTTCATCTACATCAGCCGTTTGTTTATCAATTATTCTTCGACAAAATTACACTAAATCGTCAACTGTAAATATTTGAAAAAAAAATTAAACCCGGATTTACAGTTTCAGCGTTCAAACAATATATTCTGAAGCTAGAATATTTTGTTGTAGTTTTTGTTGTATCAAGTACGAATTCTGAAACCGTATTTCCGATATAAACACCTGTTGCTGTATATAATACATCAGCTGATGTATTAAAATTGTTGAAAGCTACCACGAAGTTGAAACTTCCAAATTGCAACTGCAGTTGGACATTCTATTTTAATCCAGATGTTGCTGTTAATCCCATTTGTTGCCCATTCATTTGTATTCAAAGTTGACGTTAAATGGCAAGCAAAAACGTTAAACGGATTATATCCAGTATATGAACTAGATGCACTTGCAATAAATCCTGTTCTGTTGTTGCTGTCAGAAGCTAAAGTTGGAATAAAACCAACATTATTTTCGTTTCTTTTTGTGCTATTTGCACCACCACCACCTCCCAAAATTAGACCGTCAACATAAAGCTTATTTGTTAGATCGTTATCAGCTGATGGTACAATATTTGAAGTTATTTTATAGCTTCCCATGTTCAGATTTCCTGTCATTGTATCAGGAGATTTATTAACCAAATAATCCTTTAAAACTTTATAGCTGACAGCGTAGTCATCTGCAGCAGGCGGTATTGTTTGCAAACCATATAACACCTTATCCCCCATACTCAACGAACCTAACATTGTTGTACCTGCACGTGGTATATATAATATCACCTCTTCCTTAACTTGGGCATAACTTACAGCATCCCTTTCATCTGGCGGATATGATGTTGGAAGTCCTGTAATTTTTCCGGTACTTGTAAACGTAAGTACACCTGTAACTCTATCACCCGTTTTTGAAATTTTTGAATTATTTACGTAATTAATTTGCGCTAAACATGCAGCCTGACTTAAATTACCACCTGCAAGCGGATAAATTGTTTCTAAATTTATTATCTTTTTATCTGTCATGTTTATATCGCCAGTCATAATACCTCCTGTCAAGTTTAACTTTTTGTCATTTACAATTTTCACCTGCAAATAACTTATCGCCTGCGAATCCGTTGGATTAACAGGCGGATATGTTGTTTCTAAACCGACTATACGCCTGCTGTTCAAATCCAAATTACCTGTCATAATGTCACCAGATTTTTTAACATAATTTGACAGGTCAACTGTACCATTTGTTATTGTTTCTTGTCCACCACCACCAATATAATTCCCAAACTTTGTATAATACGTCATCTTTATTTTATTCTTGTAGATTAAATTTAGTCTAAACTTAAAAATAAAATATGAGCGTTATAAATTTTGACACAGAAAACGTATTGACTCAACACCACAACAACAATCTACCAAATTGCCACTACCTAATTGTCGGCAGAACCGGTTCGGGCAAAACAAACTTGTTATTAAACTTACTTTTGAAAGATAATCTAAATTACGACAAAGTACACATTTATTCCGTAAACCCGCAACAAGACAAGTACCAACTGCTAACAGAATTTAATGACACTTTAAAAAAAACTTAACGCTCCTGAAGATATATTTGTACTTAGTCAGCCAGATGAAGTTATACCTGTAAAATACCTAGACGCGACAGAACAAAAAATAATCGTATTCGACGACATACCCCTTGAGCATAAGGAAATAGACAAGATAAAATCCTATTTTTCGTTATCACGAAACAAAAAAAATGTAACGCGATCTTTCTCGCACAAGGTTACTACAACGTCGATCGCTTTATGCACCGCAACACAGGCTGTTTCATATTATTTTCTGGAATGGACAATACGGACGTTAAAAACATAGCTCGCGAACAATGCGGCGATGTTACAAAGGAAAAATGTGCAGAATATTATCATGCGGCAACAAAAAACAAACATGATTTTCTCCTATTTGACCGATTTGCACCAACAAAAGAAAAAATGTTTAGGTGTTGCATCAACAAGTATATTTAAATTATGTCTAAACAACAACAATAATGGACCGTAAAGAATTACTCAAACAATTAATTGAGTCTAAACAACGAAATAAAGTTATTTTTGATCAAGCACATTACGGCGAACAGGCCTTAACGGAAGCACGAGCAGAAGCTTTTTTGCCAATAACACAATTGCTTTCAACCGTAAAAGAGACAATAGATAAGAAGCAAGATGAGGCCATAGCGGCTTTAAAAGGAACACAGAAAGAAATTTTAGACCAACAGCGCGCACAAAATATAATTTTAAATAACATGCAACAGCAACAACAAATAAGACCAGTACGAAAACGACCAATGCAAGCTATAATGCCAGCGTATGTCGATGAACCAGAAGATTTTCCTGATACAACAGGCGAAGAAGAAATTGGTGAAGCTTCTGGTGATGAAACTGTAGAGGAAATTCAAAAAAGAAAACAGGAGTATAAAGATTTCGAAGACGAACTTGCAAGAATCGGTAAAAAATCAGAAACCGATGCAATTTATGATGAAATGCCAATTTACCTTAATAACTATGATATAAATAAGTTAGAACTTTTAAAAGAAAAAATTACAGCGATGAACACAAGTAGAAACAGGAATCGTTCCGGAGATCCTATAATCAAGGCAGATCATAAAAAAATGCTCGAACTCGGGAAAAAAGTTAAAAATCAAATGAATTATTTAACTAAACCACCAGATGCAAAATCTTTTCTTGGCAGTGGCATCAAAATCTTTTCATCAACAAAAGAAATGATTGACCATTTACTCTTGTTAATATCAGCAAAAGAAGTAGGCAACACAGGCTCTGAAATTGATAATGAAATCGTTGACATACTTGATAAACTTAGAACATCTGGTATATTAACAATAGACGAGTACAAGATTTTACATACTGACCTTATTTAACTTTTATGTAATTTATTTGTATAAACATGCAAACAACATTATTCCTTGATTCTTCACAAATGACAACTGATAGCGCCAACTTTAGCGTAACATACAACCCCCCAATTCCACTTGACATAAAAGAGAAATACGAAATTAGTCTTATTTCATCGACCACGTGGAACAGTATACGTAATATTAAACCTAATGTCAACGACGATTTCACATTTCGCGATCTACTTGGTACCTGGAGAAGTGTTAAAGTACCATCTGGCGCATATAATGTTACTGAACTTAATACGGAAATAAAATCCTTAATATCAAATAATGGTGGTAATGCAGATAATATTTTGTTAGAACCGAATTACAACACTTTACGTTCAAGAATTACACTAAATGGAAACATGTTGATTGATTTAAGTACATCATACACCGTAGGGTCGTTGTTAGGATTTAATAAACAAGAATACGGTTCAACAACGTTACCTGTTATACAGTACGATGGTGAAAATCCTGTCAATATAAGTTACGCTGACGTTATATTGATAAATTGCGCAATAGCAGAAGGATCATATACGGCCCGAGGTTCTAAAGATGATGCAATTTATGCATTTTCTCCTGATGTACCACCCGGATCCTTAATGCAGATTGTACCGCGAGAAAAAATATATTATCCTGTAAATTTATACGAGCAAATATCGTCAATAAGGATGAACCTCACTGACCAATCTGGCATTCAACTTGACTTCAACAACGAAATAGTCACGTATTACTTGCATTTGCGGCAAGTCAGATACAATTCTGTCTAACTTTAACAAATAATGAACAAACGAAAAATATACCGTAAAAAGGTTATTGGCGGAAGTTTTGTGGGTAGTATTGTGTCAAAACTAATGCAACATGGACCTGCATTCGCAACAAAACAACCACCAGTAGCATTTGATGCAACAAAATCCTTTGCAACTGGCGCTTTATCTGCTGCTGGAACCGCTGTATGACAGAAGATTGCTGATAAAATAAGAGGCACACCTCCTGCACCAACAGAACAACAAATAAAAGACGCAATTAAGGCCATAGCACCAACACCAGCTACAGCAAATGCAATGGTAAAAACAACAAAAAAGCTTTTATCGCCAGAAGGCGAAAATATCGTCTGAAAATTAGTTACAATAAACGAACCAAAATTAGACCTACCACGTTTTTAAAATTTTGTCTAGACTTTAACAATAACATGACGTCAATAATGGCTTATCTTGACATTAGCGAACCACAGGAGATAGATGAGTCTGCAACTGAATTTGAATATATCGAGTACTTGCCAGATAAAACAAACGCAAATGAAAGTCAACAAACAATAAACACCAGGGACGAAGACATTTACCTATTACCCCACAAAGCCTTTGTTGAAGTACGTGGTCAGCTTATGACAACTGCAGTACCACCTGTTGCACATGCGGCTAATACTGAAATTGCACTACAGAACAACGGCTGGGGCTTGTTTAGATCTGCAAAATACCTAATTGGTAATCAAGTTCTCGAGGATATACCTGACCATTTGCCAATTGTCAGCACGATTATGAATCTGATTTCTTTCTCCGAAGATTACTTGCGATCAACAGCAACGAACATGCATTGGTTTAAGGACACGGCAGATGGGGGAGCTGTATCAACCGAGTTCAGAACAGGTGCTGGTTCTCGTGGTGCAAACGATAATAATCTTGTTGCTGGCATGATAGCAATGACAGCTGGCCAGGCTGGTGCAGATAGTGTTACAGCTTCAATAATATCAGCAGTTACAAATATCAGACAACAAAGGTATAACGAAGGTTATGCCAAACGTAAAGCCTTTGCCGACAACGGGTCACAAGTTACAATTCTATTGCCGTTAAGCGCAATATTTGGTTTTTGTAAGGACGTTAACAAGGTATTTAGAGGCATAAAACACACACTTGTCCTGAACAGGTCTGATAACAATAATACAATTTTAAAAGCTGCAGCTGTTGCTGACGGTCAATTTATTGTGAGCTATCTGGCAATGTGGATGCCAAAAATTGTACCATCAATAACAGCCCAACTTATTTTAGAAAACGCCCTTGAAGCATACACGCGACAAGTATATTTTGAACAAAATAAAGTATACAGACAAACCGTGCCAGCAGCAGCAAGTTACACCTGGAGAATAACTTCAACGTCGTCTCTGGAGCTACCACGGCATATTTATATTGTATTTCAAACAGCTGCACGAGCTGATGGTGATTAGACAATAAATAAGCGAATATTTAACAACATGAGCCTTACACGTATTAGCGCAAGAATACATTCAAGACAATACCCCGAACGAGAATTCGTTTGTAACTTTACGGCTGGACCAAATCAGAACGTATCAAGGCCATATTCTGCTTTGATGGAGGCAATGGAAAAATACCTCGACGCTGACACTGGCAGTCAATTGTCCATAGAAGAATTTAGGACGAATGATCCCATATTCAACTTCGACATTAGCAAGCAAGCAGAGCGCCTTAAGCATTCACAAGTTGACATTGAAGTTACCTGGACATTAAGCGCAGTACCAGGTGCGCAATATTACGCTTATGCGCTAATAACAGCAGACAGGTTTGTCAGACTTGATGCAACAAAGGGTAGAATGTATATTCAGGTTTAAATTTCCACAACCATGCAGACAGGTTTGTTAAACTTGATGTAATAATGTTTCAATAATAATTTTATCTAATTGTTTATTTATAAATGTATACTCCGCAGAAAGTAAACTTGTCCAAAGGACAAATACAAAAATTAGCAGACGCTGTAAAATACCGTAAACCGGTGTCAGTAAAGATAGACTACAAGGGATCAGAACAAGTAAAACTTTTGCTAACAAATACGCAAATAACTAAATTTAACAAAGGCGTGCCATTTGTTATAAACTTATCTAAAGCACAAATTATAGCAATGGCCAGACACGGCGGGTTCTTTGGGCCTGCACTTGCAACTATAGTTTCAACAGTATTACCAAAAATTTTACCGGTACTTGGCACATTAGGTATTGTGGCCGCATCTGGTGCCATATCTGGAGCAACACAGAAGGCTGTAACAGGAAATGGTATAAAAACCACAAAATAAAGTGTATTTACACAACAACAATAACATGACACCAAAGAGACGAAAAAGAACTGCAAAGCGTAGAGCACCAGCACGAAGAAGGCGTGTAACTGGAGGTTTTTACTTACCATTATTATCTGAAATAGGGAGTATACCTTTAAGTTTAATAAAAGTTTTAAAGGGTGAAAAATAAATATTTGGCTAATTTGTATCTAAGCAACAACAATAACATGCCACCAGACGTACAACTGTAAAGCGCAGAGCACCAGCACGACGAAGAAAAGTAGGTGGTATTTACATACCATTAATATCTGACATGCAAAAATATTTTTATCTAAACATTTTATTATAAACATGCCAGCACGAAAAAAAAAGAACGACAACCACAAGACGAACGAAGCAAGTACGAGGATTCCTGCCTTTACTTCCTATGCTTGGAGGTCTAGCAGCAAGTCCTATTGTCCCAAAGCTATTGGGGCAGGGTCTGATGTTACCAGGTACCAGAAGGTATTAAAGCCGTTGTCAAATTTTGACATTCATGATAAATTAAAAAATATAAAAGGTTTTATTGGAGTCTTTTGTAAGGACCACCTGCCTGGAAAAATGCGGCCAAATACGTTGTGTGTGATAAATATACAGAATTTTGACGACGGTAACGGAACGCACTGGACCGCACTTTACAATGACAACTATTGTGATTCTTTTGGTCTGCCACCATCAGACGCGGTTAAAAAGTTTGTTAATAAGCCAATAAATTACAATTCAACTCAGATTCAGCAAACAGGTACAACAGCATGCGATTATTATTGTAGTATGTTTATTAAGCAAATGGCGCGTGGTATTAAATTTATAGATTTTATCACCAAATTTGATGTACCAGCAAGTACAAAAAATGACAAAATAGCTGTGAATTATTTGTGAAATAAAAGTATAAAATGACAAGTACATATTGCCTTAAGTGCAAAACACGCACAGAGAACATAGATGTGGAGGTTGTAACAACAAAGAACAATAGGATTATGATGTAAAGCATAAGCGCCGTATGTGGTAAAAAGAAAAGCATCTTTATCAAGAAACCAATTGATCCTGTTGTTGGTGAAGGAATAAATGTAGCTGTCAGACCTGACTCGCCTGAGTTGTGTCTGGCGCCTGACATGTCAAAACTAAAGTTATAAAATAATAATAATAAAAATGTGTACATGTGGAACCGATCATGACCTTTGTATCGAACACAATAAAATTGTATGTCATAGTAAAAAATGCAATAACCGTAGGATTATTGGCGGGGTGCTAGATATTCATAAAATAATTGGTAAATTGACGAGACCAAAAGGTGGCTGGACATTGCCAGGTCATAAATATACAGGACCGTGGAACCCTCTGCATGAACAACTTGACGAAAACGATAACCCACTGCCCGGACAAGAACCGTATAATCAAGTTGACGCTATTACAATGCGATATGACATATGTTACCGCGATCATGAAACTGACAAACATGGTTGCGACAAAGTTATGTTAAACGAATTAAGTTCATGATGCCACAAAATGTGCGCGAACGTGTTGATAGACGGTTTGTACAAGGAATTATTGGCACAAAGTACAAATTAGGTATTGGCCTTGCAGAAGAATTACATAAACCAAAAACAAAATTTTTTTAAGGCGTTGTGTTCTTGCAAATGCTGTAGATGATATATGGTCTGTTGATTTGGCAGATATGTCAGCATTGTCTGAATACAATTACAGTAATAAATTTTTGTTAAATATAGTTGACATACAGAGCAGGTACGCGTTTAGTGTGCCAATAAAGAATACAATGGGAAGTATGATAACATCAGCATTTCAACAATTAATTTCTGATAGAAATCGCAAACCAAATAAAATATGGACCGATCACGGTGTAGAGTTTTATAACAAAGAATTTGAAAAATGGTTGAAGGATTACGACATTAGCAAATATACAACAGGAAACGAAGGTAAAAGTGTCATTGTTGAACGGTATAATCGTACGATAAAAGATAAAATGTATAGGTATATGACAGCAAATAATACGAATAATTATATTGACAGATTGCCAGATGTTGTAGATGAATACAACAGCACCAAACATAGAACGTTAAAGATGTCGCCAAAAGATACAATAAAATTTCCTGTACTTGCAAACGAAAACCTGTACCGTAGACACAAATTTGTTGTTGATAATAAAGTTAGAATTTCATTAACAAAAAAATATTTGAAAAATCTGCAACACCAAATTGGTCTGAAGAGGTTTTTGTAGTTCATAAGGTTCTTACAACAATTCCTGTAACTTACAAATTACGCGATTTAAATAAAGAAGATATTACAGGAAGTTTTTGCGAACAAGAATTACAAAAGACTGACCAGGATGTATTTGTTATTGAAAAAATAATACGAACAAAAGGTAATATAAGTTTAGTCAAGTGGCGAGGTTACTCAGATGTATTCAACAGTTGGATTCCAACGTCAAGTATAGATCATTATGTTTAACGTTCTTTGTTTATTATTGTTTTGTAGATATATTCGTAATTACTTAATTAGCACACTTTTGCATTTAACAGGTTTGCATAATGAGACAAGATAATTTCTCCGTTCATCAGATAATTCTGACATTAACAAAAGTATCTTTGCAAAGATAAAATCGAATTTAATATTTTTTGTCGTCCTGGGATTTTTATGTTCATAAAATGTACAAGTCTGGCATAAAAACTTTTTAATTCGGATTCTGTAAGATTAAAAAATTTTTATTTTGTTTTGTCAGGTGGTATTTGACGTTGTAGCGACCTGTAGTCGGTGGAGCGTAGTGTGTTTTATCAACAACGACATTGTTGTATTCTACTGGTACAATTTCATCTTGTACATATTGTTCGGTTAAATATATTTGTTGGCTATCTGGTACTTGAGGAACAACAGTTCCGGGGATAAGTTCTGGTGCAGGTTGAGCGTATAATTTCCGTAAAATCGATAACATTATATAAATAATCTTCTTTAAATAAACAATTTTATGTAACAAGAATAAATAGATGGATGACACAAAATATATTGTCCGGTGTAAAATTATAGACAGAGTTGGCTTGTATGATGAAATCAGAAAAATGTTCTCTGATGAAAAAAGAAAAATAGCGTTTGATTTTAAAATTGAATACGGAACAGATGACATGGTGTTGTTGAAAAGCAGGCAAAAATATTTGTTTCTGCAAGAAGGGGAGATCGCAGTATCATACGATAAAGATACTATGATGAACTTAGCGCATAATTGTATTAAACGTGATGTGCTGCAGAAGATAATTCTATGTCAACATTAAGTATATAAGATGAATAAAGATAAATGTTGTAACGAAATTTTTTTAAAAATTCAAAAAGTTTTAAGGAATAAGGCTCAGCAAAGGACAGAGGATTGGTATAAAATTATGGCGACGACTGCTGTTAATCCGTATACAATTTTAGCTGAAATCGCAAATGAAAAATACCAAATGCGACAAGGAAAACCTATTAAGTTCGTAGGATCCCTGGCGTGCTATTGGGGCAAGTTGTTTGAACCTGTTATTTTAAAATATATTGAAAAAGACCTTGGCGAAAGGGTATTAGGTAACAACATTTGTGTAACAACAGATTTTGGTATTAGGTATTCGCCAGATGGGTACGTTGTGGGCAGGTTCAAGGATGATGAACTTGTTTGTGTAAAAGATAAGGAAAATGAAAATGACGTTTATAAGATCATGCTTGTTGAACTCAAGTGCCCGATGTTACGAAGACCAAAAGAAAACGTGCCCGAACATTATTTGCCGCAGGTGTTGTGCGGTTTGGAAGTATCACCAATTACAGAACAAGGTATATTTGTTGAAGCTGTTTTCAGACGATGTTCGATAATAAATTTAGATTTTACTTCTAATTATAATAAGACGTTACATTTCGATAAAAAAATTTATGAGAATAAAGTGCCGTTAGCTGTTGGTGTTATTGGTGTTTACGGTAATAAGAAAAATGCGGAAATAATAGATTACGGGAATGTTGATGAAGAAGAATTTACTAAATTTACGGAAGATGTTGATAATAAAAAGTTTACAATAAATTCAGAATATATTATATTTGATGGTAATCGTGTTGACAAATATGAGAATTTAGTTGAAAAGTTACAAAAAAAATTACAAAAAAAAAATTAGTTGGATTCTTGTGTTATAAACTTTTCGACGTTTGTTACCACGTTGTTGATAAAGAAAAGAATTACCGTGAAGTTTTGGTTAACGCGGTTGATGAGCTTGAGCAAGAAATAAAATTGTTAGATTAAATATCGCAATAATTAAAGTTGACCCAGATTTTATATTATTTGGAAAAAGCAAATCATTGAATAATATCAGCAACAAATTTTACGGATTGCAGATGAATATCAAAATATTTTCCTGCTGCATATAATGAAGAAAAATCTAATTCCTCGTCATTGTCGTTGTTAAAGGATAATACCGATCGTCGTATTTTTTATGTCTACCAGCTTTACCACGTAATGCATTTTCTTTTGAGGTTACAATTTCAAAATTTAATTCATTGCTGTTAATTTTGTTACCATCAACATGGTCTATAACCATAAATAATGGAATTATTCCTCCAAAACTTTTAATAATAAAACGGTGACCGTAGTATCTTGCTTTAATATTTTGTTGTACGTTAGAAACGCAAATTTTGATGTAGCCATTATTTTTGTTTATTGAACCAACATTATTTTTTGTTTTAGCATTTCTTATTATTCCTTTTTCGTTTGCTTCATATCCATCAAATACAGGATGACGCTTGAGTTCATCTTCCAAAAATAAATTGTTGATATTGTTGTCGTCAACGCAGCCATTTTTATGAGCGACGCGCTTGCCTGCTGGTATTGGACCGACAAGTGTTTCGTAAACAAAATTTGTAACAAATATTTTTGTAATTGCATGTCCGTCTTTTTCTCCAACGGAGATCATATTGCCAAATTGTGTTTTTTTGCCAGGAATTATGGTTTTTACAGTTAAGGTAACTACCATGCCAAGCTTGTTGGTAGCGTTGTTTGTGTAAACTTTGTTAGTGATAAATTCACCATCAGCAAATGAAAACATTATGTCATAATGTGTGATCGTTTCGTATGCCATAGTATATAAAATACTTATCTCTAAATAGAAGATTTTGATCAAGTGATTCATCAGATGATGATTTTTTTTTAATTAGAAGAATAATATGCCTTATTAATGTAATATGCAATCGTTATCTGATCTAACAAAGAAAGTACTACTTGTTGCAAAACAAAATGCCACGGCGTTTTATGGATTTGACAAGACGTTTAATATTGAAAATGAACAAGCGTTAAAAGGATTGAGGCCTGATAATTTGCTTCATATTTTAAACCCGATTGTTGTGCAGGAACTTAATTTACATAACGCGATAGTACAGAGCTTAAAAAGGCTTCGAATAGTATTTTTCAGAAAATTTTTTTAAAAATAGAGGATTTTAAAAGTTTTGGTTCGGGTAGGAAGCTTGAGGCAATAAAATCTGTTCAGTTTCATGCGTTGAAATATGTTCCGTTAAGGGGTTCATCGTATGTTGATTTACAACAAAAAAATTAAAAATAAAAAATGTGTTATAAATGTTAAGAATAACGACAATAAATGTTTCACGTGGGCTGTGTTGTCTGCAATTTATCCTGTAAACAAAAATGTAAGCGTATTATCAAGTTATCGTGCATTTTCTTCACATTTAAAATTTGATTGTATAAAATTTCCTGTAGAAGAACGACAGATTCCTAAATTTGAAAAGTTAAATGAATTAAGTATAAATGTATTTGCTCTGGATAACAAGGAAAACGTTTATCCAAGGCTATTTAGCAAAACAGCTTCACAAAAGACGATAAATTTGTTGTTTTATAACAGTCATTATTGTTGGATTAAGAACTTTAACGGACTTGTTGGTGGTCAGTATAATAAGACAAAAGCAAGGACATTCTTTTGTTATAGATGCTTGCATGGTTGCACAACAGAAGACGTACGACAAAAACATTTGGAATATTGCAGAGACGTGCAGGGAATTACGATGACAAGTAAGAAAAATTCAGAACTTAAGTTTTCAAAATTTAATCACCAGCTGCAGGTGGCATTTGTTATTTATGGTGATTTTGAAGCTTTGTTGAAGACGGTTGTTACAGAAGTACAATGTGATCCTAATAAATCGTCAACCACAAAGACACAAGAGCATATTCCTTGTGGAGTTTCATATAAGGTTGTATGTTCTGCTGATGAAAAATTTTCAAAGGATATTAAGATTTATCGCGGTGAAGATCCTGCAAGCTGGCTAATAACAAATTTGTTGCTTGAGTCTGAAGAGGCTATGCGTATAATAGAACATATTAAACCAATAAATATCACAAAAGATGAAGAAGATAAATTTAAAAATGAAGTAAACTGCCATATTTGTGGAGATGAATTGGGGGATGACAGAGTATGAGACCATTGCCACATAACTGGCAAGTACCGTGGAGCTGCTCATGATTGGTGTAATTTACATTTTAAATATCCTAAATTTTTGCCGGTTGTATTTCATAATCTTCGGGGATATGATGGACATATAATAACAAACGTTTTTGGAAAATTTGAAGGAAACAATAAAATTAAATGCATACCAAATAATTTTGAAAAGTACATGTCTATTTCTTTTGGAAAACTTAGATTTATTGACAGCGTGCAGTTTATGGCTGCGTCATTAGAAAATCTTGTAAAAGGATGTACCGTGTTCAGTAATTTGGAAAAACAATTTAGCGAGAAATCTGATTGATTGAAGCAAAAAGGAATTTATCCGTACGAATACATGACAAATTGAGACAAATTTGATGAAACAAAATTACCTGATAAAGAAAAATTTTACTCAAGTTCTTCGCTTGAAGGTATGACTGATAAAGAATATGATTACGCGCAAAAAATATGGAACGAATTTGGTTGTAGAACAATGGGCGATTACCACGACTTTTATCTGATGACAGATGTTTTGTTGTTAGCTGACGTTTTTGAAGAATTCAGAACAATTTGTTTAAGGTATTATGGGCTTGATCCGTGCTGGTATTTTTCGTCTCCAGGACCAAGCTGTAACGCTGCGTTAAAGTTAAGTAAAATAAAATTACAATTGTTGACTGACCCATATATCTTTTGCTTTATTGAAAAAGGAACACGCGGTGGAATTTCCGTTATAACGAAGAAACATGCTGTTGCAAATAATAGGTACTTGAAAAATTATGATAATACAAAGGAAGAAAGTTCGATTATGTACTTTGACATAACTAACCTGTATGGTTGGGCAATATCGCAGTCTTTGCCTTATTCAGGATTCCGTTGGATAAGTACAGAACAGTTTTTGAATGAAATTGAGAAAAAAAATACCGGAAAATGTAATGTATTTTGCTGAAGTAGATCTTGAATATCCAGGCAGTTTGCATGAGCTTAATAACGATTATCCGTTTTGTGCAGAGTCAATGTTAATTACGGATGATATGTTATCTCCTGAACAACAAAAACTTAAGCAAGAATATAATATTAGCAAGAATACAGTTGAAAAGCTGGTTCCGAATTTACAGAACAAAAACAATATGCAATTCATATTGCGGCGTTAAAGCAAGCCCTTGATCACGGTCTAATATTGTTAAATGTGCATCGGGTACTGAAGTTTAAGCAGAAACCTTGGTTAAAAGATTGTACTGACTTTAATACGAGCAAAAGAGCAAGTGCAACAACTGACTGTGAAAAGGATTTTTTTTAAGTTAATGAACAATAGCGTGTTTGGTAAGACGATGGAAAATATCAGGAAACGTGTTGATATTGAAATTATAAATAATATTGAACGAAGAAATAAAGTTGTATCAGATGATAAATTTGTAAGTATGCGGATTTTTGATGAAAACTTAGTTGCAGTACAAAAAAGTAAAACTAATTTGAAATTAAATAAGCCTGTTTATGTTGGCGCTGCAATTTTAGATTTATCTAAAACGCTCATGTACAATTTTCATTACGGTTTTATTAAAAAGAATTTTCCAAGATCGGAGTTGTTGTTTACTGACACGGACAGTTTGTGCTATAATTGTCCAGGTGAAAGTGACATTTATCAGAAATTATACAATAATAAAGATCTTATGGACTTGTCAGATTATTCGGAGAAATCGGGTTTCAAATGTAATGACAATAAAAAGGTTATTGGTAAGTTCAAAGATGAAGCAAACTTTGTTCTAATATCAGAATTTATTGGTTTAAGGTCAAAAATGTATAGTTTAAAATTAGATGATGGTGGTGTAAAGAAAAGGGTTAAAGGAATAAAGAAAAATTGTAGTACATCAATTGCTAACGTTTGAAGATTATGAAAAGGCGCTTGCTGGAGCTAGCAATCATGTTGAAATGACAACACTAAGATCAAATAAACATAATATGGAGACAAATGTGGTTAATAAAGTCGGTTTGTGTAATTTCGATGACAAAATATATTGTGCAGATGGTATAAATACCTTGGCTTTTGGGTTTAATGTTAATAAAGAACCAGAAGTAAATTATGACGATATTATGCGCGAGTTAGGTTTAGTGTAAATTTTGTGTGATTAATATTGTATAATGGATAATATAAAAAATTACTTGATGATATTGAAGTTAAAGTAAAAGAAATAAAAATTGAGCAAAAAAATATAGATTATGAAATTAATAACATAAAAAAAATATTGTCTATTGTTATTTATGACAAATTTAGTGAAAACATTTATGCTGAATAATTTTGTGTGATATAGTTGTATATTTAAATTTTTTCTAACATTGTTGCATAAGTTAACTTTTGTAAGTACAATTACGCTGCCAGGTGTTTCTTGATTCGTCTTCATAACAAAAGAATTTAAGCTTAGCGGTAAAGCTTTTAGCGTTAAATGTATTGTATTTATCTTTACAACTGTTTGTTATTGTTGTATTTGAAACTCCACAATAAACAGCTGCGCCTTTAACGGAATCAAATTTCATTGACCATAGGCTGTCAACGTCATAACCAACAACTACACGTGATTGCTCGTTCATTATTTAAATAGTGTTGTTTAATTGTTTGTTAATTACATTACAGTAGTAATAAGCAATACGCGATGTTAGATAAATCATCTATTTCACATTTGAAAATGTATGATTCGGATCGGAGCGGTGTTTGAGCTAATTGCTCACTTCGTTCGCAATTAGCGAAAACTTAAGCGAGAGTAGAATCATAAATTTTCAAATGTGAAATAGATGATTTATCCAGTATCCGTATTTCTTCTTACTACTCATCGCCCACCCCACCATCCTCGTAAATGTGTATTGCTCTCAAAACACACGAGTGCTCAGAAAGAGAGATAGATTCTTCACCCGCTATAACGCCACGCGTGTTACTGTCACCCTCATTTTTCACCAAACAATTGCCAAGAATAGATTTTCCGACTGTTTAAATTCTCTGTCATATCTCTACGCTCGCTTTTCGCCATCCACCAGCCTAAAATTTGCCAAAAATGCCATTTTCTACACACGTGGCCTTTGTTTTAAAGGCCATTAATCTCTGCTATCTGTCTTCTAATAAGTCTGTCCAACAGTGTTCTTAATGAACTTTACACGGTGAATACGAAAAACAAAACAAAAATGGCAACTATTAAAGAATTTTCTGTTGAAAAAAGTTTAGTTTATTCTAATATTTAGTGATTGCTTTGCCGACAGTCGGATTTTTTGTTGTTGTGATTTTCAAACGAAATAACTGTAAATGGACAATAAATATCTTTATTATTACTAGTGGCAATAAGACCTTCAATCTGTAATTTTATATGATTCGAGGTTCAGACATTTTGCTCTATGTTACCGGACTTTGTGCTTTTGGTAAAACGGTTTGGCTTTGAGTCTGGTGGTATATTTCTGCAATCATCCATTATCAAATTAAATTAAATTGTATATATTTTATGAAATAGTTTTAATTCTATGTTCTTATTCTTTGTATGATCTGTCCATATATTATCTATGTCCGTAGTAATCGATTAATGTACAACCCCTTATACCGCCAATTTCGTAATAACGCCACTTGTGTCAATGGACAAACGTGTGGGAAATAGCGAATGTAGACTGCAGTAAACTAAAGAAAGAAGATAACAGCTAGAAAATATTGATTGATGTAGAATTAATACGAAACAAAAAGACCTCTTTGAAACAAATATTCACTTCATTCCTTTCTTTGGCAAGATTATTTACATCGGAAACATTAGTTTAAAGTGTACTTGCCTTATTTGTTTTTGGAAATGACCTTTAAAGACATAGTGATTTATTACTATAACCATAAACACACAAATTGACAGTAATCAATATACATGTATTTTTAGACAAGACGATTTTTTGTACCATCGGGAAATTTTTGAATCCATGTGTTGAGGGTAGCTGAGGTTACTTTAACTATACAATGTGTAGAGGGTAGCTGAGGTTACTTTAGCTATACAATGTGTAGAGGGTAGCTGAGGTTACTTTAACTCTACAATGTGTTGAGGGTAGTTGAGGTTACTGTAACCATACAATGTGTAGAGGGTAGCTTATGTCATTTTAACCATACAATGTGTAGAGGGTAGCTTATGTCATTTTAACCATACAATGTGTTGAGGGTAGCTGAGGTTACTGTAACCATACAATGTGTAGAGGGTAGCTTATGTCATTTTAACCATACAATGTGTTGAGGGTATCTGAGGTTACTTTAACTATACAATGTGTAGAATGTAGCTAAGGTTACTTTAACTGTACAATTCCTTCATTACTTTACTGATGATCCAAAGTCCCTATGTTCGGAAATATATGCAGGGATTTGTTGAGCTATTGTAACCTTAACTATGAAGAAGGTAATATAATGACGTTATAATCACAAAACTGTAATACACCTATCATTTTTGTGCGCGCTCTTCACAGATAAAATATAGCTGAACAATAAAATGTTTGTTTAGTACATTATAACAGTTCAAACTTGTCTTTCGGTTATGTCAATGAGGGAGCATTTGAGGATCAAATATGCTGACATGGTGTTCGGTATGTACCAAAATGTCAAGTTGCGTACACGTAACATGCTATCAATAATGTATAAAATGTCTGATGTACTCAACTGAATTGGTATGCTAGAAATGGGTTTCTATCACGCAAAGCGATGAGTATAAGTATGAGCAAATGGAAACAATTCTTATATAGTCTTGGTTTAAGTTCAAATGTGAGAGAGAGAGAGAGAGACAGACAGAGACAGAGAGAGAGAGTCAGAGAGTCAGAGTCATGTAATATGGTAAAACCCGACTTGAAAGACCACTGTTTTGGAAGACCACCTGTCATTAAAGACCACATTCTTCACGCTCCAACCAAAATTGTGACATAACGTGACGAACTGTAATGAGGGACCGCCTGTGTTGAGAGCTCACTTTTTGTTGGCAGAAAGGGTTGTCTCTAAAGACAAGTGCCACTGTATCTATGGAACATAAACTCTAAAATTAATTTTTAAAAATAGTATTATATGCTTGTTTTGTATGTGTATTTTTATACATGCCTACACACGTAACCTCTGGACAATATATTAAAGAATGGCGTGCACGTACGCGTATTAATCCATCCAAATACTTTGCCATTCGCTCACGCATACGTCCAGAATAAATAACCTATTCATCGAGGGAATTATCTCACTCCAGAATTTTATATCCCTCTCCAACTTACTTAAATGCTAGCATAATGCACACGATAATGTTGAGAGAGAGAGAGAGAGAGAGAGAGAGAGAGAGAGAGAGAGAGAGAGAGAGAGAGAGAGAGAGAGAGAGAGAGAGAGAGAGCGATAGAGAGAGAGAGTTTAATTTTTTGGAAAAAGATGATGTCTTTTTTTTTTTGGTGTATTTTGAAGGCCATTTTCGAATGTTTACAAATTCGTAGAAACAATGAATAAGTAAATCTAATAATTTCTCTTTTGTTTCTTAACGACACCTATTCTACCTTGTCCAACAGAAGATCATTTTTTCTTAGTAATTAAAACTTAATTAAACAATTTAAAGTTTAATATTTAACGATAGCAAGTAAGTTTTGTTATTGAATTATGCCCATTGCTTAATACAACTTTCGCCCTAGTCTCTCACTCGAAATTATTACCTCATTCGTTGTCGATTTCATCTTTGTTGGCAAGGACGTAGACGGTAAATAATCAACAAATGCTCGAACTTTTCACATACAGGTATGATTTCGAAAAATTAATCCAAAAATCCTTTAAACGTCAAATGATGTTAGCTCAGAAGTGCCTTTCAGGCAAAATTCTATCAAGCAGGCTTAACCCAACCAAGCACAAATATTGTTGCGTGTCTCTGATACATAATTTTTTAAAATCTTGAACAAAAGTATTTCATTTTCAGCCTCATATACACATATCGTTATGAAATATTCAAGAAGCATATCGACTGAATGGTTTCCTACAGATTAACTGTCACCAAGTTTCTGTTAGTTTTGTTGTAATCTTGAGAACGGTAAATATAGAAGAGCAATGTAAGGTTATATCCAATGGCCGTCGTAGTGTAGAGGGACTTGACATGTCCCTCAAATGTAATTGATTACTGTATAAATAAATTAGGAGACAATTGAGGATTACAAAATTCATATTTTTAAAACCAACACTGCAATTACATTTAAATTTATATGTAGTAACTATTTTAATGTGGAACATAGTTCAGAATTCTCAAACAGTGATTTAAACATATTACATAAAACTTAGAAGTCGAAGGATTTTCAGTATCATTTCCTTATTTGGTATTCTTAATTTCTACAGGGGCACATGTTTGAAAGAGGTAATAAGGAACGATAAACGGAGTATTTTATAAACTTGTATACAGAACTCCATGCTTGTTACGTTTATTCAGATTTAGATAATATCCAAACCTTGATAGGCAAATTAAAAAAGATATAAATGTATGTGCTTTTTCGTGTCACACTGATCTAAGTGACTATATGACCATAATTAGCAGTCATTAGCAATAACGTATGCTGAGCAATTGTTCTTGCTCAAAATTTTCACAGAAATGAAGTAAAAACGGATTCATTTTTTCTTCGTGTTCATATTTTATGGCTTGTGGTACAGAGTAAAAATGTTTTATAACGCATGCAAATGTTTAATTTGATTCCTAAACTTGTCCATTGAGTATTTGTTCATCAAATAACTTTTTTGTTTTTACATGGTCTTGAACAGTGGAACCGTACTATATAATGCCTGTTCTATATTAAACGTGTGCACCTAAGAGGCAGATTACATAAGACCTTATAGACTGGGTCAGTCTTGATACTCCTTCATCTGTTAATGCATTGTTATCTTCCAGAAAGTAGTATGTCAGACCTGTTGCCTCACCACTATAATCAAGTGGCAACTTTGTCCATGACCACCACCACCTGAATCCATGCATTTCTATATGCTTTCTATCATCGTCTGTCAAATCCACATCTCTTACACGGTAATAAAAACAATCGTCTATAATTCTGAAATCTTTTTGTTCAAGTACACGTGAATACATTATATCATCTAAAATTGTTCTATTCTTGCAACTGAGGTATATCCAGTCGTGAAATGTAATTATTTGAAGGTAAGTTAAAACTGTCGAAAATCAGTTAAATTGTTTCAGATCTATGCTATTGTTGGTTGGATTACATTTATCCTCATTTGCGATAGGCATGTTATATTTAGACAATAGTTTTCGTATTTGATAGTAAATATGAGATTTTAAAACTGATTTATGAATGTTGGTACACTCGGACAGATCAGATGCCGGTAGGAAATTCCACAACCAGCAGTACCCATCCATAGTGCCAAATTCAACTAATTTTTCCAAAACGCCGTAGCACACTGTGCTATGTATCTATCTACCTTTTCCTTTGTTGTGATCATGAATACATACGTATCAAAAGTTTCATGCTTTGTATGCAAACAATTGAGTTTCAGTATAGTAAATGTCTATTCCATTATCAAATATCTTGCCAATTTTAAAATCAACATTATAGTCGAACACAACAGCTGGGCATGGATAAGGTGCAGTACTCATCAATCTTTAAATTCATACAATCCATTTCAGGAGGTGGAACTGGTTTTGGTGGTGGAGTTGGTAATTAAATATCAAAAGGTTCTGCACTTCCTACCAAAACATTGTTCCATGCCATCCGGACCAAGATCAAAGATCTCTAACAGCATAATATTTTCCATCAATATAGGCAGGAAATTCTTGTTGCGATTATTAAAACATTCTATTTTTAAACCATCTTCAATTTTCATATAACATCTATTAAAATATTTGTCTATCATATTAACTAGTGCATTCTAATGTGTCGTAAATTAATCTGAAATTGTCTTTTCTTGTGCAAGTACATTCAGCTTCTATTGCCCGTTTTTCCAAATTCGCATGTAATTCTTTGTCCAATTTTCTCTCTACTCTGTTTATTTCCTCCACTGTAATACCAGTTTAATCTCATTTCTTTTACACATTGTTTACTTCCCTGCTATTGTTTATATCTTTTTTTCAATTTCCTCTATAAGTTTTTCTCTGTTGCACTTGTAACATTTTACAACCGTAACAATTTTTTTAAAAATGTACACGGTAAAAAGTGGGACCAGAAAAAATCCATAGGTGATCGTATAACAGTTGGTACGATTGGTACACATTCTTTCAATGCAATTTGAAATAAACTCAATACTTATCGGATATTTATTACCTTCAGAATTGTTCAAAATATCATAGACCAGATTTTAATCTTTTAAATTGTTCCTGTTTTTGTAACTTTGTATTGATGAAGCTGGAATCAACTTCAGCTTCTTAATTTTGAATGTTATATCTTTTCATTTCTCTATATATTACCCTGACAGGAAATTGTAAAGTCACCTTATCACTTTTTCGTGTGAGCCATTCTGTTATTTACTGGTGCTTTATATTTTCATGAATTCGCATTTGTTGCATGTTTTAATTCCTTCGTGCTTTAATGCACTGTTTTTTCCACACCTGTCACATTCTAGAAACTCATAAACCTTCAAAAACTCAATGTTTTCCCGTTCCTTATTATTGATGGTTATGCACTTTGCTTTAGTTATCTCGATGGGGATGTCATGTATTTAACTCCTTCTTGCTCTAATGTGTTGTTTCTTTCCCACATCTGTCACATTCTAAAATCCGTTATCCTTTTTAAAAACTCAAATTTTTCATGCTCCATAATAGTCCACTCTTTTATAGTTATCTCCAATGGAGGCGTTATTAATTTAATGATGAAATGTTTTCAACTGGTCGCAACAGTTGAACTATTCATCATATTCTTTCCATTTAACGAGTACATAATTGGTAAAACTTTTTATTGGTTGCCTTGTTCGTCTCACAGAGATGTCTCTTGCTCATAAAACATGTCCTCTATAACCTTTCCCTTCAAGTCTTCCAGTTTGTGAACTGCCGAAACAGCTAAAATTACTGGCCGGCTTTTACATATGTCCTCAGTTGGATTTAAAAGGTATCCCTTTTCAACAATTGTTTTTGTATTTCGAAATTCTGTTTCACCGATATCAAAAGACTGTATTGTTATAAAGGCCGTTTTCTGCCCCTGTTTTATGAAACAAATAAATATTATTAAAAATTGCATGACTCTTTGTCTCAGTGTGTTATTTTAGATATAAATCAAACTCTTCTACATTCATTTTGTTTATAAATTTCTATTTCATAAAAAAGAGAAAGAAAGTAAGAAAGAAAGAAACATCTTTGAACATGAAACAAAAAATTAACGGGTTATACTGTCTCCTTGTCATTTTCTTGATGTCGCTCTGTTGGCTCAATATTTTGCAGAAGCGACAACGGGGATTCGGGAAAGAGTAAGCAGAGACTATGAGACGTCTATATTAAATGGTATTATATTGTTCAACGTGCCTGAATATTGCCAATTTATCACATAATCGATGTCTGAACTAATAGGAACATACGAAGATGTGTTGTTATTTATATATAAAGAATAACAAAAGGATTTAACGCATTATATTCAATTATGTTACCAAACTATCCGTCATGTTGGGGAAATGAAACTACTTGTGGTGCATTTTATTTATTATTTCATCTTTGCTTTACTAACCTTTTTAATGTGATAAATACCCAACCTTTATCATTATCAATTTACAGATTAGAAACTAAGTAGTAGTATAGCTCCAACATTTCCTCGGCAACACCATAATTATTTTTTTTTAAAGCCAACACACTACCCCTGCGAGATCAATAATTTTTAAAAGAATCATAGACCACCATGACCAAACCATAGGCTAGCATAATACTACCTACACGTATTGAACGAACAATTCCTGGACCAAACCATTAATCTTTATTGTTTCAAACACTAGTACCCTACCCACCTCCTGATAATTTTTTTTATGTAAAATCTTCGACCACCCTGACTCTATCCTCCTCCCCCGAAAAAAAAAATAATTACAGAATTTTTAAAAAAATTGGTTAGATAAATTCTGGGCCAGCATAATAATACTTACATGTATTGACTCTGATATGCGAATCTGAGAAGAAGTCGTTGAAGGTTTTCTATTTTAAGTAACGGCGGCCAAATATGATCGCGAATGAGCATTATTTTAATAAACTTAAAAGCACTCTGTGCTTGATTTAATTATATATAATTTGGTCTAATTGCGCCCAGCGGTTTTTGAGAAGAAGTCGTTTAAATTTTTTCTGTTTTTAGTAACAATAACCATATTTGACGACGGATCAGTATTATTTGCAAACACATGAAAGGCCTTCGTGCCATGATACTTTCTGTCAAGGTTGGTCATATTCCAGTCAACGGTTTCGAAGAAAAAGACGTTTAAAGTTTTTCCTATATTTTTTTATAACAGCAGCTTTTCTGTTTGCTGAAACGGTGGTCATGTTTGAAGGCAAATCGGCATAATTTGTTAAAACTTGAAATGTCTTCCTACCAGCATGATTTTTGTTAAACTTGATCAAATTCGGTTGAGCAGTTTTTGAGAAAAGGTTGTTTAGAGAGTTTGTACAATTGTTGGGAACTGCGATCCCATAAATAGCGAAAGCGATTAAATTTGTACAAATTCGATAGCTCCTCATGCCAGGATGCTCTGTGTCAAATGTGGTGAAAATTGCTATAGTGATTTTTGAGAAGTAGTTTAAAATAGCAATTGTTAACGGACTAGGGACGCACTACGGGCGACCGACGACGCACGAAGGACACAGGGCCATGCCATAACCTCACTGAGCCTTACGGCCAGGTGAGCTAAAAATCGATATATATTCCATTACATATAGAAGATATCACACTACTATATAATCCCATCAGCCTGTTTTTGCTCTTGTTGAAGTTTCGAATACTATCATCGATTTCCTCCCATTATGCGGGCTTCCAACCAGGGCAGAATGTTAATTGTATTAATTAGAAAGCAGCCTCAAAGCCCAGATATATAAATGACTGCGTTATGGTGCTCATACTGGTGGTTTTTACTTAGGATGACAAATTTGAAACGTGAGATTCGGCCCGCTCAAAGTTATGTTCATTTCATTCAATTGGAATTTATTCCAAGGTGCTCTCTCTCTCTCTCTCTCTCTCTCTCTCTCTCTCTCTCTCTCCACACACACACACACACACACACACACACACACATATATATATATATATATATATATATATATATATATATATATATATATATATATATATGCACACAAACAGTGCAAAACTAGTTTTTTAACTAGTTTAAGCGCGTTCGATTCTCATTGAGTCTTTGTCAAAGACAAAATTTGTCAACAGGAAAAACAATAAACACAAAAGAAAACGTCGAATTTACAAAACTTCACATGATTATGGATCTAATAAAAGTATTATTTTCAATTGTGCATATCGCGCCTTATTGATTTGAACTGCGATGATATAATGGAAACCAAGTTGGTATTGACCTACAAAAGAAGGAACCTGTAACCACGCTCAGTAGGAAACCTGTGAAACTTGAATGTTCACAGTGACACATATATGAATACCCGTGTACAATATTTGAATCAGTTTTTTAACCATTAGGTCAAAATTTTTAAAAACGAAGAACTTTAGGTATAAATTTCCATGAAACCGAATCGAAAGCTTTTTTCAAAGCCGACCAGGAGAAGAAGACCAGGGGTATCCTTCTCTTCTGCATATTGCATAATAACATAAATATTTTTTATTCTTTTCCCTGTATATTAACCATAAATGAAACCCGTTTGATATGGGTATCAGTTTTGATAAAAGTTTCTTAATTCTCTGTTCGCAATAGTTGCGGAGGCAAGTTTATAAGTAGTATTTAACAAAAGTATAGGTCTCCAATGTTTTAGTAATAATTTATCCTTATTTCCGTTTAAATACAAGCTATAATTCCTTGTTTTTGAGAAGCTGATAATTCACCCTTATGATAACAAGAATTTATATATCTAAGAAATAAACCTAAATCCTTCCAAAAAGAATATTACAAATTCTGCGATAAAGCCATCTGATTCTGGACTTTCATAAATTTTCATTTTTTGTAAGGAATGTACAGTAATTCCACGTATGTAATGAATCCTTTAATTCAATTTTGTTTATTTAAGCTAAGTTTAGGTCATTGAAATTGGGGGTTAAAAAGATTATTTAAACTTACCACTCCTACTTCACTAAATTTATAAAGATTCTCATAATAAGACTTAGCCTCATTTAATATTTCAAAATAATTATTTATTATTCAGACCATCATTTTTCTACAACTGAGGCATGAGGTTTGAGACACAGTTCTTATTTCTATATTACAGAAGTAATGTGTTACTTTTCTCTTTCCTCTATCCAAAAATTGCTTTAGATCTAATTCTGACCCCCTCTAACGTTTTATCTCGTATTCCTCTAAGTTCATATTTATATTGGTCTAATTTTTCTGTAGAACAGCTCTGGTCTTCCTCCAATTTATGTATTTCATCAATTAAATATTTTTCTCTTCTATCAAATTGTTTCTTTTTATGGTTTGCGTAAGAAATTGAAATGCCTCAAATTCCTATCAATAAAACTTTATAAAAGAGTTGGTCATCAATAGTAGACTGTATTTCTAATCTAGGATATTACAAAGATGTTTAAGAGAATATACAGGCAAAGCATATTGTTTTATAAAATCCTCGATTTTTCCATAAACACAAAAAATATACTCATGATCTCTTAATAAAGAGTTATTAAATTTCCAATACGTCCCACGATTTATTTCGCCCCGCATTTTTGTCCTTAAGTCAAGCCGTATTAAAGAGTGATCATGTCTGTATTCCTCTTAAATACTATTTTTCCCACATCACATATCAGTTTATCTGAAAACAAGAAGAAATCTAATCTTGTCAACTACAGTGAATTTTTGCGTCTCCAAGTAAATCTTTTCTTTTTCATATTTAACTCTCTCTAGATATCAACTAATTTTAATTCATGTGTCATACCTACTAGTACCTCTTTAGCTTTAGAGTTATTTATATGAACATAATTTTCTGTATCATTATCAGGATTCATAGCTAGGTTATATATATATATATATATATATATATATATATATATATATATATATATATATATATATATATATATATAAACCAGTAATAAATGTTTTCCTTTTGTTATTACATCTAAACTGAACCTATTTCCTTTGGTATATATTATCAAATTCTTTAGTTTATATTCAAAGTTATTGTTAAATAAGATTGCAACACCCCTAGACCGGCTGGTAAAGGAGTTAAAGAAACATTTGTATCCCCATTGTAATACACCTAGGGTATGTGCTATTTGTATTTACGTCTCCGTTTATAGCTTTGTTAGATTTTGTGACTATTTGTTGATTATTGGGAGTCGGTGTTTGGAAGATACTTATCAACCCGAGTAATTAGCCAATTTCTAGGAGTAGAAGTCATAATGTACAGCATTGACGAGACTTTATGACAGCATTAATTAGTTTGTTAAAATGCCCCTCCCCCCCCCCCCCATTTCTTAGCGTAGGGAATTCTCTGGATATTTTTATTTTAGGTATACGTATTTAGTAATTTGAGATAGGAATAATTCTTTGTATTAGGTCTTTGGGTCGTGTTTTGTATTGCATGGCGTGAAGTACTAATATTCGATTACGAAAGGCTTACTGGTGATTCATGCAAATCTGAAACAAGAAAAACCATGCAAGTGTAAAATTAGAGTTTTGCGATGTGTGGTCATTAGGTGATTACAGAAATATTGTTTGTAGTGTCTGCGCGTTTAAGAACCTTTCATTTAACAACGACTGTTGTCTTGAGGTCCTAGGAAATAGGGGAAAACATGGACTTCAAAGCCACGCTCACGCAGTTGTTTGATTCGCTCGGTATGAGAGTCCTTGCGTGTGACAATATATATATATATATATATATATATATATATATATATATATATATATATATATATATATATATATTGTAACACTGACCTGGTATGGTCTCATACCAGGTCTTCACGTGACCCATTTTGACCAATGAAAAAGCAAGAAACTAGCTAGCGATGGGATACTACACCATTCTAGGCCTTCATTGTAACTTATTCATGCATTAAATACAATGTTAAGTAGACATTATAAACATCATTTGTCAAAATGGCTGGCCCATGCTCTGCGGGACTGTAACGTTAGAATTCTGTAGAAATCAAACAATACCCTTTATTAATTCCAGTAGAAATGCATAACATGAAGGAATATGGCACCTCATTATAAAGCATACCTTATGAGACTTACAATATGCCTCATTGCAGAAAGATGCCCGAAAATTTCGGAAAACAGTTATGTATATTTCGTCACCAGAAGATAGTGTAGGTACAGGAGCTGATCCGAATTATTTCCAAGGAGGTTCAAATTAAAAGCGGTGGTTAATTTTCCAAAAATGACTAAGTTTCTTCTTGTATACACTGAAAAGTATACAATATTTATTAAAAAATGAGGGGTCGATTGAATAGCAGAACACTCTCTATATCCGTCCCTGAGGTATAGGCGAATTATTCATACGTATCATGCAGTAATTTCAGTGTGCACTAACCTTTGATGGGGATGGGAGTTTGGTAGTGGTGTTGGATACTGTAGTCATCGTAGTTATCAACTTGTATATTTTATACTTAATAACCATGCTATATTCTTGTATTAAGTTATGTCAATAACCATTCAGTAATGTTTATGGATATCATCAAAACATGACGTTTCCTAATCATTCATAATTTCCTAATAAGACAATTACATATGAATGTTATTATACCTTATTCTAACAGATTGGTTTAAGGATTGACCGTTTCTTGTTTTAAGTTCGGTAAAATTTTAACTGAACCCGCACCCCCACCCACCCCCCCACCCCCGAAAAAAAATATCATGTTTAAACTGGATGACACTAAAGTTTGTACGGCGTTTAATCAGTTCATACTTCACCCAACTACAAAAAAGTCAATCCTCATAATTAAATGTTACGCCTATAAACGACAGAATCACTGGAATTATGTGAATAAAAAAAAAAACATTCATTCAAACCGCCATTTCTCCCGTGCATTAATACATTAAAAATAGCGATGAGTATCATTAATTTTTATATAGCCAATCAGTAAACGGCTAGCAGTTTCCTGGCAACCTCTGAGAAATTGACCCATAGTCGGTAAAATCATCATACCTACAGACTATATCGAACAATTCAGTAAATTTAAACAAAATTAAATCCATGGTGGATAAATACACCAGTGATTAAAAATGCAAGTTGTTTAATTCGCCCGCATATATTTACCAATGCAGAAACTTTCTCTCCTAAAAAAGGATATTTTCCCGTACGTTTTCTACATATATGGTTAATAACAATTATATAATTATATAGGCCTACACCGAACAGGAAGTCTTTTCAGAGAGAGAGAGAGAGAGAGAGAGAGAGAGAGAGAGAGAGAGAGAGAGAGAGAGAGAGAGAGAGAGAGAGAGAGAGTCCCCATTGCATATGGACCTAAGACCAAATCACGAAGTGATAAATATATGCTCAGTATAAAATCATCAATTTGTGGTGATAATAGCTGATAACAAAACTCTGTACAGGCAAAGAAGAGTGAGTGCTTGTGATTAGTATCAATAAAGAATGCTTTCTTTAATAAAGAAAGCGTAAGAAGCAAACACGAGTGACCTGTTGGAATGGCAAAATGCAATTGCAGCACAGACCGATTAAATAAATGTATTTCTGATCAACAACATATATGAGAGAGAGAGAGAGAGAGTTAGGGTTAGGGGTTGTTGGCAGGCTTCACACCGCGATAAATAACCATGGTTAAACTTACTGTTTGAAGGAAATAATCAGGCTAGACTTCCACATTTTGATTTATCCAGTTAAGTGTTTACTTATACGCTTTATCTGGTTTGTTGACCTTTTATCCAAAACACGTTCAGCACTTCTCTATGAATCACAACAAAGCTTAGCTGATTTTATTCGATCAACTTTTCGATCAACAAGGACAACTTCCACTTTTAAAGAGGGGGAGTCAGCCAAAACACTTCATCTTAAAGTCTATAAAAAATTATTTATTTTAAATTACTATTAGAACTGAAAATGCGACTTGTATAAACGCGAGGCGAAGTCAACCTATTCGGTACCCCTTTTATAATTTACTTACTGTGACATTGACAGATGTGTTTTAACTGTAGGCCCTATGTCTACTTGTTAAATTGTTACTTAGGGAGAATATTGTGGAATGTAAGGACTCTCGCTTCTCGCTCTCTCTATCTCCGTTTCTGTTTCTCTCTGTATACTATTTAACTGTTTGATAGATCGTACTATATTTTCATTTTTTTTAAATGGGTGAATTAGGTATTGTCATTCACAGCATGTTTTTTATTTACGTCTACCGAGGAGCTGCAATTTCTGACACACTGCCCTTGAAGCGGATGTAAACAAACATTAGCGTGAATTTGTTTACGCATGATTCTCTGCGTATGGTGCGAAAAGTAGTACCGGTAGGCGGGGAAAAATCAAATTTTCGGATTCACACAGCTGTGAACAAAAGAAATTACAAAGGGCCTGACCAATTAGATTTCTGGATACCGTAAAGTAAAAAAGAAGAAACACAACAACAAAAAATAATTAAATATTGTAGCTTGCAAATATTTTACACATAATTCTCTGCTGCAAATATCGGAAATAGTAGTGGCAGTGGGCGAGGCTAAATTATATATATATATATATATATATATATATATATATATATATATATATATATATATACATATATATATATATATATATATATATATATATATATATATATATGTATATATATATACATACATACATATTTTTTTATTTTCGGTTCATACAGGTATAAACAAAAGAAATTAAAAATGCCAGGCCAATCAGATTGAAATCGTAATGAAGAAAGAAAAAAGTAATTATATAGAAAGTGTTCTTATTCTTTCTGTGATTTCAAGCAATATCATAGACCCTGATCTGCCGGTCATAATGCGACGGCAGATGATGGTCTTTGCAGATCGCTGTTGGGTGCGCGCAGTACAAATCCAAACACGGTAAAATGCCAGACTAATTGCGTTTAAATGACAAGATATTTAGTTCCTCGTCATTACGGCAAAATTTGATATCAATATTTACAGTACTGATTCCCAGATGAAGAGTTTCTATCCCGTATGGCTATGAACATCTGAAACCTCTTGTGTCAGATGACAACCCCCTTCTCCCTATTTTCCAACGTTTCCTCTTTAAGTATGCATTTGCAAGCTTACTTGAAGAAATCAGAGATCTAAGGTATGACAGTGTGTGGCACAAATATTTTTCAATTTCAGGACTCCACAAAAAGGTAATTATACATCATGTACAACCAAACCTTGCCTGATCCTAAAACTAAAATAAAAAAGGACAAATATTTTCCCCCAAGAATAATGCACCACTAATTGTAATTTTCCTTACATATGAACGTTTTAATCGAGTAGATGCAGTACTTGACTTTATAGTAATAACAATTTCAATTGTGTATAAAATATTATCATCTAATTCATTAATCGACAAATTCTCCATGAAAAGGTAATGCATTTGTATGGTAATCTGTTAACTGTATTTAAGTATATGAAGAAAACACAAATGTGGTCCAAATATTTATGTATGCGAGTTTTTTTAAAACCTCAACCGAATAAAGAATGACCTGATAATAACCGGAAGCAAAAATAGCTCTGTAGACTTGTAAATTGCAAAACAAGTACTTCATGATCTGTTTCAAATACTTCCTGATCTGCTTCAAGCTTAGCTCTATGTCCGATCTTGCAAAGTTATAATATGCCATACAAATTAATTTAAAACCAAATCGGGGCGAAGTAATTAGAAACCTTAGTGCAACCAACAGAGAAGACAATCGTTTGATTTACCCTTTAGCTCACCGTTACGAAGTAGAGGAAAGCTATTGCACTACCCTCGGCGTCAGCATCAACGTTGGCTCAGATAAAAGCAAATACGCATGTACAGCCTCTCTGGATCTCAAACATTCTTTTATCTGAGTTCTCAAGCAACAGTTTGGAGTGAGTTTCACTGCACCTATTGCCCTGTTAGTCGTACCTTTTTGTTTAAGTTCCTGCATTTAACAGAGGATTTTTGCACACTGTATAAATAGTGCTATGTCTGGAATCATGAAACTTGGTGAGGGGATGCATTTTGAGGTTTACTAAACCATCATCACAAAAGTAGGCCACTGTGACCCACATTACAGCCTTCACTGAATTTGACTAAATGTTGTGTTTTAAGTTTATTAATCAATCTCTGTTCATGCTATTATCATCAAACTAGATTGTTGTATGAATATATAAGTACCACACCCTTTCTACAAAAGAAGGTCATTGTGATCTAAATTTCATATTTTAATGGCTTAGGTTATTTATTTTTTTGCGTTTAGTTCATGGCCCAATAGTTTATTTAGCATTATGTATATATAATGTTATACCTACATTCATAAGACTTGGCGAGGAGATGCATCTTCGTGACTACCAAACCCTCGCGACAAAAGTAGGTCACTGTGATGCATATTTCATATGTCACTGACATTAGTTAACTTTTGAGTTTTAAGTTTATTTATTAAGCTCTGTTCATGCAAAAATCATCTAACTGGGTGATTGTATGTATATTTATTAGTACCATACCCTTGCAACAAAAAAAGGTAACTGTGACCTACATTTCACATTTTACTTGCTCGGTTCAGTTTTGCGTTTAGCTCATGACCAAAATTGTTTTTGCACTCTGTATAAATACATTAGAATATCCCGAAGATTCCTTATATTAAGAAATTAGGAGGGCCTATTTTACGAAACTAATCCATGCTACCATAAAGTCTCGTGAATACTGTACATTATGACGCCTGGTCCTAGACATTGGCTAATTACTCGGTTTGAGAAATATCTTTCCAACACCCACTCCTCATAATCAACTAATAATCACTAAAATCCAGCAAAGCTATAAACGGAGACGTAAATACAAATAGCACATACCCTAGGTTTATTACATTATACATCTCTATTAGTAGCATTCTCTTACACCAAAAGAAGTTCATCGTGACCTAAATTTCATCTTTTACTGGTTTTTGATTCAGTTTTCGCGTTTAGCTCATGACCACGTGGGTTTTTGGCATGCTATATCCATACTATCCTTCATAGAATCATGAAACTTGATAAGTGGATGCATCTTGATACGTTTTACGTCCTTATTGCAAAAAAGAAGTCCATGTGACCTAAAATTCATATGTCAGTGACTGCTGAAATTGTGTGTTCAATGTTTTTTTATTGAGTTCTGTTTATATTCGAATCGTGAAACTTGATAATTGGAGGAATCTCTGTTAGTACTACACCCTTACAACCAACGAAGGTAACTGTGACCTTCATTTTATGCTTTACTAACGTGGGTTAACTATTTGTGCTTATGACCAAATAGAATCCTCCATGCTATATACATTCCGGCCTACTCCGAAGACCCTTTTTGACCAGTGCGCTTGGAAGTAGAAATAAACATGTTTATTCAATGGTAAACTTTCCATATTATTGACTATATACATCGTATATTGTCATAGGTTACCCTCAACAAGTTAATTGTGTATTGTACATGTGAACGAGGAGATAAATTAGATGAGTTGACTGCATGCTGCATGCTTTTCACGTGAGGCCTCATCTGGCATTGCTAATCAAGGTAATTATTGATGCATGAGTTGTGCTTATTACTGTCATTCCAAGGTTATTCAAAGCCTGTGACGTCTGGCTTCAAGGGGCGGAAAATGATACTAGCTTCTGAATCAGATTTTAAGAACAATGATTTAGAAAGAAAAATAATACGAAAAGAACATTACTCTCTGGTATTTATCAACTGTTTTTTTTTTTGATAACATAGAAAACAATGTTCTTTTTTATTATGTCCTGTATGTCCTGTCACAGTATGCACACATGTATGTATGTATCGGTATGTCAGCACAATACTGGTTATTTAGTGCCGATTAACAGCTAAAATATTAAATTTTCAAAGGACTGCAAGTTAAAATGTAAAGAGAAAAAATGCACAAAAAGGGGATCTACATTTCGTTCTCAAGATCACTTGGTCTGAAGTTATTTCTTGCACGATAATTAATGTTTACAGTGGCTATTGGAAACTAATAAAAGCTTCGTAGAGGTGAGACATGTAATCCTTGATTACACTCTGGTGTTAGGAAAAAAACGCCTTCTTGACGAGGGCATAGGAACCGGAATGATTCGCCGCTACATTCTTTCGGCAAATAACTGTAAGTAATAAATTTTAGCGAATATGGCGAGAAAACTATAAGCGCGAATTTCAAAATATTTGAATATCCTCTATCTTAAAAATCACAAAATGTACGAAAATCACACTGGACCAGAAAGGTTGTGTTTTCCTCGTCCCTAATTTGCCTGCCTATACGGTGTTTTGTGGTTGAAATTGCTGATTAAATTCACTATGGTACGTACATGTATATTGTGTCCTTTCTGAGTAGCTAGATGGCCAGCGACGGCTATCAAGCCTGACGGCAACGTAGTTAGGCAATAGCTTTAATACTATGATAGCTCGTGTAAAGCAAGTCCAAATAAAACTCAGTGGGTGAATCTCGGCAGAAATTATTGTAGATTTATTTGTATCAGTGCTCTGTCATACAATATTCCTTTGTAATTTGATTCATGGACAAAGGAAAAACCCTATATAGATTTTGGCTTTTCTTTTTCTATTTGTTTTCCTCAAATATTTAATTCCTTTTAGGATGCATGAAATTGCTTAGTGACCGAGACTAATTCAAGGTGCATTCGATGATATGGCTCTATCTAAGTGAATGTTCCCAGAGTCATCAAGTACTAAAATTTCAAATGTGTACAGAATATCCAACAGTGTAGTTTATATTGACTGAATGAGCTAAAATGAAGTATGGACTGTGTTTATGGCATGAGCAAAATATGCTGCTGCCTTTAGATTAAATCCTTAAACTTATATTGCTATGGATAATTTAAACGTATTTAACAATTTCTTTATGCATTTTTAGTCAACTTTTTTGCGTACAATAAATACTCAAATACACTGCTTATCTAGACATCTGCAAAAGCGTGGAATTACTTGGCACAATCATTAGCGATTTAATGTTTATATTAAGCATTCAAGAAACTATAAGAGTAGTAGTTTTAACCGTAATTTCTTTTAAGTTCTTCTGGGGGAAAAATCACTTGTTTTTGGTATTTTCAGTACTGAGTATCTCATTATCACAAGAGATGATTTATCAAAAGAAACCACCTGGAGTCCCAGTAGATGGGTAATAGCCACATCCAGTGACGTGAACACAAGAGGTTCAGCTCAAACCATATTGGACACCAGCCATTGAAGAGGTATTGCAAGATCATTTTTATATTGTCTGTATCATGACACCAAGTTCTCTCCTTTGAGCCATACCACAAGGCCTTGAAATTAATTAATTTATCCTATATAAATTAATTAATTTATCCTATATAAAAAATAGTTTTAAAATTAGCTTATCTACACGGATTTTTTCAACAAATGCCAATAAAATTGTATTATAGTGCAGTTATATCTCTATTCAATAGCGACAATATCTCATAGCTCTGTTTTATGGGTGAGAAATGACTTTGAAATGTTCAAAGGCATGCGTCGCGATTGTTTCATTCCTACTTCCGATTACAATGTAACTGAATATGTGCACCCAAGTTTTATTGGCTAATATAAATTTACCAGTACCAGCATGGGCTGTAAGTATCATATTATGTCCCTTTTAAAGCATCAAGCTTGATTTCCTTAGCAATCGACAGGTCTGTGTATTTATTTAAAAAGTCTAAGAATACACTATTTTATACTTTGACCAGTCAAACCCTCAGCTTGAATGTGACCGGAAACTGGAGTGAAACAATCATATCTTGTATAATTTCAGACATTTCAAAGCTATATTACACCCATGAAACAGAGGAACGCAATATGACCGAATAGTGTTCTCCTTTGGGATTTATTTATATAAGATAACCATACCACGACATTAACTTCAAGCCGTTGTGGCATGATGCGGCAAGGGTGCACTAAGTTGCAAATACGATAACTATATGAAGCTAGTTCATAGGTGGAAAACCAGATAAGTTTTCAAAGATGGCCAATATGATTAAAGTCAGATATATTAGCCAGTAAGTACATCTGACAAGCACCAATAAAAGTTCATGTTCTGGTGACTTTTAGAATTCCCTTACTTTTAGTAGCCTATCAGATAAATCGTTGTATTTTGTGTTAGGGATAGTTATTGTCAGCAATATGTTCCAAATTACATTTTTCAACCTTCAACAGTATGAAAGCTATAATTTTATTGGTGAATGAAAAGCATAGGTTGAAAAATATCTAAAATTCCACTCACCCAATCAGGCAAGTACTAAATATTTTACTCTTATTCAACCAGCTATTACAGAAATATATCAGTTGACGATGTTAATGACCTAAATTCGATCGTGTGAAAGATTGTTTCTTGAACATATTATTTGACCCTTCTAACAACAGTTGTAAGTAATTGCAAATTTAGACCAGTCTGCTCTCCTTCTGGTAAGCAATTATTGGTATTGAAGAACGAATGCAAAGCACTTGTATATGATGAACACAAACAGAAAACAAACTTTTTGTAGAAAGTATGGATTTTCGAAGAACAAAGTAAGCATATTCTTGACGGAACATCTTTTTCATTGAAGAGAAACACTGCTCAGCCCCAAATCAGCACTTGCCCGTGCGAGTGATTTGAAAATTCACTCAACCACCTGAAATTTTAACTTGCCATTTCGAGCTGGGTGCTTGAGTTTTCAACCGCTGAAATAGTCAACAGAACATGAACTCGTTTTTGTGCCTGTCAAACCAACTTATTGCTAAGTAGATCTAGACCAGGGGTGTCAAACATACGCCCCGCGGGCCGGATACAGCCCGCCAGACTCATTATTTATTATTATTATATAAAAATCTGGCCAGCCATAGCAAATGAGTTTGACACCCCTGATCTAGACTATAATTAGATTGACAAGAGGGGATGTCGTCTGTCAAAAATTGTTTTTTTTTTTTGTTCCTCCTCAAGGACTATTAGTTTAATGTTAATGAAAACTTAGATTTGTTGTTAATGAAAACTTAGATTTGTTGTTAATGAAAACTTAGATTTGTTGTTAATGAAAACTTAGATTTGTTGTTAATGAAAACTTAGATTTGTTGTTAATGAAAACTTAGATTTGTTGTTAATGAAAACTTAGATTTGAGTACCTCGATGTCTTCTTGTTAAGGATACATTACTTTGATTCATCTGGTAGTGCTGTTATGGCATTCATCTTGACATTATTGCAAGCTTTTGCTTGTCAACATTAAACAAAACATTAGCTGTAAGTCCGATTGAAATATGGTCCCAAATAAAAAGTACTCAAAGAGACCTGTCGTTTTAATTGATATAAAAATTGAAAACTTTGACTGTGTACAGAGTTTCATGTCTCAAAATGAATGGCAGATATGCCAAAAAGATTATTCAGAAATGTATTTTAATAAAAACTGTCAAAACTATTTCCGTTTACATGTAAACACTGTGTTGGTGCCAAACACAACGTTATGCAACTTCCCCAAGTAGAGCATAGATAAGCATTGCTTTGATACAGTTTCACGCCATCTTGATCACATCGTATTGGACAGCAGCATTCTTGGTAGATTACAGGTATATACATGTAAGATGTGAAGTATTGCAGAAGTTACCTTGTATTCGGCAATTGTTACCATGTAGTTGATGCTGATGCAAAAGACATGGATAACTTTACAACTTTTAATGCTGTAAATATAACTGTAGAATCTTAAATACTGACATTACATATGTGAGACAGTAATAGCACCTATTTATTCTCAATATTAGGAAACAGTTCACATGTTTAAATTGTGAGTGATTGGAAACTGTGAAGTAGGTTTCATTTATAAAGTTTCATTTTCATGGCTATTGTTTAAGTAGATCATCTGCCATTATGTGAAAATCCAAGTGATCCATCTACCATTACAACGGATCCACGTCTTATGGGCAACTATAATTTGATACCTTTTACAATCAACGATAGTTCTTGCAGTGTCGACATGCCTGTTTCAATTTTAGAAGCAATTATAAAACATCCATGCCAGGAAATTTCTTCGCAAGAGTACACTCCCACCCCCACCCCCCGATCAAACAAACAAACAAACAAACAAAACCATAAAAACGATGTGGATATCTTAGTTTTTTGTATGCATACTTAATTTAGATTTTCAAGTCAATGAAGCATTTTTTTCAGTTTGTATACTGCCAAATTTGTGAACTTTTGAAGACTAAAAAGTTTTGGCTAAACCGTGTTATCAGTATTATGCAAAAACCACATTACAGATAAACATAATTTGGTAGGCATGTTTATATGATTGATTAATTGTTATTTAACACCACACAAACACAAGAAAGGTTAGATTGTGTCAAGGCATTTAAAGGTTAAGTGCTTTGTTCAGAGACTTGTCTTGGTGACCGACACAGTCTGGTCTGGGCAAGATTCAAACCCACGTCTACCTGATTGCGAATCCAGCAGGCTAGCAACTGATCCACCATGGTTCCACATGTTTTGTACGAATATGTAGATGACAATTAGAGTCTCATTTCATAGAAGCAACACGTTTTTAAACATTTATCACTGTGACATTTTGTACGCAGTGAGGCATATATGTTTGCAAGCATAAATCTAGTTAAATTTAAATTTTCATTGCAAAAGGAATGGTCTTTTTATGGGGAGACAACTGTTCCTTATTTGTATATTTTTTTGTGTATAACATTTGTATTTGTAATCCAAAAAGAAAGATGCCAGTAACAAAGTTCCTTAGGAAGGCTTCCGCCAACTTATCATAAAGTTCAAATCTAGTGGGATGTAAACTTGCGCCACTGAGGAGATTGGCAAGGATCTACATTTTGGTAGAAGTCCATAAAACAGGCGCAGCTCCCAAATGACGTGAAATAAATTATTATAAAATGTCCTTTATTTAAGAATCCACTTGAAGACATTATTATAACAAGAAAATCACAAGATGTGATTTTACCCACTTGAATATTATCTGCTGTTTTGTACTCTTTGATACTGTTTAACCAGCGGGACCCTATTAAAAGAATACAGATTTATTGGAGAAATATTACAGAGCGCAAAAAGCATTTCTTTCTGTTACAATGTATACCAATTGCGAAATGTGTATTTAATTAAAATTAGGAAAGATAATTCTGTCATATTTCATAGACTAAAATGAGTTTCTGTGCTAAAAATGTAAGTTAAAAATTGAATGAGATCCCTAGATGATCTGAATGGATAAACAATGACCCGACAATAGAGCCTGGTGATGATAATGACAAAAATGAACACAAAGAAGTTTAGTATGCATTAATTTATTCAGAACTATGTAGAAACTGTGCATGGTTACTGACTTTAACTGTCATTTGGTCAGTGACATAAGTTTATGTAGTAATTTAAATGTGACTTTTTTGAGAAAAAAAAGTCGTACTAGTTATCCTCATCAAGCTTTGTCCATGTCACTTTGTTTCTATTGAGATTACACATAAACAAAGTCTATGCAACTGCATTTAAATAGACATAATTTACAACCCCTAAAATTAGCGAATAACTGATCGGATATATGATATTCCTTTATAGAGTGTAATAATTTTGTGAATTTATCATCCTCGTTAAATTCGTTAATATTTTATGCTTTGCTAACATTTTGTGATTGATAGCATTAAGATGATATCAATTTTTAGTTTAATATTTGTTATTGACAGTATTCATAAGAGGTCAGTTCAGTTTAATATGTGGCATTTTGTATCTATATACGCTGGAGTTATGACCCATGCCTTAATTTGAGCTTGAAAGCATGACATATTTCAACTATATCACTTACACATTAGTAATATAATTTCAACGACATTTGGTACGAATCTTCATCCTGAGTAGATCTAACACAAGTTTGATGATTTGCATTTTGAGTGAATATCCCCCAAAAATCAAGATATTTCTAGCCTCAACAATGATACAATGAAAACATGTTATCTCCTACAATAATAACTGCTTTTGATAGTAAGGTGGTGTTGAAAATAAATTCCCATTTTCTCCCCATTATACATATGTTCATTTTAAGAAGAATGAAGTCTTTCTTGTGTGTCTGTCTTTGACTTGCTCAAACTGTCCAAAACTACAATAGTAATTGTTACTGTGCACTAGCTAAAAGACACATAGAGTTTATGCACCGGATCATCGTCCAGCTCTCTGTTACCATATGCTATTGCCTTGACTCCTTTACCCTAATCCAGACATAGCTTTAGCTTGCATATCTTTTGGCTGGAAATGAGAAAGGCTTCTATCAAAATAACCCACAATCGGTGTCTTTATTAGTGTGCAATGTTTGTTGAAGCTACTGGCTTGTTTATTTTCTCCACAACTAGGAATTGTAATTCAGTAATTTTCACAACGTCTTACTCAAAGGTTTTAAGTTATGGTAATTCTGGTGATAATAACTTACAATGTTTAAGCCAGTTATTGTAATAAACACCATTTCTAGTGACTTAAATGTTACTGACTAGTAGAGCAACAGTCACTTCACGGTTCATATTAGGGTCATCTTATATATTTTGTAGAGGGATATTGCGAATCACTTTACTCCGACGACATTGGTATTTCAATGACTTATCTAGGTTTTGAATTTTGTACATTTTAGTTATGTACATTGATTTATTCATTCATTGAAAAAAGCGTGTAAAAACATTATTTGCATTTCAAGTCTGATTGAGTAGGATTTAAAAAAGAATAAGACCGTGGACAAGTCAATTGCGGAAATGTTTTGCAGAATTTATTTTTTTAAAATCTGTTTAAAATAAATGATGTGAGACTATATACTCCCAATTCTGTCAAAATACAGCTTTTTGTGAACACACTGTATACCTAGAATACACTGTATAACTAGAATACAACTGTATAACTAGAATACACTGTATAACTAGGATACACTCAACTAGAACATACTGTATAACTAGAATACAACTGTATAACTGTAATACACTATAACTAGAATACACTGTATACCTAGGATACAATTTGAAACTAAGATACGACTGTATCACTAGAATACAACTGTATAATTAGAATACACTGTGTAACTAGAATACACGTTAAAACGAGTATACAACTGTATAACTAGAATACACTGTATAACTATGATACAATTTAAAACTAGAATACAACTGTATAACTAGAATACAACTGTATAACTAGACTTTATATCCAAGTTCATTTTTAGCACATTATGAAGATTTTATTTCAATTGTTTCCCTTGCCATTTTCTATTTTTTGGTGATTTAAACTTTTAACGCGTGCGCGCGCGCTTTTATGTGAGTGTATGTGTTTTTGTAATTTACATTATAAATCACTACTGGTATTTCATTTACTTGCATTTTGATATTTAAACAAAAATTATAGAAAAATATGCAATATAGTAGTTCTGTATTTTTGTTCTATTTTCTGGTAATGCAATCACTGATTGGTGATCCCGAGCTCGGGAGAAAGTGCTATAAATAAACGAGAGAGGCAAAATTTCGAAACCTAGCCTGTATTACGATGAATCACTATTTGAAAACATAGCGTCCCTGAAGTATTTCCAATTATATAAGACCGGTCTTTGGTCTAAGACGCAGAAGTGTGTAAGTGATCAAGGAAATTTAACTTTTTTAAAAACAAATTAATTAAAATTATTTGAAAATACATGTTTATCAATGAGTAAAAAAGGCAAACTCGTTGAAACTCATGTTGGACCCGTTCTGAGCTATGGTTAAACAATATGGGGATTTCACGAAGCAAGTGGTGCTGAAAAAAATCAATACCAAATTTTGGAGAAAGATTCTTGCAGCTACAACACAAACCAATCGACAAATTTGGGCGCTTTTACGATCGGGTGGAGATATCCAATGAGAAAGGTGAAGAAAATACGTATTTTACAATATTGGATCAGAATCTAGTCAAAGAGAAGTTGTTATCTTTGCATGTATATAATTTGCTTAAAACGGATGCTGATAATGGTAATATATAACATGGAAATAACTGAGTTCGTCATGTTAAAATTTTATTTTGGGAATTTCATATGTATGGGATAACCAATATTATATTAGGTTTCCATTTGCTCAAATAACAGAAACAGTGTTTGATCAGTATAAACAAAATGGGATGTCCTAACTAAATTCTTCCAAATGAATAATACAATACCCTTTGTTTTACAAAAAGACAACATTGTTTGTAATGAAGAATATTTGGATATTATAAGATTACATCGATTTAGAAATGAGTTGTCTAGATTCAGAACTATGTCTCATACTTAAAGAGTGGAAACAATCCGATATGAGGGATTAGCCAGTGACGAACGCTTTTGTATTACGTGTAGTATCACAACAATGGAAAACAATATAACGTTTAACTTGTGTGTCCATTTTAGAGGATTAGAAACAAAAATACTCAACTAAATTCTATTGTTCTGGGACAAATGAGGAAAAGTTTATCATGATCATGTCAGAAAATTCTTTCTAAAATTTGGATTCATTATCAAACTTTATATGTATTTTGCATATCTAAAAAGTTCACACAAAAAAAATAATACTTTCTAAAAATTATTGATTTATATTTATAGTAGTTACACCAGTATCCTCTATAAACTTAAATACTTTTTATATAAAATTTACATGTGATATTTAAGTTATTCATATATTCGTGTTTCAACTTAGTTGTCTGCAGGGGCTGATCCAGAAATAGCTTTTAGTATCTTTGGGGGTGGGTGGGGTAGGGGTGCACAAATCAAGTAGGCAAGGATTATGTGGTGGTGGGGGTATGGGTGCACACACAATTAGGCAAGGGGTATGTAGGATAGAATCCCCAGTTGGGGCGCAGGGGACGAAGCTCCTGCATTTTAAGCATTTCCAGGGCATACTTTTAATCATCTAATTGCACAGATATCTTACTGTACGAAATGTACCTGTTGTTTCGAACTCATTTTGTTTGTTTGTTTTTTTGTTTGAGTGGGGAGACGCCGGCTCTGCTGCCCCTCTCCCCGGATCCGCCCCTGGTCCTCTGTGAGTCAGACAACTTCCTCAAACTTTGCAACTATTGATTGTAATGTACAACTTAATGTTAAATAAAGATTATGTTTTGTTCCATTCTATCTGATTTTGGCGTTAAACGCCAATCAGTCAATCAGCCGTTCTATAGGAATTCCATCATGCACAGAGACCTTCATATACAGAAGTCAACAATGTGGCTAAATGAAGCATATATATCTCATGTTGCCACAATACTGGATTACTGGATCGAGACTGGATAACATTACAACTGTGAAATGTTCTCCTGATCGTAGACAGATGTGTAGTTCATCATAATAATAACATTATCAGATTTTATACAATACCATTTATTACATTATTGTAAAAATCTCTACGTTGTTTTAACCATATCACATATAGACATGTTAAGGCTCGTATCCAGTCGTTAAGGATTAGAACAGGAAGATAATTTTGTGTAAACCAAAGGAATAAAGGTTGCAATATACCTCTCCCCCCCCCCTCATTACGAACACTTGTTGTTATTGGGAAACACTATCAAAGAACGTTATAAATCTTTCGATTTCCAGTTAGACCGTGAATTAACTTCTGTTTTGCAACTAGCCTGTCAAGATGTAGATAAACTCAATTTGTAAACGGTCATAACTGATTTGAAAAGTTACACAATTATTTGCAACATTATACAATAGCTCGATTTCTACAAATCCAAAATCCTTAATCTTTGCCAGTTTTTAAAGTGATGTCATTAAGTCCCACAAAACAAAATGAAATAATAAAAAATAATGAATTGCTACATATACTTCACAGAAAATGAAATCAAAATAGAACTTGTCTCAGCTCCTAGAAATGAAAATGGCCCAAGATACTAATAATGAAGAAGATTATACAAACCAATGAAGACGAAGAAGAAGAAGACGATGACGACGACGACGATGATGATAACGAAGACGATGATGGTGATGATGGTAATTGTGGTGGCAATCATAATTGCGAAGATGAAGAAGAAGAGGAAATGTGCCAATCATATTGATAAATAATTTCCGTTCATGGGTCGTCAAAATAACAGAAACGAAGAGAAATATACGTAAATATTTCTTGATAAAAAAGTTACAAAACATTAGCAAATGTTAAAATCTGGCTCGTATGTATGTATGTGTGCAAGCATGTCTGTATATATGTATGATGTATCTATGTATAGATACATGTATATATCTATATATGTACATTTGCATGTACAATATTTATGCAACCTTGTCTAAGTCGGTATGTATGTATGTATGTATGCATGTATCTTATATGAATATGGATGCGAAAACACATATATAAAGTTTACGATATGCATGCATAGTAGTTTTTTATTTTATTTATCAGGTCTATTACTCACTATGTGTAGAACGGACGGCAAGACAACTCAGAGCACGTTATACTTCATTACCCCTTAAGTAATTTAGATCGATATTTGCAGAGAACATCAGTGGAGGCCAAAGTTCTTGTATACAAATTCAACTAAAGTCACCGATATGTTTTCCTGTACAATGTTTACTTTACCAATAATGAAATCTAATTCAAGAGACCTCCCCCACCCAAAAAAAAAATAAAACACAAAAAGAGCATACGGGCCTGAAAGTCATAGCGTTGCACCTCTGCTATTCTGGGTTCGAACTCCGGTATATGTACTCGAAAGATTAGTGGCCACTCATCCAGCGTTGATGGTTTCTCTGAGTTTTTCCTGTTACTCCACCTTAGGGATCGCTTTCTACCAGCGTCTGGACTGTTTAGGTCACATTGCCCCCACCCCCACCCCCACCCCACTTCTGCAGTGAAAAGGTGGACCCATAATAAAGATGACTTCTCTTAAGGTGTAAAAAGAACAAATATTAACTATTTTGATGCGAAAAGAGGTGTCCTCTTTTGAGGGGATCGAGTGTACTTTGATAAAACTTGTTGCGCAGTCAACATAATATGACATTTGTTTCTTAAAGTGGCATGCAGTCAAACCTGACATACACTCAAGCCATGTCGATCAACCTAACTGATCACCTCTAGCTATATACCTATGACCAATTGAAGGGCCAATAACTGTTGCCAGAGTGAAATTGCGGAAACTTGCATAACTTAGGTCAACTTGTGGGAGGAAAAGCTAACAAAGTCCGAAAATATAGGCTAAAATATATAGTAACTAAAAAGTACTGATTGAATTTAGGTACAAGTTAGCTAATTGTTATTGAAAGCAATATATTTGTAAATTTTTTAAAAGTTTTAAGTAGTTAGAGAAGTAGTTCCCACGCAAAAAGCGAACAAGTGGGGCCTAAATCAACAAAATAGATTCTTTATGTTTTAAACAAAGTATAGGCAGACAGACAGATGACTAGATAGATAGATGTGAAGGTGATATGATATAAAACAAAGAGAAAACAAGACATCACCTGATGACTGCTGGTAGATATTCAATTTACATCCGGGTCCCGGTTGCTATAAAACACTCAGATATAGTGGTTGCTGGTTGCGTTAGGCCGTTGGGTTCAACATTACAGATCAATTATAAAGGAAATGCGAGTGAACCGAAAATGATATCGTTCTGGACAGGCTGTGGCTATATGAAGGTGGTTGTATTTTGATCATATTGCATAAAGTAAAACATTTTGTGTTCACCTTATCGTAGATAGTTGGCACGAAATGGCCAATATTCATGCTTTTCTGTCAAGATTAATGTAAACTGGAAAAACGAAATTTCGAATAATGTACGCTGGACGAGTGGATTACAAACCACTTTCGGGCAAGTAGTGTATGACACGGGCCACAGTTTGATACCATTTACACCCAACTTTAATTCAATTCTATTCCTAATGAAAACACTGTACTGTACAAATATGTGTTTGGCACGTATTCCTATCAGAAAATACTACACAATTGAACTGTGATGGAAATTGGACTTCAGAGTGTTAATAAAGCTGAATTAATGAAATCTAAGTAGAAGAAATATATTTATTTCATTTAGATCACTTATATTTGCATTGAAGAATTAATTGTGAAGAGTATTTTTCATTTAACAACCAGTTTTAACTAATTTAATGTTAATGGTATAAAGAGAGCCACATGAGCATATGCACAGAAAATGAACAAGCCGTCTATATAGATAATGTTCTCCAAATTTTCTTATCTTGCAATTTATCAGATATTTTATTTACAAATATAATATATCAAAATGCAACTCTAATTAACTTGTTTTTTTCAGTGCCTGTCTCCTGATAACAACACAGGGTTTAAAAAATGCAAACAACAAATAAGCACACATCAATGTACCACACATAAATGGAAACATCAGTAATGTACAAAGACCCTAAGAGCAAAGGTCACTTATCAAGTTCAGATTTCGGTATATTTTCAAAACTTAAACATTAAAATTGGTTTACTTCTGTATCTAAATAAACTACAAGCTAAATCGTTCTATCGCGAATAGCTTGCCTTGAGACCATTTCTAAACATAGCCCGATTGGAACAGACGTCATCACCCTAATAAAACAGTTCTCGTTTTCTACCTTTATGGCGCTGTAAATATTTTTTATTTGAAGGATTTGTTTTATTTCGGTAAGTGCATTTCTCTTACATTTTTATACGTAATATATTCGTAGTGATATCATTTGAAGATCTAAAAATGACATTGCAACTTGTGTCAATCATTGTCCAAATTATCCCAAACAGGTGGATCTCAGCATAATGTTAAGTCGACGTCATCCATTAGGCACATGCAATTTTCATTGTTCTAATTGAAACTCATTCCTTCTCACTTCGAAAAAGAAATGAATATATTTGAATAACGTTCTTCATTTGTTTAATAGTTATTTTTCTCATTGGCGACATGCAGTGCGCTTGTGTCTAGGGATGCTCGATTTCCCGATTTCTTGCCACGTTTGAATAACTGAAGGTAAGGCCTGGTTACACATTGGTTGAAATAGAGATGTTACATGGCCACAACCAAGTCTACACAAAAGGCCACTGAATGACTAAAGTGAAACATGTCAGTGGCCTGAGCATCCCCAAAAACAACCCTGTCATGTCACGTCAGTGGCCAGAGCATCCCCAAACACTAACCCTGTCATGCAAAGACCTTGATTGCGGACGAATCTTTATTAAACCCGACCTTCCTCTTTGCATACACAACAAAAATCTGGTGGCTATCACACTTAATCATCTCATAAAGCAAGCATAGCATACTTAAGAATAATAATGCACTAGCTTGAATCTGATGTGAAATATCATTCGTTGTCAATGTTTGTAATGGCTTAAGTGACAGAACTTTTTTCCACAGTGTCGTAATTATACTCGAGGTCTTGCTTAGTAGAATTTTTTTTCCATTTTCAAAACAGAACTTAAAGTTTTTAACTCATAACAACAAAGTCACATTTTCTCATTAAATCTAAATGTTAATTGAACATTGTTCTTCTTATAGACATACTTCAGTCCTATCGTCGGATATATGAGTAGAGTCTTTTTCTTTCCGGGATTGAAGAGCATATATCAGTAAAGACGCATATTAAATTCTGTACCAATTCAGTCTGATAAACAAAATACAGGACAGAGACAACAGAGATGCGTATTATACTGTACCAGCTCAGTCTAATAAACAAAATACAGCACAGTGACAGCAATGACGCGTATTATACTGTACCAACTCAGTCTAATAAACAAAATACAGGACAGTGACAGCAATGACGCGTATTATACTGTACCAACTCAGTCTAATAAACAAAATACAGGACAGAAAAGATACCTATTACACTGTACCAACTCATCTTAATAAAGAAAATATAGGACAGCAAAGACGCATCTTATACTGTACCATCTCAGCCTAATAAACAAACTTTAGGATAGAGAAGATTCAATTTTTTAAACCAGATCCTTAATTATTTAGCTCGATGAGTCACATCAATATAAATCGTTATTGTGATAAAATTAAAGAGATCAAATAAAAGACAAGTAGGACTAGAAGAGGTGTCTGTTTCATTTTAATATCCGATTTGTGCTAATCCTCTGGGGAAAATAGTTTACTTGCAAATTACAAAAAAGGGATTAAATGCTTTACCTGAGGCAGCCTGCCTATTCATTTTTTCTTAAAGTATTTGACTAATACATACATTTGGATTTTTCGTTTAGTATTTGTTCCATCAGACAAAAAAGAGCAATGCCAGGGCTTGGAAGACCTTGGCTCGCTATCCTACGATGAACATAAATACATACAATGTACACTATATATAGACATTTTCAGATAGAGAGAGAGAGAGAGATAAATATAAGATTCACTTTAGTTCTATTACTTAAAAGTTCCTAATACTTCTCCATCATGACGGACAAAGAAAAACTGAACTGTATGTCAGCGGAAAGGAAATAAAGATAAACACCTCCACAAAACTAGCGTCCAATATCTCATTTGGATGCGACTTATAAAATAGCATCAGTACACATAGCAAATAGATTTAAACACGTGTTTCGTCCACGAATAAATGAAGACCAAACCGGTGCAGAGACACTGACAATTATGATAAGAAAGAATTCACAAATCACTGATTCTGTTAGTAAGCTAGGTAATCAGAATTTTCTGATTCTACCGGTATTTAACCCAATGAATTTAATAATTGCAAGTCTATGTTAGTAACTAAATATCTTTTCTCATGCACGATAAGTGGTTATCAAGGAATAATATTTTTGAATATATGAATCTCTTTGGCCTGATCATATTAGCTTGGATGTTCATTAGATTAATTTAATTAGACAGTAATTAAATAAAAAAGCGTGCCAAATGTGTATGATTAGGTATCGTATAAGGTGTGTTTTAACCTTCAAAATTGGAAAATAATTGTGAGAAGATGAACAGTTATATAAGAGAAAAACGCCAACTATACTCATTTTACGCAGTTTACTAATAATAGACTAAAATTTGACCCGTCATTATAAGCATTCATGTCTTATTCTATATGGTGGCCATACATAAAGATATATAATATATTTAAATAGTTTCGTTTGTTAGTTTATGGCAAAATTTGTAGTGTATTATTACGTTTATTAATGTGCCTTTTATTTGAATGTCAAGATGGTAAATTCTCAGATACCTATCTCGAGAGCGACGTGTGGTTTATGTTAAATAATTGTTTTATGACAACCATTAAATTCAAAATTGTATTGCATTAATCTCAACAGCATTTACAGCAAATAGTAAATACATAATAAATAAATAAATAAATAAATAAATAAATAAAACGAAAAAGCAAAAATGCAATAGTGATGGTGCGATCGATAGATGGGCAGGATCCAACACGTAATTTGCAGGAATAAAATAGTTAAATCTTGTGCTATTTTTAGACAATCCACCATGAGGTAATCCCTCTGATTAAGATTTTCATTTGTTAAGATATTTCAACGTTATAAGCGTACATATGACAGACTCAGGGTGACAACTTTAACAGATATTAAATATATATTTACAGTACAATATGTGCCATCCACTTTCTTTTACCAGATTTTGAAAGAAGAAAAGTTGCTTATCCGCAATTATACCACTAAACAACATGTGATGGTGTGGCGTCTGGCATATACGGGAAATAATACGTACTTATAGTATTTCCGATGAAATTTATTTGTCACGTCAATTCAAGCATTATCGGAGGTGACAAATCAAGGCAGACGGTCTTTAAGATTAATTGATAGTGTTTTGTCCCAGGCGAAATAATACTTGATGCTTTCGAACGTTTTCAAGTAGGATCGAGTTTGGGTAAAGTTGAATTGACTTTAAAGAATGCAATTCCTTGAAAGATATTAATTTCGATAAATTTTCGACGAGTGTGTTCTTCTTTCTAAAATAATTACTTTACAAAATATTATCACGGTCAACTGAATTAACAGGTATGGCTTTTCAAGAGAGAGATATAGGGAGAGGGTGGGGGAGTACGATAACGTAAGATATGTAGTATTACAACAATACGAATGTCAGCGATCACTGAACATCGAGTTCTGTTAAGAAGCTATGCACCGTGAGTAAAAAAAAATTCTTTTGTTCTTTTGTAAAGTTAATCTTTGGATCACATACCATTTACGTTAGGGAAAAATGAATTTCCTGTTCTCGCCAATTTAAATTTCAGTCCAATTTCAATTTGCCTTGATACAGCCATCAGAAATTAATTTTAAATTTGATTTCAAATTCATGTTAAAGTTTGATTTAAATTATTTAATTTAATTTTATTGCATTAACTAATAGGTGTGGGGCCAGAATACAGTGAAAGTGTATTCTATATTATTATGCAACCGAGGGTTGGCGCCTTGCATTTACAGTTATGCGTAGTATACTATGAATATAATACGCCAACAATTCTTATTGCAATCATTATGTTAGTCACATACCATAGCAATGTACCCCTATTATGGATATTCGTGTCTTGTTTTCATGTGGCAGCCATATGTAATATTATATCCTTGAAATGCTTTATCAAACTGGCGGGTATTAGACCATGTACATTGTGGCTCAGTGGTTGATATTGGAAACCATAGGTACACAACTGTATCAGAATGGCCATGTCAAATCTTTTGTTTATGTCCGTAATAGATAAAAAAAAGGTAGCGTCATCTTTGATGGATGATTTATAAGGTCATACAATACAAACAAACAGGTAAGAAAGGTAGACTTCGGTAATATTATTATTAAACTATACAAAAAATGGTCTGGGGATTTTAAAAAAAGTCTTTTGCAGCTTTCATAGAGCGGGGACCAGATTGCTATAATATATGCCAACATATGACGAAGTGTTAAAGCTACATCTGTAAAAGAGAACAATACCAAATTGAAATACTGTCCATGGTCTTAGCAGTTCGCAGTAATCTCACATCTAAAGACCAGACATATTGTTCAATGTAGTTCACATTTGTGTGAAGCAGAATGCGGCGGAAGTCCTCTTGGAATTTTCTAAGAAGTGTAGAAGTGAGTTCACTTCTTATTTTGTTCTTTCTATTTATCAACCCAGGTTTATTTACATAGCTGTCTTTATCTACCTAGATACCAACCTACCTACCTACCTACCTTTTTATCCCTGCCCTCCTATGTATGTATGTATGTATGTATGTATGTATGTATGTATGTATGTATGTATGTATGTATGTATGTATGTATGTGAGAAATCAGCATAGAGAAGTTGTCTGAATTCTATGTAATAGTCTATTTTGCATCGATACTACTAAATCTCCAGTCATTCTTTTTAATGCATCTTACGTCTTTCACAAACAGCAAGTAACAATCGCTTCTGCGCCCACATACTGAAGTGAAATATGTGTCATTATTATCTTTCCTTCAAGTTCATGTTTTATACCTAGGTATAAAAAGATTGTCTTTGTACAAGTTTTGTTGTTGCTTATTTTATGACTCCGTTACTTCATTGTAGCACCTCTGTTTTGCCACCCGCGAGAGTCGAATGGCACCGCCTTGCTGTAACTCAAATCATTTCTAACGTGCTATCAACAAATTTGTTTTCGTAGACAACGAAAGGTTCGTACTTTATTATATTTATTAAAAAGCTAATTTTCTGCTTTTTGAGACGTACCTAAAAGTGTACATGGTACGAATGTATCATTGTATCATTTCTTTATAAATTAAGGATTGAATTATTCTCTTCATGAATTTGCGATTGTATGTTTTTAGTAACGCTTTATTTCGATTGTAAGTTTTTAACTGCAAATTACTTAAATATTTCTTCTGATAAACCGGTTTGTTAAACGCGTTATTTGTATGTTCATTCAAAGAGCACGATTCGATAAGTCAATGTAATGTTAATATATCCTTCTTTAAAGAAATAATAATTCAAATAAATAAATAATAAAAAAGAAAGAAACATTCCTATCTTTTTTCGATATGCTAGCAAGAAAAAATATTATATCTTAGAATAATGATACCGGTGCATACTTTTTGAACGGGTTAAATTACAGCAAATTTATGGCAGTATCTCCAGATGGTGATTTCGCATACCAAAGTCGTTTCATCAATATGAGAATATGAAATATTCACAAAGATCTATCTCCAGAGAAACAAGCGTATGCAACTCAATACTGATCAAACAATTGCTCTATGACACCATCGTCGAATCATTGTTAAATATAATATGAACCATATGATTGTGATGCGGAAATCGATATTGCCATCGAGATAGTGAGATAAATCAATTAATGAGATCTAAATAAAAGTTCACGGAATAGCAGCCACTTTGTTTCCGCGATCTTTTCAGTCACTTCCATCTTGAGCCAACCCCTCTAATCTGGATTTTTTTCTTCAGTAACAAAAACGTTATGATAACATTGTGACATACTCAAAACATATATTTGTGACATAAAATTTGTAACATAACATATATGTGTAACAAAACATTTGTGATATAATATATATTTGGGACATAACATTTGTGACGTAACATGTAGTTGTGACATACTCATAAGATATATTCAGTATATGATCAGAGAAGAAAATATGCCCTCCACTTTCATATATTAGAAAGTTGCTTTCTAAGCTGAACTTTCTTTCTATATTACCTGCATAATGAAAACAAAAATCGTCCAGTCACTTTCACATACTAGGATACAGAGTACAGTGTGACATGAGATTTTGGCTGAATCAGTTAAACTGGAGAGTGTGGATGGTAACAGCTGGTTTTGGGATTTCATACTATCATTTAACAGATCCAAGTGTTCATGAGTTAGCTAGATTTGTTTACAGGTGTTAATTTCTAAATAAGAATCTGTTATCCAAATGTGCCAGATACCTTTACCTGGAGAAGATGATTTTCTTCCTAATAAACTGGTACAGATTGAAACAATTTAATTTAATCTGCAACATTGTTTAACATTCCACCAAATCATGATTCAAGATATATCATATGAAAGAATAAATATAAATGATAATAGGTACCATTAGAAACGATATATAGATTTATCTGAGTTTTGAAAAAGAAAAATAATTTATTCGGGGAAAAATACATTCATTGACTGAGTTGGTGCTACTGGAAGGTTAAATCATCATGCAGCTATGATACGAGAAAATTGATACAGATCATCCAAGCGGTTTTGCTTACTTTTTTCTGCAAGATAGTAATGGACTAACAGACGAGGGAATATCCAGATTAAATAGAAGCATCAGAAAATGTGTAATATGCATCTTACGTTGTTACCACCATAAACTTTATATCAACATTTATTTTTAAATGAATCTCCAAGTCTTTGCGTTATGAATCTATTCAAAATTGTGCCTATTCATCCTTCTTAACTCTTCTCTAGTTGCAAGGCATATTAAAGTTGTTTGTAATTGTTCGATAAACAAATTAAAACAGAGCTAGAATAAAATGGGCAGCCTAATGCGCATTGTAGGCCAAAACTTAATCTCTAACCCGGCTGGTACAAATGTGTTTTTGCACTAGAATCGTCCCTCTGTGCATACACGATGAAATCATACATTCTTGACACCACTGTAAACAATGATGGAAAAACATGGATATAAATTATAGATGTCTCTTTAATAAAATTTTTACCCCATGGTCAATCATACGAAACTGTTTAGTGCTACCTGTGCCAGCGGTATTATAAAAACGAAAAAAAAAGTAATTAATTATTGTATACATATACGTGATCGTGCATTGTATAAATGTAGATCGTTTTATTTGCCAAATTATGAACACGTGTCAACGGGCCAAAGAATTCGGAAATACATCACGGTCGAGCTCGTTTATCTAGAATAAATTGTGTTCACCTCTGCCTAGCATCGAATCATAAACTTTAAGATCAGTGTTCCTATGCTTTACGTCTGCGCCAAGCGGCCTTGCTTTCTAACACATACACTATGTGTAATAAGTATTTACCTGTGAATTCAAGCATGCAACAATTTATCATCTCCATTTATTGTTGTAGTAAGATTTCACGATCTGTAAGATAACAGGAAGGTAGGATATGGCTGTAATGTAGATCAATAGAGAGAGTACGGGAATTAAAATTGTTCGAAATTTCTCAATGTATTTATTACTTTGCGAGACAAAAGAAGAACGCCTTATTAAAATTTCACTATGTGCTAATACCCACTTAATTATTGACATACTTTCCTGTATTACATATTTGTCTCGATTGTAGTTTATTTTGATTTTAGCAGTTGTATATGGGAATTGCAACATTTTCGGTTATGCATACGTCTATTATTCTATATCATGGCAGTTATGTTCCTCGAATATAAGAGGTGAAAACATGGTCCTTAAAGCACCGTTTATATATTCGAGACGCCAATCTCTTTCAAAGACTATGTCTAGAATGGGTTACGAGACACATGTAGGCACTGACGAAAGACCGAGATAACAAAACATCGTATTTTAATCAAAAGGGTGGATAAAAAACTTTTAACGGTGAAGTCATGGTGTCTACATAGTAGAGCGATTTAGTAATTGTAATGAGTAAATAAATGGAAGAATTTTTACGTGATATGATTCTCTCCTGTTATTTAAAGCAAGTAAAAGACAGGTAAAACATTATCGTATGTATTGGGGAAAACAGAGTCAATGCCAAGAAAACACGAGGACGAAATAAAGGAACATGAAATGATCGCTCATTAATTTCCACAGTTATACAATATTAATTCTTCCTTGCAAAATAATCCTAACAACAATACAGAAACACGATCGTAAAGAAACATTCTAACAACCCCCTGGTTCAAGAGAATGTGCGGGAATGGCTGGAGCAATCTAATTCGTGAGTCCGGACGTACACGACCCCGGCTTACAAGAATATGCGACAATGGCTCGTGCGATCTACGTATCGGGCATGCGGTACAAGTCCATGGTTTACAAGAATATGCGAGAGCGTCTGGAGCAATCTAATCATCAGGCCCAGGGTTAAAAGCCTCTGGCTTTAAAGAACATGCGAGAGTGCTTACATGAACCTAACCATTGGGCCCGAGAGTAAAAGCCCATGGCATACAAAAATATATGAGAGTGGCTGGAGCAATCTAATCAACAGGCCTGGATGTACAAAAACGCATGGGTAACAAGACTATTTGAGAGTGTCTGGTGCAATCTAATTCTAAAGCACGGGGTAACAAGCTCCTGGCTCACAAGAATATGCGAGAGTGCCTGGAGCAATCTAATCATGAAGCCCGGGCTATATGCCCATGGGTTACAAGAAGATGCAAGAATGTCTGGAACAAACTAATCCGCAGTCCAAGGGGGTACAAGCCACTGGCTTAATAGAATATGCAAGATAGACTAGAGCAATCTAATTCTCGGGCTAAAGGGTAAAAGCCCCTGGCTTACAAGAACGTGCGAGAATGCATGCACCAATCTAATAATCGGGCCCTGCAGTAAAAACTCTTGCCTTTCAAAGCTATGCGAGAGTGCCTTAGGCAATCTAATCTTCAGTCCAAGGGATACAAGCCACTGGCTTACAGGAATATGCGAGAGTGTATGTGGCAATCTAGTCCTCTAGCCAGGGAGTACAAGTAACTGACTTACAAGAATATGCGAGAGTGGCCGGAGCGGTCTAATTCTATGTCCCGTGAGTACAAGCCCCCCCCCCCCCCCCCTCGGCTTACAAAAATATCACATAGTGCCTGGAGCTATCTACTCCTCAGAATATGCTGGTGTGCCTGACGCAATCTAATCCTCGGGCCCGTGGTAGAGAGTCCCTGGCTTACAAAGAATATGGTGGACAAGCCTCTGGTATACATGAATATGCGAGAATGCTTGAATCAATTTAAACCTCAGGCACATTGGTACAAGCGGCTAGTTTACAAGAATATGCGAGCTTGGCTGGAGCAATATAATATTCTGACCCAAAGGCACAATCCCCTGGCTTACAAGTATGTATGAGAGTGACTACACCAACCTAATTCTCGGGCCAAGGGGGTACAAGTTCATGGCGTACAAGAATATGCGAGAATAGCTGGAGAAATCTAATACTCTGGCTTGGGGGTACAGGCCTCTGACTTACAAGAATACCCAGAGTGACTGGAGCAATCTAATTCTCGGGCCTGCATATACAAGTACATGGCTTACAAGAATATGCGTGAGTGACTGGAGTAATCTAATCCTGTTGCCCGGGGGTACAAGCCTCTGGTTTGCATGAATATGCGAGAGTACCTGTATGCAAGACTGGATGGAAGAATCTAATTCTTATGCCCGGGTGTACAAGCCCGCGGCTTACATGAATATGCGTTTTCTTTAACATGGATTACTATGCATACATTTGCTTTTAAAATATTCTATTAAATTGGCTTCATACAGGCTGCATATCAGGAGAAGCTTATGCATATTATAGCAGGGATTTAAATGTCAATCCTTTGATTAAAGTGTCTCCAAAATCATGATACCCATGTTTAGATAGATAGTTAAAATTGATAGATATACACACATACATATATACCTTATCGGAAGACAGGTAAAATAGCCACCGGTTTAGTTTATATACTCATACTGGTTATATTAGTGACAAAGATTCCCTAGATTCAGGAAACATACTATGTTAATCTAAAGTCATACAGGAGTACTTCCTTCTCTATATATGTTTAAGTTACTTGTCAATAGGAATGACATTTCTGCGTTCGTTCTACTACATGGCAGGCAAGGATGTGAAGAGTTTACGTGATGTGCAATGCCAAAATTGAGGTTATCTCAGTTTACAAATCTAGGGCGGGTTGACTTGCGATAAAGACAAGACTGCCTTTAATGCGGATTCGTGCCCAAAGAGGCCGGTTTTTGAATGAAGCATAGCAAATTCATTTTGTTCAAGTTTGCATTTTTATTGGGTTCTCCCCCGACTCTCAAACATGATTTACCTAAGAGATCAAGTAAGTACCTCCGCATTTTTTTTCTCCCAAGAATCTCTCAATAAAACTCTTTAATTTTAAATGACGTAGTTACTTGATTGAACTCTACACGAAGAAGTTACTTTCTAACCAGAATTCAAAATTGTCATGCTTGTATGGGCATTTGCTAGATACACCATATCATCGTACGGTCATGGTTAGCTCAGTGTTAAATATGTAACAGAGGTCTCGACATTGGCTCCTTTGGAAAACATTATTCTCTAGCGCCGAACGTTTTTAACCTGTCATAATTACACTCTCTTTTAACGCGTGCGCGCGTGCTTTTATGTGTGTGTATGTGTTTTTGTAATTTACATATAAATCACTACTGGTATTTCATTTACTTGCATTTTGATATTTAAACAAAAATTATAGAAAAATATTGCAATATAGTAGTTCTGTATTTTGTTTTATTTTCCGGTAATGCAATCACTGATTGGTGATTCTGAAACTCGGGAGAAAGTGTTATAAATAAACGAGAGAGGAAAAAATTCGAAACCTAGCCTGTATTACGATAAAGCACTATTTGAAAACATAGCGTCCTTGAAGTATTTCCAATTATATAAGACCGGTCTTTGGTCTAAGACGCAGAAGTGTGTAAGTGATCAAGGAAATTTAACTTTTTAAAAAACAAATTAATTAAAATTATTTGAAAATACATGTTTATCAATGAGTAAAAAAGGCAAACTCGTTGATAATCTTGTTGGACCCGTTCTGAGCTATGGTTAAACAATATGGGGATTTCACGAAGCAAGTGGTGCTGAAAAAAATCAATACCAAATTTTGGAGAAAGATTCTTGCAGCTACAACACAAACAAATCGACAAATTTGGACTCTTTTACGATCGGGTGGAGATATCCAATGAGAAAGGTGAAGAAAATACGTAATTTACAATATTGGATCAGAATCTAGTCAAAGAGAAGTTGTTATCTTTGCATGTATATAATTTGCTTAAAACGGATGCTGATAATGGTAATATATAACGTGGAAATAACTGAGTTCGTCATGTTAAAACTTTATTTTGGGAATTTCATATGTATGGGATAACCAATATTATATTAGGTTTCCATTTGCTCAAATAACATAAACAGTGTTTGATCAGTATAAACAAAATGGGATGTCCTAATTAAATTCTTCCAAATGAATAATACAATACCCTTTGTTTTACAAAAAGACAACATTGTTTGTAATGAAGAATATTTGGATATTATAAGATTACATCGATTTAGAAATGAGTTGTCTACATTCAGAACGATGTCTCATAATTAAAGAGTGGAAACAATCCGATATGAGGGATTAGCCAGTGACGAACGCTTTTTTATTACGTGTAGTATCACAACAATGGAAAACAATATAACGTTTAACTTGTGTGTCCATTTTAGGGGATTAGAAACAAAATTACTCAACTAAATTCTATTGTTCTGGGACAAATGAGGAAAAGTTTATCATGATCATGTCAGAAAATTCTTTCTAAAATTTGGATACATTATCAAACTTTATATGTATTTTGCAGAATATCTAAAAAGTTCACCAAAAAAAAATAATACTTTCTAAAAATTATTGATTTATATTTATAGTAGTTACACCAGTATCCTCTATAAACTTAAGTACTTTTTATATAAAATTTACTTGCGATATTTAAGTTATTCATATATTCGTGTTTCAACTTAGTTGTCTGCAGGGGCTGATCCAGAAATAGCTTTTAATATCTTTGGGGGTGGGTGGGGTAGGGGTGCACAAATCAAGTAGGCAAGGATTATGTGGTGGTAGGGGTAGGATGGCATAAACAAGTAGGCAAGGGGTATGTAGGATAAAATCCCCAGTTGGGGCGCAGGGGACGAATCTCCTGCATTTTAAGCATTTCCAGGGCATACTTTTAATCATCTAATTGCACGGATATCTTACTGCAAGAAATGTACCTGTTGTTTCGAGCTCATTTGTTTGTTTTTTGGGGGGGGGGGGTTTGTTGGGGGGGAGACGCCGGCTCTGCTGCCCCTCTCCCTGGATCCGCCCCTGGTCTTCTATGAGTCAGACAACTTCCTCAAACTTGCAACTATTGATTGTAATGTACAACTTAATGTTGAATAAAGATTATGTTATGTTCCATTCTATCTGATTTTGGCGTTAAACGCCAATCAGTCAATCAGCCGTTCTGTAGGAATTCCATCATGCACAGAGACCTTCATGTACAGACTCTGCTGAAGTCAACAATGTGGCTAAATGAAGCATATATATCTCATGTTGCTACAATACTGGATTACTGGATCGAGACTGGATAACATTATGACTGTATACAGATGTGTAGTTCATCATAATAATAACATTGTCAGATATTATTCAATACCATTTATTACATTATTGTAATAATCTCTACGTTGTTTTAACAATATCACATATAGACATGTTAAGGCTCGTATCCAGTCGTTAAGGATTAGAACAGGAAGATACTTTTGTGTAAAACAAAGGAATATACCTCTCCCCCCCCCCTCATTACGATCACTTGTTGTTATTGGGAAACACTATCAAAGGACGTTATCAATCTTTCGATTTCCAGTTAGACCGTGAATTACCCTCTGCTTTGCAACTAACCCGTCAAGATGTAGATAAACTCAATTGTAAACGGTCATAACTGATGTGAAAAGTTACAAAATTATTTGCAACATTATGCAATAGCTCGATTTCCACAAATCCAAAATCCTTAATCTTTGCCAGTTTTTAAAGCGATGTCATTAAGCCCCACAAAACAAAATCAAATAATAAAAAAATAATGAATTGCTACATATACTTCACAGAAAATGAAATCAAAATAGAACTTGTCTCACTTCCTAGAAATGTAAATGGCCCAAGATACTAATAATGAAGAAGATTATACAAACCAATGAAGACAAAGAAGAAGAAGACGATGACGACGACGACGATGATGATAACGAAGATGATGATGGTGATGATGGTAATTGTGGTGGCAATCATAATTGCGAAGATGAAGAAGAAGAGGAAATGTGCCAATCATATTGATAAATAATTTCCATTCATGAGATGTCAAAATAACAGAAACGAAGAGAAATATACATAAATATTTCTTGATAAAAAAGTTACAAAACATTAGCAAATGTTAAAATCTGGCTCGTATGTATGTATGTGTGCAAGCATGTCTGCATAAATGTATGATGTATCTAGGTATAGATACATGTATATATCTATATATGTACATTTGCATGTACAGTATTTATGCAAGCTTGTCTAAGTCGGTATGCGAAAACACATATATAAAGTTTACGATATGCATGCATAGTAGTTTTTTAGTCCGTGATTTTTTCCTCTTATTGGTCACTGTTTGCGCACGCTCGAAATCAGCGCATGCTTTCCCCTGCAAAGCATTATAAACAACATTGCCATTCAGATCCGCTTTTTGAATAACTGCGTTTACAAACCGATATTGGTTGTTGCTTTTCAAACTCACTCTGAAAACGAATAAATACTAAAACAACACTGAGGTAATTCAAATTTCAAAATCTATGCTATTTTGCTGACAAGACCTGGTAGGACGTTAGTAATAAAAACATGCATTGCTTATCCATTTTGTTTACACTTATTCATAATTGAAATGAGTGTTAACATCACATGAGCAAAGCATGAATTTATCGGTCCCTAAGGATGATATTCAAGTCTACCAATTTCCTGGCATCCTCTGCGTATCGCAGAGACTAATGAAGACTCGGTTTGTTTGACAACTAGTTCATAATGTCTATTCTGGGCTTCCATACAATTCCGATCCCAAGTCCAGTCATTAAATTCAAATTTGAATAATTCTGCATGTATTGACTCTCGTATAAAATGTTTGCATTTTTCAGGACATATTTCAAACCCTCCTGAATAACATATTCCAGACATAAGCAGGTATCTGTACGTTGCGACATTTGGCCAATCGTGAAGGTGTTGGTAATGTATGGCTCCCCTTGGAACTGGTATTTTGTGCTCCGACTTTACCACTGTTTTGTAGTATTCCGGATGAACCCTTCCCGGGGAACTCTTCTCACCATTCCAGTATCCATCAAGGGTATAAGGAATCAACTGTAGATGAAATTTGTATTCCTTCCTATGATATCGCCAAATATAATTACACATGACGCTATATTGAGAAAACCAATTAACAGAGAAATTCTGAAATATTGCATCAAAAGTATCGCTGTGAAGTTTTTCAAGATATTTTCGAAGTCCCACAATGTGCTTAACTTTCATTATAACAGGCTTGTAAGACATGCAACACATAACTTCCTTAGTTTTTAATAAAGCTGCTGTTGTTTCAGATATTTGGCTAAAATAATGAGAAAACTCTTTCCCGTAAAACCCGATTACAATTGGTTTACCGTCTTCGAAAAATAGTTCTCGTGTAAGTCTTGTAATAAACATAGTATCCGTATCAATGTAACCAATGAATTTCTTTGTGGTAAATTTCTCAGGATAAAACAAATCACGTTGCATCCTCTCGTGGCCACGGTAGTTATACAGTTTTAATTCAATTGGATCCATATAGTAAATCCTAGGAAACGGATATTTCTGCGAAAGCTCTTTTCCGAATTTATGATCCTTGGAACTTTCTCCGTCTAGAACAACCACCATATTGGCATTTCCAGGCCAGAAATACCGCATACTCCTAGTTAATATACTATCATACCGATTGAAGTCGCCGGCCCACATTCTTACACAAAGCTCAACCTCATTTAAGAATATTGATCCTGAGGTAGTATTGCTTAATCTAATTGAAATGTTCTCTGAATTATTACTGACACTCTCTATTTCAACCTGATTTTCATTAATTTCTTGTTTGTTATTGATCTGAACAATTGTTGACAGATCCGTTATTAAGGAAACAAATTTTCCAAGGTACAAAAACACAACAATACAAAATGTAATTGCCAGGACAAATCTCCTTGCAGTTTCTTTCCGTGCCTTCATTTCCAAGGATTACTAAGATCTACTGTACTTCTCCTACAGCTTTTAGCAAACAACACAGCGACACATCCTATTGCTCAATACATCAAATAGCGCATGTTCTGACTACATACAAAATTATTTCCATCAACGCCAGTTGATAAAATCGTGGTATTTACATTTTTGTGTGCAGTGAATTCTGTGCTATATTGATTCAATGGCCTTGATTTCTACACAATCCACAGCCTTACCTGTCCAGGCCAATCTTATTCAGACATCAAATTAGGGAAACACGCTGGAATTATGTCTATCGCAGTACAATCAGGATTTATTAGGTATAAATGGTCAGACCATCGGTGTTCATGTAGTGACTGAAATGATATGATTTGTGAATGTCTGGATGGTAAATTATATCTCTGAGTGGGCACTGTTTATTGTACGCACATTAATCATAGTCGGGTTTCGAAAGGTTGGCGGGCCGGATTTAAACCTTTGTCGAGCCGAATTCTGGCCCGCGGGCCGTATGTTGGACAACCCTGCTTTACAACAGTACTATCACAGAGCGCAAGTGAATACCTTCATTTTTCTTCGAAGATCTTGTAATCTTTTTCTTTCTTTTTTAAAGATAAATCATGAATGTACTCTGCTGTGCTCTATATCAAAAAGTTACTTTTTAAAAAATCTAAAGTGCGGTTTGAAACCAATACCCTAACCTGCTCATTTATGCAAATTTTCGACGTTGTGTTCGGATTAGCTCAGCTGATAGAGTTAATGGAATTTATGTCGGAGGTGTCGAGTTCGAATTTCACTGGGGTCCATTTTTTCTTTGTTTATTTAAAACCTGTCGCAAGAAACCTTTGTTTTTTTCCTAAAGGCCCAAAAATTATTACTGGTATACCGGTATCTTGTTGTTCTTATCTAAAGAAAATTGTACAGATAAGATTTCAGTTAGTACAGTGGTCTTTTTGTCATTCGTCTCAAAATGCAATTCATGTGCAGCCTTATAACATTCTTGAAGGGGATTCCGAATTTGAATAAATAGAGTTATAAATTATACGATACACGTGATATATTGAGTGGGCTAATGCGTCTAGGGCTGCGTTTTCAGCGGTCAGATCAAACGAGTATAATCTGACCGAGATTTTATGACACAAACTATGTTCCTGTTTACGCGCGAAAACAACTCTGGTAAAATTTAAATTTTTTAAAAATAATCACAAGTTTATTTTCTAATTGAAACTCATTCTTTCTCACTTCGAAAAAAGAAAATAATATATTTGGTTCACGTTTTTCATTTAGTTAATAGTTTAATTTCTCATTGGCGACATGCAGTGAGCTTGTGTCTAGGGATGCTCAACTTCCCGATTTCTTGCCACGTTTGAATAGTTGAAGGTGAGGCCTGGTTACACATTGGTTGAAATAGAGATGTTACATGACCACAATCAAGTCTCCACAAAAGGCCACCGAATGACTAAAGTGAAACATGTCAGTGGCCTGAGCATCCCCAAAAACAACCCTAACATGTCATGTCAGTGGCCAGAGCATCCCCAAACACAAACCCCCTGTCATGCGAAGACCTTGATTGCGGACGAATCTTCATTAAATCTGACCCTTCTTCTTTGCATACAAAACAAACATCTGGTGACTATCATACTTAATCATCTCATAAAGCAAGCATAGCATACTTAAGAATAATACTGCACTAGCTTGAATCTGATGTGAAATATCATTCGTTGTCAATGTTTGTAATGGTTTAAGAGACGGAACTTTTTCACAGTGCCATTTTAGGTTTATACAAATTTCTACTTGAGGTCTAGCTTAGAAGAAATTGTTTTCCATCTTCAGTACAGTGTAGTCAACTCATAACAACAAAGTTACTTGTTCTCATTAAAGCTAAATGTTAATTGAACATTGCACTTCTGATAGACATACTCTAGTCCTATCTTTGGGTACATGAGTAAAATTTTTTGCTTTCCAGAATTGAAGAGCATATATCAGAAAAGACGCATATTATACTGTACCAACTCAGCCCAATAAACAAAATACAGGACAGAGACAACAAAGATACATATTATACTGTACCAACTCAGCCCAATAAACAAAATACAGGACAGAGACAACAAAGATACATATTATACTGTACCAACTCAGCCCAATAAACAAAATACAGGACAGAGACAGCAAAGATACATATTATACTGTACCAACTCAGCCTAATAAACAAAATACAGGACAGAGACAGCAAAGATACATATTATACTGTACCAACTCAGCCTAATAAACAAACTATAGGACAGAGAAGATCAAATTTTCTAAACCAGATCCTTAATTATTTAGCTCGATGAATGACATCAATATATATCGTTATTGGGATACAATTCCAGAGACAAAATAAAAGACAAGTTGGACTAGAAGAGCTGTCTGTTTCATTTTAATATCCGATTTGTTCTAATCCTCTGGGAAATATCGTTTACTTACAAATTACAAAAAAGGGATTAAATGCTTTACTTGAGGCAGCCTGCCTATCCATTTTACTGAGAGTATTTGACTAATACATACATATGGATTTTTTCTTTTAGTATTTATTCCATCAGACAAAAAAGAGCAATGCCAGGGTTGGGGAGCCCTGGTACGCTATCCTACAATTAACGTATTAATACAACGTACAATATATGTAGATATTATGAGAGAGAGAGAGAGAGAGAGAGAGAGAGAAAGAGAGAGAGAGATAGATAACTAAATTATAAGATTAACTTTAGATCTATTACTTAAAAGTCCCTAATACTTCTCCATCATGACGGACAAAGAAACTTAACTTCATTTCAGCGGAAAGGAAGTAAAAATAAACAGCTCCACCAAACTAGCGTCCAATTTCACATTTGAATGCGACTTATAAAATAGCATCAGTACACATAGCAAATAGATTTAAACACGTGTTTCGTCCACGAATAAATGAAGACCAAACCGGTGCAGAGACACTGACAATTATGATAAGAAAGAATCCAAAGATACAAAGCAATGAAGTAGAATGCATTGTTTATCTGAATAGACAGTAGACACTTTCTTATTCTTGTATTATACTGAAGAATTACGTAGACAAACTTCTTTCCATTATGAGGTTGATCTATAGCATTGTTAAATTCTGGAAACCCTAAGGGTACAACGTTGTTGGAACGGCAATGAAAGGGTACCTCTTTCACACATAGACGATTGTTGGAACAGCAATGAACGCTACGGCAACGAACGATACTTCAAAACATACATGATTGTTGGAACACCAATTAACGCTACGACAAGGTACGCTACCCCGTTAACACATACACCATTGTTGGAACGGCAATGAGCGGTACCTCTTTCAAATATACACGATTGATAAACATGTATGCACATCGAAGATAAATTAATATTTTGCCATATTTAAAAAAGAGATTTATGAAACAAAGTTAGTGACAGACAATTTCTGCCTCAAAACGTGTTTAGGTCATTTGAAATTTGTCTACAATGTTATTATCAGACAGAGTAAAATATCCAAAGATACGAAGCTTGTTTGTCTCAATACACAGACGACACTTTCTTATTCTTGCATCATACTAAAGAATCACTTAGACAAACTTATTTCCATTGTGCGGTTGATCTATAGCATTGTTAAATTCTGGAAACCCTAAGTGTACAACGTCGTTAAAATGGCAATGAAAGGGTACCTCTTTCACACATAGACGATTGTTGGAACAGCAATGAACGCTACGGCAATGAACGATACCTGTTTCACACATACACGATTCTTGAAATACCAATTAACGCTACGACAAGGTATGCTACCTCTTTAACACATACACCATTGTTGGAACGGCAATGAACGGTACATCTTTCACACATACCCGATTGATAAACATGTATGCATATTGAAGATAAATTAACATTAATTAATGTTTTGCAATTTTTTAAAAAGATATTTATGAAACAAATTTAGTGACAGACAATTTCTGCCTCAAAACGTGTTTAGGCCATTTGAAATTTGTCTACAATGTTATTATCAGACAGAGTAAAATATCTGGCCCAGAGATTTTGAAAGCTGTTCACCATTATACTCAGACCAAACATTGTAAAGCTCCAATCCGTTCCAAATATAAATTTTCAACTAATGCAACGCATTCTTTGTAGCTCATAGCCATGTAAAACGATAGTCTTACCTCACAAATCCACCCGGATTATCCGGTGGCGTAGCTTGTTAGTTTTGGGAAAGTCCACCCAGATTGTTCAGTGTAGACTGTTAGATTTGGGAAAATCCACCCGGATTGTCCAGTTTAGCTCGTTAGTTTAGGGGGAAACCCCAGTATTGCGGACTAAACATAGATTGATTACACTCTGTGACGTTGAAGGTTTTGAATACAAGACTCACTTTTCTCAGATTATACACGTACACTAAATTCAGATAATTGATTTGATTTTCTATTGGATCTAATAGCACTTTTGTTAAAGGTAAAGCCGATCTTATGACTGGGAGAAGTAACACTGGAACAGTGGGAGAAAGCGATCTATACTTTGACTTTCCTCACTCCTCGAGTTAGTTGATTTCTCAGTCTAGCGAGGCGACTGTCAACAATCTAGCTCATAACATCAATTTCAGTGGCCCGCTGAATAATTTAATCACCAATCAGGGTGTACCTAATAGTTTGTACCACATGCGGGTTGGCCAAGCGGACAGTTAGCAGAACGGTGGGTTAGATATGCGGCTTGTTCTATAAAGCATATACAAATTTACATTTATATAACTTTAAAATCTCTCGTATAATTTTCATATAATTTTCAGCAAATAATTAAAAATGCTTTGTCAATCTCGGAGATCTTTTTCAAAGATAGAAACCCCGATTACAAAAATATCCATGTTGATTAGTGGGCGGAGCATTCTCCTTAAATCCGAGTCAATTAAGATCGGGCTGTGCATAGCATGTGATACGCTGACCTTTTCGTCGGTTTGTTACATCATGAACACATGCGTTACGAACAACGTACTGGAAGATCGTCCTAGCTCATTTACATGTTATCATGTACTTGTCCAATAGTACGGGCACCTGGTCAGACTTCCCCCTTTTCTTTGTTCATGACCTTGGTGTAAAATTTACAAAATAATGTCCATTATTTTAATTAGTATAGCAACAAAAAAACAAAAACAGGCCATGCAATTATCTCGTTTTACAATTTATATCTGGATGTGGGTGGGCGGAGAGTGATTGCAGCTTTAAGTATAAGTAACTCTCTTACGAATTGAATTATACATTTTAAATGTATAGTATTACCGGTCCATCAATTTACAAATCTCTATGTTTTGGTCAAATATCAATTAACAGACTCAGACACTGATTATCAGTTATAAGTTTTGGAATTTTTTTTATAGCCAGAATCAAGAGCTGGTGCTAAAAACTTTCAGGCCTGAATCGACGACTCACATATTACTTGATATGCCACATTTTTAAAGAATTTAATTGAATGATCACCTTTCTCGTTTTCTCTACCTGAAGATTTTGTTATTGGTTCGAAATGTAATGTTGCTAACTGTGCTTAGCTTAGGTGGAGTGTTATACATAATCTCAAAATTTCAGATCATCTGCCAGAAGAAAAGTTACAATTATATGTTTACAGCTAGCATAAGACATTACATGATGTACATTCGGTCACGATATACACTGTTATATAAGTGGTGGTTGTAATACATGTAATATCTGGAAGACAAATAATTATATTTGTGACAGCTGTATTGGAGACCGTATATATATAACCCTTTTGGAACAGCCATAAAATATCGTACATGGGGATTTTGTGATCACTATGTGTGGCCATTATAGATGACAAGTTAAGGGGCAATCGTATCGTTATTTTTGAGGTTTTCCAGGGACGGATCCAGAAATATCATGTGTGTTTGGGTGGGTGGGTCGGAGGAACAAAACCCCCAAGGGGGGACAAGAGGGCGAAGCCCCCGAAAGCTCCTGCATTTTAAGCGTTTTCAGGGCATATATTTAACTGTAAAGAAAACTTACTGTAGGAAACGTTCTGGTTGTTTTACGCTTATGTTTTGGGGTGGGTGGCGGGGGTGGCTCCGTCACCCCCCCCCCCCTTCTGACATAAACTGAAAATCTAATAGTAGGATTTGTCACAAAACGTGGTTACACCTGTGGTTTAATATCAGATTGATGTAAATTGCATCACTGAGATAGAAAAAAAAGACCGCAAAGCCCTCAAAAATGTGAAAGCTCCTGGTCAGGACGGCATCTGCCCAGAAATGCTGAAGTCAGAAGAAACAGAAACCCCAAAAATCCTCAGAGAAATATTCTAAAAGATATGGGGCAGCGAAGAAACGCCGACGAATGGAAAACTGGAATCATCATCAAATTACCGACAAAAATGAGTGACCTTGGTGACTGTAACAACTGGAGAGGCATCATCAGCTATCCCTCGGCAACAAGGTCTTCATAAGAATTATTCTCAAGAGTGTCATCATCGCAGTTGATGACCTCATCATGAAGGAACAAGCTAGTTTCAGGAGAAAAAAATCCTGTTTTGACCAGGTTTTCATCGTCCGACAGATACTGACGCAGATAACTGAATAGAACAGTACCGTTTACGTCAACTTCGTAGACTTTGCAAAGGCTTTTGACAGCCTTCCTCTGGAAAATACTCTGATGCTATGGTATCCCACTGAAGATTGTAAACATCATCAAACTTCTGCACCAAGGCTTCAAACGTATAGTCATCTGCGACAACCATCTCACAGATTGCTTCAGCGTCAACACAGGCGTGAAACAAGGCTGCATCTTTGCATCTTTTCTCTTCTCCCTTGAAATCGGCTGGCTGATGAAAGATACAACTATTGACAGCAAAAGAGGAATTAGGTAGACCCTCACTTCATTCCTGGAAGACATCGACTACGCAGATGACATGTGTCTGCTTTGAAATCGACATATAGATATGCAAGAAAAGACAGATAGACTCAGTGAGATAAAGATAGGATTAAAAGTAAACAGCAAGGAAACCAAATTAATGAGAAAAAACCATGAAACCAACGATCATATCACTGTGAATAACGAATCAATTGAGGAGGTAGAGGAATTCACATACATCGGAAGGAAAATGTCCACAGACGGAGACTCAGAGAGAGAAGCAGGAACCAGAATTAGCAAAACAAATAAAATCTTTCCGTATGCTGAAATACACATGGAAGTCCAAACAACTCTGACTCAAGACCAAGCTAAGGATTTTCTGAAGCAATGCCCTTAAAGTGCTGCTGTGCGGCCCAGAATGCTATAAGCTAACATCAACGATAGCACAAGTGCTTGAAATCATCCAAAACAAGTGCCTGATAAAGATTCTCGGCATCGTCAGGCCAAACAGGATAAAGAATGAAGATCTTCATCAAAGGACAGAATCAACATCTCTTGTCCAGATTGTGAAGAAAAGAAAATGGTGATGGCTGGGACATGTGTGTCGAATGTAACCAGACGCCCTGTCCATGACAGACCTCAGTTGAACCCCGGACGGGAGAAGAATCAGGGGTCGGCCTAAAGAGACATGGAGTTAGACCGTGGAGAAAGAGATGAAGGAATGTGGCCTGACATGGAACACCATCACTCGTAGCGTTTTAGACAGTCCGCAGGGGCGCTCTCTCTCTCTCTCTCGTCGACGCCCTATGTGCCACCTGAGGCACGACAACAGACGAGTCCGTGCGTGACTGGTCTGTCGCTGACTGGTTTGAGATTAGACACGAATTGCTGTGATTAGCGTAATTCTGATGACTTCGGCAGCCCATACAGACCGGTTTTTAAAATATTTATCGATAATTCTGCCCCTAAAATAAACACAAAATTTGTTTCTTCTATTGTATAAAGCTTGAATAAAATTGAGAAACTACTCTTTTTCTCTGTTGGACAAATCTTTAATTGAACTGTTTGAACCAAACTTATTCAACACAGATACAAGACATTTTACTATTTTTTCATGATGATATCGCCAGGAACATGTAATATTATTTACAATAGTGTCACGCATTAAAGCTACCTTTCAGCCTTTTAATTCATAAATATTGCGAAACGTAACAATGAACTGGAAGACGTTGGGAGCCGTGAACTAACCTGAAAGTATATTCAGAGAGAGAGAGAGAGAGAGAGAGAGAGGACATGTATACTAAAAGCAAATAATATAAAACATGTGCATTGAGTGAAGAAACAAGACGGTTGATGATACTATTCCTTGATCTCACTCTCCCTTCCTTCACAATTACAGTTAAATCTGGCTAAGAATTATGCGTGAAAGACCCGTGTATATTTTTAAAATATAAGCGTCAAAATGTATATTAGATGTATATAAGCTGAATTCTGACGTCACGTGAATGGTCTACTCAAGTTATCTGATACATCAAATCAAAAGCGGACTGTCTTGCGGCTGAAAATGTAGGACAGATGACGAGAAATAAATGCAATTGACATTTGATACTTTTGAGAGTCTTAAACACAGAGCAGCGCTTTGATAAAATATATCATGTCCTTACTGGATGCAATGTCCTCAAAGATGTACATACTTCTACAACATTGATGTTGATTTGCGGCTACTTTCTAGATTAATACCTTTGTGAAATATTGTAATATCGGTGATTGTTATGTATATTCAATCTATTATGTGTGTTTAAATCTTGTCCATGAAGATGAGTTGCACTTTAGCGGTCACTTGTAAGCAGACTGTTTACAAGTATTTGAGTTCAAGGCAATTCATGTTGACAGTTAGACTGTTCCCCCGCCCCCATTTTATTGATTCACATCCTGTCGATATAGGTCAAGTGAAAAATAGGGATTTGGTAAACAAATAATTAATTTCTGGTTTAGATCAGTCTGTGGGAATCCATTTGAGATCGGATTTTATAGTTTGTGCCGTTGAAATAAGATATATTTCGAGAGGAATTATTTACTTCATATATTCATTGGAATTACAAAAGTACTAATTGCTTTTGAATTAATACTTTACTTTGGACTTTTTTGAACTCATTCAAAGACATTCTGGATTGTATCATTATGTTATATAAGGACATTCAAGACTGTTGGAATTAATTCGGAACATTCTATATTTTTGGACTGTGATTAGGACATTTAGGATTACATGCAATTTGATTCACAATATTGTAACTATCTCTTAAATTTCACTTTGTATTGCAGGGAAATAAATTGCTTGTTGATATTACATACATCGTTTCCTTCACTTTCTTTCTGTTACATATTTTATAAGACCTAGACTCGTAACTATATATATATATATATATATATATATATATATATATATATATATATATATATATAGCATACATGTGTATAGGTGCACACTTTAGTTACAATATTTGCTTTTGTTTGCTTCTTTGTATGTTTTAGGTTTCTGTTTTTTTTTAGGTAACTGACTATGATTCAATCATGCTTAGAATATTTTACTAATTGTTGTTCACAATGTCATAAAATCTACATTGGGCACAATACAAAACACATCAACAAGCTGTTTCTCACGTAAATCTCTATGTCTTTGTAGCCATCGTTGTATTTATTTAGAAATTCAGATGGAATTTTTTTAAAGGAATCTGTGACATTCTTTTTATTAATTGAAAGACGTAGCCCTTCTTTCTGCATAAAAAAGAGATTTTAAACCTTTTAATGATTTTCTACTGGTATTTAATCCAATGAATTTAATAATTTTTAGTTTATGATAGTAAATAAATGTCTTTTCTCATACACGATAAGTGGTTATCAAGGAATAATATTTTTGAATATATGTATTCTCTATTTCTTTGGCGTCATCATTGTAGCCTGGATGTAATTTAGATTAATTTAATTAGACAGTAATTAAATAATAAAAAAGTGTGTCAAAAGTATATGATTAGGTAGCGTATAAGGTGTGTTTTGACCTTCAAAATTGGAAAATAATTGTGAAAAGAAGAACAGTTTATAAGAGAAAAAAGCCAACTATACTCATTTTACGCAGTTTACTAATAATAGACTAAAATTTGACCCATCATTATAAACATTCATGTCTTATTTCGATATGGTGGCCATACATAAAGATATATAATATATATTTAAATAGTTTTGTTTGTTAGGTTATGGTAAAATCTGTAGTGTATTATTACGTTTATTAATGGGCATTTTATTTGAATGTCGAGATGGTAAATTCTCAGATACCTATCTCGAGAGCGACGTGTGGTTTATATTAAATAATTGTTATATGACACCATTAAATCCAAAATTGTATTGCATTGATCACCAAAAGCATGTACAGCAAATAAATAAATAAATAAATAAAACGGAAAAGTAATAATGCAATAGTAATGGTACGATTTATAGATGGGCAGGATCCAACGCGTTATTTGCAGGAATACAATAGTTAGTTAAATCTTTCGCTATTTTTAGACAATCCACCATGAGGTAATCCTTCTGATTTAGATTTTCGTTTGTTAAGATATTTCAACGTTATAAGCGTACATATGACAGACTCAGGGTGATAACTTGAACAGATATTAAATATATATTTACAGTACAATATGTGCCATCCACTTTCTTTTACCATATTTTGAAAGAAGAAAAGTTGCTTATCCGCAATTATACCACTAAACAACATGTGATGGTGTGGCGTCTGGCATATACGGAAATAATACGTACTTTTAATATTTCAGATGAAATTTATTTGTCACGTCAATTCAAGCATTATCGGAGGTGACAAATCAAGGCAGACGGACTTTAAGATTAATTGATAGTGTTTTGTCCCAGGGGGAATAATACTTGATGCTTTCGAACGTTTTCAAGTAGGATCGAGTTTGGGTAAAGGTGAATTGACTTTAAAGAATGCGATTTCTTGTAAGATATTAATTTCGATAAATTTTCGACGAGTGTGTTCTTCTTTCTAAAATAATTACTTTACAAAATATTATCACTGTCAACTGAATTAACAGGTATGGCTTTTCAAGAGAGAGATATAGGGAGAGGGTGGGGGAGTACGATAACGTAAGATATGTAGTATTACAACAATACGAATGTCAGCGATCACTGAACATCGAGTTCTGTTAAGAAGCTCTGCACCGTGTGTAGAAAAATGTTTCTTTTGTTCTTTTGTAAAGTTTATCTTTGGATCACATACCATTTACGTTAGGGAAATATGAATTTCCTGTTCTCGCAGATTTAAGTTACAGTCAAATTTCAATTACAGTCATCAAAAATCAGTTTTAAATTTAATTTCAAATTCATCTTAAAGTTTGATTTAAATTATTTAATTTAATTTTATTGCATTAACTAATAGGTGTGGGGCCTGAATCCAGTGAAAGTGTATTCTATATCATTATGCAACCGAGGGTTGGCGCCTTGCATTTACAGTTATGCGTAGTATACTATGAATATAATACACCAACGATTCTTATTGTTATCATTATGTTAGTCACATACCATAGCAATGTACCCTTATTATGGATATTCGTGTCTTGTTTTCATGTGGCAGCCATACGTAATATTATATCCGTGAAATGCTTTATCAAACTGGCGGGTATTAGACCATATACACTGTGGATTGGATCTGTGGTTAATGTTGGAAATCATAGGTGAAAAACTGTATCAGAATGGCCATGTCAAATCTTTTATTTATGTCCGTAATAGATAAAAAAAAAAAAAGGTAGTGTCATCTTTGATGGATGATTTATAAGGTCATACAATACAAACAAAGAGGTAAGAAAGGTAGACTTCGGTAATATTATTATTAACTATACAAAAAATGGTCTGGGGATTTAAAACAAAAAGTTTTTTGCAGCTTTCATAGAGCGGGGACCAGATTGCTATAATATATGCCAACATATGACGAAGTGTTAAAGCTACATCTGTAAAAGAGAACAATACCAAACTGAAATACTGTCCATGGTCTTAGCAGTTCGCAGTAATCTCACATCTAAAGACCAGACATATTGTTCAATGTAGTTCACATTTGTGTGAAGCAGAATGCGGCGGAAGTCCTCTTGGAATTTTCTAAGAAGTGTAGAAGTGAGTTCACTTCTTATTTTGTTCTTTCTATTTATCAACCCAGGTTTATTTACATAGCTGTCTTTATCTACCTAGATACCAACCTACCTACCTACCTACCTTTTTATCCCTGCCCTCCTATGTATGTATGTATGTATGCATGTATGTATGTATGTATGTATGTATGTATGTATGTATGTATGTATGTATGTATGTATGTATGTATGTATGTATGTATGTATGTATGTGAGAAATCAGCATAGAGAAGTTGTCTGAATTCTATGTAATAGTCTATTTTGCATCGATACTACTAAATCTCCAGTCGTTCTTTTTAATGCATCTTACGTCTTTCACAAACAGCAAGTAACAATCTCTTCTGCGCCCACATACTGAAGTGAAATATGTGTCATTATTATCTTTCCCTCAAGTTCATTTTTTATACCTAGGTATAAAAAGATTGTCTTTGTACAAGTTTTGTTGTTGCTTATTTTATGACTCCGTTACTTCATTGTAGCACCTCTGTTTTGCCACCCGCTAGAGTCGAATGGCACCGCCTTGCTGTAACTCAAATCATTTCTAACGTGCTATCAACAAATTTGTTTTCGTAGACAACGAAAGGTTCGTACTTTATTATATTTATTAAAAAGCTAATTTTCTGCTTTTTGAGACGTACCTAAAAGTGTACATGGTACGAATGTATCATTGTATCATTTCTTTATAAATTAAGGATTGAATTATTCTCTTCATGAATTTGCGATTGTATGTTTTTAGTAACGCTTTATTTCGATTGTAAGTTTTTAACTGCAAATTACTTAAATATTTCTTCTGATAAACCGGTTTGTTAAACGCGTTATTTGTATGTTCATTCAAAGAGCACGATTCGATAAGTCAATGTAATGTTAATATATCCTTCTTTAAAGAAATAATAATTCAAATAAATAAATAATAAAAAAGAAAGAAACATTTGTATCTTTTTTCGATATGCTAGCAAGAAAAAATATTATATCTTAGAATAATGATACCGGTGCATACTTTTTGAACGGGTTAAATTACAGCAAATTTATGGCAGTATCTCCAGATGGTGATTTCGCATACCAAAGTCGTTTCATCAATATGAGAATATGAAATATTCACAAAGATCTATCTCCAGAGAAACAAGCGTTTGCAACTCAATACTGATCAAACAATTGCTCTATGACACCATCGTCGAATCATTGTTAAATATGATATGAACCATATGATTGTGATGCGGAAATCGATATTGCCATCGAGATAGTGAGATAAATCAATTAATGAGATCTAAATAAAAGTTCACGGAATAGCAGCCACTTTGTTTCCGCGATCTTTTCAGTCACTTCCATCTTGAGCCAACCCCTCTAATCTGGATTTTTTTCTTCAGTAACAAAAACGTTATGATAACATTGTGACATACTCAAAACATATATTTGTGACATAAAATTTGTAACATAACATATATGTGTAACAAAACATTTGTGATATAATATATATTTGGGACATAACATTTGTGACGTAACATGTAGTTGTGACATACTCATAAGATATATTCAGTATATGATCAGAGAAGAAAATATGCCCTCCACTTTCATATATTAGAAAGTTGCTTTCTAAGCTGAACTTTCTTTCTATATTACCTGCATAATGAAAACAAAAATCGTCCAGTCACTTTCACATACTAGGATACAGAGTACAGTGTGACATGAGATTTTGGCTGAATCAGTTAAACTGGAGAGTGTGGATGGTAACAGCTGGTTTTGGGATTTCATACTATCATTTAACAGATCCAAGTGTTCATGAGTTAGCTAGATTTGTTTACAGGTGTTAATTTCTAAATAAGAATCTGTTATCCAAATGTGCCAGATACCTTTACCTGGAGAAGATGATTTTCTTCCTAATAAACTGGTACAGATTGAAACAATTTAATTTAATCTGCAACATTGTTTAACATTCCACCAAATCATGATTCAAGATATATCATATGAAAGAATAAATATAAATGATAATAGGTACCATTAGAAACGATATATAGATTTATCTGAGTTTTGAAAAAGAAAAATAATTTATTCGGGGAAAAATACATTCATTGACTGAGTTGGTGCTACTGGAAGGTTAAATCATCATGCAGCTATGATACGAGAAAATTGATACAGATCATCCAAGCGGTTTTGCTTACTTTTTTCTGCAAGATAGTAATGGACTAACAGACGAGGGAATATCCAGATTAAATAGAAGCATCAGAAAATGTGTAATATGCATCTTACGTTGTTACCACCATAAACTTTATATCAACATTTATTTTTAAATGAATCTCCAAGTCTTTGCGTTATGAATCTATTCAAAATTGTGCCTATTCATCCTTCTTAACTCTTCTCTAGTTGCAAGGCATATTAAAGTTGTTTGTAATTGTTCGATAAACAAATTAAAACAGAGCTAGAATAAAATGGGCAGCCTAATGCGCATTGTAGGCCAAAACTTAATCTCTAACCCGGCTGGTACAAATGTGTTTTTGCACTAGAATCGTCCCTCTGTGCATACACGATGAAATCATACATTCTTGACACCACTGTAAACAATGATGGAAAAACATGGATATAAATTATAGATGTCTCTTTAATAAAATTTTTACCCCATGGTCAATCATACGAAACTGTTTAGTGCTACCTGTGCCAGCGGTATTATAAAAACGAAAAAAAAAAGTAATTAATTATTGTATACATATACGTGATCGTGCATTGTATAAATGTAGATCGTTTTATTTGCAAAATAAACGTGTCAACGGGCCAAAGAATTCGGAAATACATCACGGTCGAGCTCGTTTATCTAGAATAAATTGTGTTCACCTCTGCCTAGCATCGAATCATAGACTTTAAGATCAGTGTTCCTATGCTTTACGTCTGCGCCAAGCGGCCTTGCTTTCTAACACATACACTATGTGTAATAAGTATTTACCTGTGAATTCAAGCATGCAACAATTTATCATCTCCATTTATTGTTGTAGTAAGATTTCACGATCTGTAAGATAACAGGAAGGTAGGATATGGCTGTAATGTAGATCAATAGAGAGAGTACGGGAATTAAAATTGTTCGAAATTTCTCAATGTATTTATTACTTTGCGAGACAAAAGAAGAACGCCTTATTAAAATTTCACTATGTGCTAATACCCACTTAATTATTGACATACTTTCCTGTATTACATATTTGTCTCGATTGTAGTTTATTTTGATTTTAGCAGTTGTATATGGGAATTGCAACATTTTCGGTTATTCATACGTTTATTATTCTATATCATGGCAGTTATGTTCCTCGAATATAAGAGGTGAAAACATGGTCCTTAAAGCACCGTTTATATATTCGAGACGCCAATCTCTTTCAAAGACTATGTCTAGAATGGGTTACGAGACACATGTAGGCACTGACGAAAGACCGAGATAACAAAACATCGTATTTTTCTCAAAAGGGTAGATAAACAACTTTTAACGGTGAAGCCATGGTGTCTACATAGTAGAGCGATTTAGTAATTGTAATGAGTAAATAAATGGAAGAATTTTAACGTGATATGATTCTCTCCTGTTATTTAAAGCAAGTAAAAGACAGGTAAAACATTATCGTATGTATTGGGGAAAACAGAGTCAATGCCAAGAAAACACGAGGACGAAATAAAGGAACATGAAATGATCGCTCATTAATTTCCACAGTTATACAATATTAATTCTTCCTTGCAAAATAATCCTAACAACAATACAGAAACACGATCGTAAAGAAACATTCTAACAACCCCCTGGTTCAAGAGAATGTGCGGGAATGGCTAGAGCAATCTAATTCGTGAGTCCGGACGTACACGACCCCGGCTTACAAGAATATGCGACAATGGCTCGTGCGATCTACGTATCGGGCATGCGGTACAAGTCCATGGTTTACAAGAATATGCGAGAGCGTCTGGAGCAATCTAATCATCAGGCCCAGGGTTAAAAGCCTCTGGCTTTAAAGAACATGCGAGAGTGCTTACATGAACCTAACCATTGGGCCCGAGAGTAAAAGCCCATGGCATACAAAAATATATGAGAGTGGCTGGAGCAATCTAATCAACAGGCCTGGATGTACAAAAACGCATGGGTAACAAGACTATTTGAGAGTGTCTGGTGCAATCTAATTCTAAAGCACGGGGTAACAAGCTCCTGGCTCACAAGAATATGCGAGAGTGCCTGGAGCAATCTAATCATGAAGCCCGGGCTATATGCCCATGGGTTACAAGAAGATGCAAGAATGTCTGGAACAAACTAATCCGCAGTCCAAGGGGGTACAAGCCACTGGCTTAATAGAATATGCAAGATAGACTAGAGCAATCTAATTCTCGGGCTAAAGGGTAAAAGCCCCTGGCTTACAAGAACGTGCGAGAATGCATGCACCAATCTAATAATCGGGCCCTGCAGTAAAAACTCTTGCCTTTCAAAGCTATGCGAGAGTGCCTTAGGCAATCTAATCTTCAGTCCAAGGGATACAAGCCACTGGCTTACAGGAATATGCGAGAGTGTATGTGGCAATCTAGTCCTCTAGCCAGGGAGTACAAGTAACTGACTTACAAGAATATGCGAGAGTGGCCGGAGCGGTCTAATTCTATGTTCCGTGAGTACAAGCACCCCCCCCCCCCGGATTACAAAAATATCACATAGTGCCTGGAGCTATCTACTCCTCAGAATATGCTGGTGTGCCTGACGCAATCTAATCCTCGGGCCCGTGGTAGAGAGTCCCTGGCTTACAAAGAATATGGTGGACAAGCCTCTGGTATACATGAATATGCGAGAATGCTTGAATCAATTTAAACCTCAGGCACATTGGTACAAGCGGCTAGTTTACAAGAATATGCGAGCTTGGCTGGAGCAATATAATATTCTGACCCAAAGGCACAATCCCCTGGCTTACAAGTATATATGAGAGTGACTACACCAACCTAATTCTCGGGCCAAGGGGGTACAAGTTCATGGCGTACAAGAATATGCGAGAATAGCTGGAGAAATCTAATACTCTGGCTTGGGGGTACAGGCCTCTGACTTACAAGAATACCCAGAGTGACTGGAGCAATCTAATTCTCGGGCCTGCATATACAAGTACATGGCTTACAAGAATATGCGTGAGTGACTGGAGTAATCTAATCCTGTTGCCCGGGGGTACAAGCCTCTGGTTTGCATGAATATGCGAGAGTACCTGTATGCAAGACTGGATGGAAGAATCTAATTCTTATGCCCGGGTGTACAAGCCCGCGGCTTACATGAATATGCGTTTTCTTTAACATGGATTACTATGCATACATTTGCTTTTAAAATATTCTATTAAATTGGCTTCATACAGGCTGCATATCAGGAGAAGCTTATGCATATTATAGCAGGGATTTAAATGTCAATCCTTTGATTAAAGTGTCTCCAAAATCATGATACCCATGTTTAGATAGATAGTTAAAATTGATAGATATACACACATACATATATACCTTATCGGAAGACAGGTAAAATAGCCACCGGTTTAGTTTATATACTCACACTGGTTATATTAGTGACAAAGATTCCCTAGATTCAGGAAACATACTATGTTAATCTAAAGTCATACAGGAGTGCTTCCTTCTCTATATATGTTTAAGTTACTTGTCAATAGGAATGACATTTCTGCGTTCGTTCTACTAGCGCCGAACGTTTTTAACCTGTCATAATTACACTCTCTTTTAACGCGTGCGCGTGTGCTTTTATGTGTGTGTATGTGTTTTTGTAATTTACATGTAAATCACTACTGGTATTTCATTTACTTGCATTTTGATATTTAAACAAAAATTATAGAAAAATATTGCAATATAGTAGTTCTGTATTTTGTTTTATTTTCCGGTAATGCAATCACTGATTGGTGATTCTGAAACTCGGGAGAAAGTGTTATAAATAAACGAGAGAGGAAAAAATTCGAAACCTAGCCTGTATTACGATAAAGCACTATTTGAAAACATAGCGTCCTTGAAGTATTTCCAATTATATAAGACCGGTCTTTGGTCTAAGACGCAGAAGTGTGTAAGTGATCAAGGAAATTTAACTTTTTAAAAAACAAATTAATTAAAATTATTTGAAAATACATGTTTATCAATGAGTAAAAAATGCAAACTCGTTGATAATCTTGTTGGACCCGTTCTGAGCTATGGTTAAACAATATGGGGATTTCACGAAGCAAGTGGTGCTGAAAAAATCAATACCAAATTTTGGAGAAAGATTCTTGCAGCTACAACACAAACAAATCGACAAATTTGGACTCTTTTACGATCGGGTGGAGATATCCAATGAGAAAGGTAAAGTAAATACGTATTTTACAATATTGGATCAGAATCTAGTCAAAGAGAAGTTGTTATCTTTGCATGTATATAATTTGCTTAAAACGGATGCTGATAATGGTAATATATAACATGGAAATAACTGAGTTCGTCATGTTCAAACTTTATTTTGGGAATTTCATATGTATGGGATAACCAATATTATATTAGGTTTCCATTTGCTCAAATAACAGAAACAGTGTTTGATCAGTATAAACAAAATGGGATGTCCTAATTAAATTCTTCCAAATGAATAATACAATACCCTTTGTTTTACAAAAAGACAACATTGTTTGTAATGAAGAATATTTGGATATTATAAGATTACATCGATTTAGAAATGAGTTGTCTACATTCAGAACGATGTCTCATAATTAAAGAGTGGAAACAATCCGATATGAGGGATTAGCCAGTGACGAACGCTTTTTTATTACGTGTAGTATCACAACAATGGAAAACAATATAACGTTTAACTTGTGTGTCCATTTTAGGGGATTAGAAACAAAATTACTCAACTAAATTCTATTGTTCTGGGACAAATGAGGAAAAGTTTATCATGATCATGTCAGAAAATTCTTTCTAAAATTTGGATTCATGATCAAACTTTATATGTATTTTGCAGAATATCTAAAAAGTTCACCAAAAAAAATAATACTTTCTAAAAATTATTGATTTATATTTATAGTAGTTACACCAGTATCCTCTATAAACTTAAGTACTTTTTATATAAAATTTACTTGTGATATTTAAGTTATTCATATATTCGTGTTTCAACTTAGTTGTCTGCAGGGGCTGATCCAGAAATAGCTTTTAGTATCTTTGGGCGTGGGTGGGGTAGGGGTGCACAAATCAAGTAGGCAAGGATTATGTGGTGGTGGGGGTAGGATGGCATAAACAAGTAGGCAAGGGGTATGTAGGATAAAATCCCCAGTTGGGGCGCAGGGGACGAATCTCCTGCATTTTAAGCATTTCCAGGGCATACTTTTAATCATCTAATTGCACGGATATCTTACTGCAAGAAATGTACCTGTTGTTTCGAGCTCATTTGTTTGTTTTTTTTTGGGGGGGGGGTTGTTGGGGGGGAGACGCCGGCTCTGCTGCCCCTCTCCCCGGATCCGCCCCTGGTCTTCTATGAGTCAGACAACTTCCTCAAACTTGCAACTATTGATTGTAATGTACAACTTAATGTTGAATAAAGATTATGTTTTGTTCCATTCTATCTGATTTGGCGTTAAACGCCAATCAGTCAATCAGCCGTTCTGTAGGAATTCCATCATGCACAGAGACCTTCATGTACAGACTCTGCTGAAGTCAACAATGTGGCTAAATGAAGCATATATATCTCATGTTGCTACAATACTGGATTACTGGATCGAGACTGGATAACATTACAACTGTATACAGATGTGTAGTTCATCATAATAACAACATTGTCAGATATTATTCAATACCATTTATTACATTATTGTAATAATCTCTACGTTGTTTTAAAAATATCACATATAGACATGTTAAGGCTCGTATCCAGTCGTTAAGGATTAGAACAGGAAGATACTTTTGTGTAAAACAAAGGAATATACCTCTCCCCCCCCCCCTCATTACGATCACTTGTTGTTATTGGGAAACACTATCAAAGGACGTTATCAATCTTTCGATTTCCAGTTAGACCGTGAATTACCCTCTGCTTTGCAACTAACCCGTCAAGATGTAGATAAACTCAATTGTAAACGGTCATAACTGATGTGAAAAGTTACAAAATTATTTGCAACATTATGCAATAGCTCGATTTCCACAAATCCAAAATCCTTAATCTTTGCCAGTTTTTAAAGCGATGTCATTAAGCCCCACAAAACAAAATCAAATAATAAAAAAATAATGAATTGCTACATATACTTCACAGAAAATGAAATCAAAATAGAACTTGTCTCACTTCCTAGAAATGAAAATGGCCCAAGATACTAATAATGAAGAAGATTATACAAACCAATGAAGACAAAGAAGAAGAAGACGATGACGACGACGACGATGATGATAACGAAGACGATGATGGTGATGATGGTAATTGTGGTGGCAATCATAATTGCGAAGATGAAGAAGAAGAGGAAATGTGCCAATCATATTGATAAATAATTTCCATTCATGAGATGTCAAAATAACAGAAACGAAGAGAAATATACGTAAATATTTCTTGATAAAAAAGTTACAAAACATTAGCAAATGTTAAAATCTGTCTCGTATGTATGTATGTGTGCAAGCATGTCTGCATAAATGTATGATGTATCTATGTATAGATACATGTATATATCTATATATGTACATTTGCATGTACAGTATTTATGCAAGCTTGTCTAAGTCGGTATGCGAAAACACATATATAAAGTTTACGATATACATACATAGTAGTTTTTTAGTCCGTGATTTTTTCCTCTTATTGGTCACCGTTTGCGCACGCTCGAAATCAGCGCATGCTTTCCCCTGCAAAGCATTATAAACAACATTGCCATTCAGATCCGCTTTTTGAATAACTGCGTTTACAAACCGATATTGGTTGTTGCTTTTCAAACTCACTCTGAAAACGAATAAATACTAAAACAACACTGAGGTAATTCAAATTTCAAAATCTATGCTATTTTGCTGACAAGACCTGGTAGGACGTTAGTAATAAAAACATGCATTGCTTATCCATTTTGTTTACACTTATTCATAATTGAAATGAGTGTTAACATCACATGAGCAAAGCATGAATTTATCGGTCCCTAAGGATGATATTCAAGTCTACCAATTTCCTGGCATCCTCTGCGTATCGCAGAGACTAATGAAGACTCGGTTTGTTTGACAACTAGTTCATAATGTCTATTCTGGGCTTCCATACAATTCCGATCCCAAGTCCAGTCATTAAATTCAAATTTGAATAATTCTGCATGTATTGACTCTCGTATAAAATGTTTGCATTTTTCAGGACATATTTCAAACCCTCCTGAATAACATATTCCAGACATAAGCAGGTATCTGTACGTTGCGACATTTGGCCAGTCGTGAAGGTGTTGGTAATGTATGGCTCCCCTTGGAACTGGTATTTTGTGCTCCGACTTTACCACTGTTTTGTAGTATTCCAGATGAACCCTTCCCGGGGAACTCTTCTCACCATTCCAGTATCCATCAAGGGTATAAGGAATCAACTGTAGATGAAATTTGTATTCCTTCCTATGATATCGCCAAATATAATTACACATGACGCTATATTGAGAAAACCAATTAACAGAGAAATTCTGAAATATTGCATCAAAAGTATCGCTGTGAAGTTTTTCAAGATATTTTCGAAGTCCCACAATGTGCTTAACTTTCATTATAACAGGCTTGTAAGACATGCAACACATAACTTCCTTAGTTTTTAATAAAGCTGCTGTTGTTTCAGATATTTGGCTAAAATAATGAGAAAACTCTTTCCCGTAAAACCCGATTACAATTGGTTTACCGTCTTCGAAAAATAGTTCTCGTGTAAGTCTTGTAATAAACATAGTATCCGTATCAATGTAACCAATGAATTTCTTTGTGGTAAATTTCTCAGGATAAAACAAATCACGTTGCATCCTCTCGTGGCCACGGTAGTTATACAGTTTTAATTCAATTGGATCCATATAGTAAATCCTAGGAAACGGATATTTCTGCGAAAGCTCTTTTCCGAATTTATGATCCTTGGAACTTTCTCCGTCTAGAACAACCACCATATTGGCATTTCCAGGCCAGAAATACCGCATACTCCTAGTTAATATACTATCATACCGATTGAAGTCGCCGGCCCACATTCTTACACAAAGCTCAACCTCATTTAAGAATATTGATCCTGAGGTAGTATTGCTTAATCTAATTGAAATGTTCTCTGAATTATTACTGACACTCTCTATTTCAACCTGATTTTCATTAATTTCTTGTTTGTTATTGATCTGAACAATTGTTGACAGATCCGTTATTAAGGAAACAAATTTTCCAAGGTACAAAAACACAACAATACAAAATGTAATTGCCAGGACAAATCTCCTTGCAGTTTCTTTCCGTGCCTTCATTTCCAAGGATTACTAAGATCTACTGTACTTCTCCTACAGCTTTTAGCAAACAACACAGCGACACATCCTATTGCTCAATACATCAAATAGCGCATGTTCTGACTACATACAAAATTATTTCCATCAACGCCAGTTGATAAAATCGTGGTATTTACATTTTTGTGTGCAGTGAATTCTGTGCTATATTGATTCAATGGCCTTGATTTCTACACAATCCACAGCCTTACCTGTCCAAGCCAATCTTATTCAGACATCAAATTAGGGAAACACGCTGGAATTATGTCTATCGCAGTACAATCAGGATTTATTAGGTATAAATGGTCAGACCATCGGTGTTCATGTAGTGACTGAAATGATATGATTTGTGAATGTCTGGATGGTAAATTATATCTCTGAGTGGGCACTGTTTATTGTACGCACATTAATCATAGTCGGGTTTCGAAAGGTTGGCGGGCCGGATTTAAACCTTTGTCGAGCCGAATTCTGGCCCGCGGGCCGTATGTTGGACAACCCTGCTTTACAACAGTATTATCACAGAGCGCAAGTGAATACCTTCATTTTTCTTCGAAGATCTTGTAATCTTTTTCTTTCTTTTTTAAAGATAAATCATGAATGTACTCTGCTGTGCTCTATATCAAAAAGTTACTTTTTAAAAAATCTAAAGTGCGGTTTGAAACCAATACCCTAACCTGCTCATTTATGCAAATTTTCGACGTTGTGTTCGGATTAGCTCAGCTGATAGAGTTAATGGAATTTATGTCGGAGGTGTCGAGTTCGAATTTCACTGGGGTCCATTTTTTCTTTCTTTATTTAAAACCTGTCGCAAGAAACCTTTGTTTTTTTCCTAAAGGCCCAAAAATTATTACTGGTATACCGGTATCTTGTTGTTCTTATCTAAAGAAAATTGTACAGATAAGATTTCAGTTAGTACAGTGGTCTTTTTGTCATTCGTCTCAAAATGCAATTCATGTGCAGCCTTATAACATTCTTGAAGGGGATTCCGAATTTGAATAAATAGAGTTATAAATTATACGATACACGTGATATATTGAGTGGGCTAATGCGTCTAGGGCTGCGTTTTCAGCGGTCAGATCAAACGAGTATAATCTGACCGAGATTTTATGACACAAACTATGTTCCTGTTTACGCGCGAAAACAACTCTGGTAAAATTTAAATTTTTTAAAAATAATCACAAGTTTATTTTCTAATTGAAACTCATTCTTTCTCACTTCGAAAAAAGAAAATAATATATTTGGTTCACGTTTTTCATTTAGTTAATAGTTTAATTTCTCATTGGCGACATGCAGTGAGCTTGTGTCTAGGGATGCTCAACTTCCCGATTTCTTGCCACGTTTGAATAGTTGAAGGTGAGGCCTGGTTACACATTGGTTGAAATAGAGATGTTACATGACCACAATCAAGTCTCCACAAAAGGCCACCGAATGACTAAAGTGAAACATGTCAGTGGCCTGAGCATCCCCAAAAACAACCCTAACATGTCATGTCAGTGGCCAGAGCATCCCCAAACACAAACCCTGTCATGCGAAGACCTTGATTGCGGACGAATCTTTATTAAATCCGACCCTTCTTCTTTGCATACAAAACAAACATCTGGTGACTATCATACTTAATCATCTCATAAAGCAAGCATAGCATACTTAAGAATAATACTGCACTAGCTTGAATCTGATGTGAAATATCATTCGTTGTCAATGTTTGTAATGGTTTAAGAGACGGAACTTTTTCACAGTGCCATTTTAGGTTTATGCAAATTTCTACTTGAGGTCTAGCTTAGAAGAAATTGTTTTCCATCTTCAGTACAGTGTAGTCAACTCATAACAACAAAGTTACTTGTTCTCATTAAAGCTAAATGTTAATTGAACATTGCACTTCTGATAGACATACTCTAGTCCTATCTTTGGGTACATGAGTAAAATTTTTTGCTTTCCAGAATTGAAGAGCATATATCAGAAAAGACGCATATTATACTGTACCAACTCAGCCCAATAAACAAAATACAGGACAGAGACAACAAAGATACATATTATACTGTACTAACTCAGCCCAATAAACAAAATACAGGACAGAGACAACAAAGATACATATTATACTGTACCAACTCAGCCCAATAAACAAAATACAGGACAGAGACAGCAAAGATACATATTATACTGTACCAACTCAGCCTAATAAACAAAATACAGGACAGAGACAGCAAAGATACATATTATACTGTACCAACTCAGCCTAATAAACAAACTATAGGACAGAGAAGATCAAATTTTCTAAACCAGATCCTTAATTATTTAGCTCGATGAATGACATCAATATATATCGTTATTGGGATACAATTCCAGAGACAAAATAAAAGACAAGTTGGACTAGAAGAGCTGTCTGTTTCATTTTAATATCCGATTTGTTCTAATCCTCTGGGAAATATCGTTTACTTACAAATTACAAAAAAGGGATTAAATGCTTTACTTGAGGCAGCCTGCCTATCCATTTTACTGAGAGTATTTGACTAATACATACATATGGATTTTTTCTTTTAGTATTTATTCCATCAGACAAAAAAGAGCAATGCCAGGGTTGGGGAGCCCTGGTACGCTATCCTACGATTAACGTATTAATACAACGTACAATATATGTAGATATTATGAGAGAGAGAGAGAGAGAGAGAGAGAGAAAGAGAGAGAGAGATAGATAACTAAATTATAAGATTAACTTTAGATCTATTACTTAAAAGTCCCTAATACTTCTCCATCATGACGGACAAAGAAACTTAACTTCATTTCAGCGGAAAGGAAGTAAAAATAAACAGCTCCACCAAACTAGCGTCCAATTTCACATTTGAATGCGACTTATAAAATAGCATCAGTACACATAGCAAATAGATTTAAACACGTGTTTCGTCCACGAATAAATGAAGACCAAACCGGTGCAGAGACACTGACAATTATGATAAGAAAGAATCCAAAGATACGAAGCAATGAAGTAGAATGCATTGTTTATCTGAATAGACAGTAGACACTTTCTTATTCTTGTATTATACTGAAGAATTACGTAGACAAACTTCTTTCCATTATGAGGTTGATCTATAGCATTGTTAAATTCTGGAAACCCTAAGGGTACAACGTTGTTGGAACGGCAATGAAAGGGTACCTCTTTCACACATAGACGATTGTTGGAACAGCAATGAACGCTACGGCAACGAACGATACTTCAAAACATACATGATTGTTGGAACACCAATTAACGCTACGACAAGGTACGCTACCCCGTTAACACATACACCATTGTTGGAACGGCAATGAGCGGTACCTCTTTCAAATATACACGATTGATAAACATGTATGCACATCGAAGATAAATTAATATTTTGCCATATTTAAAAAAGAGATTTATGAAACAAAGTTAGTGACAGACAATTTCTGCCTCAAAACGTGTTTAGGTCATTTGAAATTTGTCTACAATGTTATTATCAGACAGAGTAAAATATCCAAAGATACGAAGCTTGTTTGTCTCAATACACAGACGACACTTTCTTATTCTTGCATCATACTAAAGAATCACTTAGACAAACTTATTTCCATTGTGCGGTTGATCTATAGCATTGTTAAATTCTGGAAACCCTAAGTGTACAACGTCGTTAAAATGGCAATGAAAGGGTACCTCTTTCACACATAGACGATTGTTGGAACAGCAATGAACGCTACGGCAATGAACGATACCTGTTTCACACATACACGATTCTTGAAATACCAATTAACGCTACGACAAGGTATGCTACCTCTTTAACACATACACCATTGTTGGAACGGCAATGAACGGTACATCTTTCACACATACCCGATTGATAAACATGTATGCATATTGAAGATAAATTAACATTAATTAATGTTTTGCAATTTTTTAAAAAGATATTTATGAAACAAATTTAGTGACAGACAATTTCTGCCTCAAAACGTGTTTAGGCCATTTGAAATTTGTCTACAATGTTATTATCAGACAGAGTAAAATATCTGGCCCAGAGATTTTGAAAGCTGTTCACCATTATACTCAGACCAAACATTGTAAAGCTCCAATCCGTTCCAAATATAAATTTTCAACTAATGCAACGCATTCTTTGTAGCTCATAGCCATGTAAAACGATAGTCTTACCTCACAAATCCACCCGGATTATCCGGTGGCGTAGCTTGTTAGTTTTGGGAAAGTCCACCCAGATTGTTCAGTGTAGACTGTTAGATTTGGGAAAATCCACCCGGATTGTCCAGTTTAGCTCGTTAGTTTAGGGGGAAACCCCAGTATTGCGGACTAAACATAGATTGATTACACTCTGTGACGTTGAAGGTTTTGAATACAAGACTCACTTTTCTCAGATTATACACGTACACTAAATTCAGATAATTGATTTGATTTTCTATTGGATCTAATAGCACTTTTGTTAAAGGTAAAGCCGATCTTATGACTGGGAGAAGTAACACTGGAACAGTGGGAGAAAGCGATCTATACTTTGACTTTCCTCACTCCTCGAGTTAGTTGATTTCTCAGTCTAGCGAGGCGACTGTCAACAATCTAGCTCATAACATCAATTTCAGTGGCCCGCTGAATAATTTAATCACCAATCAGGGTGTACCTAATAGTTTGTACCACATGCGGGTTGGCCAAGCGGACAGTTAGCAGAACGGTGGGTTAGATATGCGGCTTGTTCTATAAAGCATATACAAATTTACATTTATATAACTTTAAAATCTCTCGTATAATTTTCATATAATTTTCAGCAAATAATTACAAATGCTTTGTCAATCTCGGAGATCTTTTTCAAAGATAGAAACCCCGATTACAAAAATATCCATGTTGATTAGTGGGCGGAGCATTCTCCTTAAATCCGAGTCAATTAAGATCGGGCTGTGCATAGCATGTGATACGCTGACCTTTTCGTCGGTTTGTTACATCATGAACACATGCGTTACGAACAACGTACTGGAAGATCGTCCTAGCTCATTTACATGTTATCATGTACTTGTCCAATAGTACGGGCACCTGGTCAGACTTCCCCCTTTTCTTTGTTCATGACCTTGGTGTAAAATTTACAAAATAATGTCCATTATTTTAATTAGTATAGCAACAAAAAAACAAAAACAGGCCATGCAATTATCTCGTTTTACAATTTATATCTGGATGTGGGTGGGCGGAGAGTGATTGCAGCTTTAAGTATAAGTAACTCTCTTACGAATTGAATTATACATTTTAAATGTATAGTATTACCGGTCCATCAATTTACAAATCTCTATGTTTTGGTCAAATATCAATTAACAGACTCAGACACTGATTATCAGTTATAAGTTTTTGAATTTTTTTTATAGCCAGAATCAAGAGCTGGTGCTAAAAACTTTCAGGCCTGAATCGACGACTCACATATTACTTGATATGCCACATTTTTAAAGAATTTAATTGAATGATCACCTTTCTCGTTTTCTCTACCTGAAGATTTTGTTATTGGTTCGAAATGTAATGTTGCTAACTGTGCTTAGCTTAGGTGGAGTGTTATACATAATCTCAAAATTTCAGATCATCTGCCAGAAGAAAAGTTACAATTATATGTTTACAGCTAGCATAAGACATTACATGATGTACATACGGTCACGATATACACCGTTATATAAGTGGTGGTTGTAATACATGTAATATCTGGAAGACAAATAATTATATTTGTGACAGCTGTATTGGAGACCGTATATATATAACCCTTTTGGAACAGCCATAAAATATCGTACATGGGGATTTTGTGATCACTATGTGTGGCCATTATAGATGACAAGTTAAGGGGCAATCGTATCGTTATTTTTGAGGTTTTCCAGGGACGGATCCAGAAATATCATGTGTGTTTGGGTGGGTGGGTCGGAGGAACAAAAACCCCAAGGGGGGACAAGAGGGCGAAGCCCCCGAAAGCTCCTGCATTTTAAGCGTTTTCAGGGCATATATTTAACTGTAAAGAAAACTTACTGTAGGAAACGTTCTGGTTGTTTTACGCTTATGTTTAGGGGTGGGTGGCGGGGGTGGCTCCGTCCCCCCCCCTTCTGTCATAAACTGAAAATCTAATAGTAGGATTTGTCACAAAACGTGGTTACACCTGTGGTTTAATATCAGATTGATGTAAATTGCATCACTGAGATAGAAAAAAAAGACCGCAAAGCCCTCAAAAATGTGAAAGCTCCTGGTCAGGACGGCATCTGCCCAGAAATGCTGAAGTCAGAAGAAACAGAAACCCCAAAAATCCTCAGAGAAATATTCTAAAAGATATGGAGCAGCGAAGAAACGCCGACGAATGGAAAACTGGAATTATCATCAAATTACCGACAAAAATGAGTGACCTTGGTGACTGTAACAACTGGAGAGGCATCATCAGCTATCCCTCGGCAACAAGGTCTTCATAAGAATTATTCTCAAGAGTGTCACCATCGCAGTTGATGACCTCATCATGAAGGAACAAGCTAGTTTCAGGAGAAAAAAAATCCTGTTTTGACCAGGTTTTCATCGTCCGACAGATACTGACGCAGATAACTGAATAGAACAGTACCGTTTACGTCAACTTCGTAGACTTTGCAAAGGCTTTTGACAGCCTTCCTCTGGAAAATACTCTGATGCTATGGTATCCTACTGAAGATTGTAAACATCATCAAACTTCTGCACCAAGGCTTCAAACGTATAGTCATCTGCGACAACCATCTCACAGATTGCTTCAGCGTCAACACAGGCGTGAAACAAGGCTGCATCTTTGCATCTTTTCTCTTCTCCCTTGAAATCGGCTGGCTGATGAAAGATACAACTATTGACAGCAAAAGAGGAATTAGGTAGACCCTCACTTCATTCCTGGAAGACATCGACTACGCAGATGACATGTGTCTGCTTTGAAATCGACATATAGATATGCAAGAAAAGACAGATAGACTCAGTGAGATAAAGATAGGATTAAAAGTAAACAGCAAGGAAACCAAATTAATGAGGAAAAACCATGAAACCAACGATCATATCACTGTGAATAACGAATCAATTGAGGAGGTAGAGGAATTCACATACATCGGAAGGAAAATGTCCACAGACGGAGACTCAGAGAGAGAAGCAGGAACCAGAATTAGCAAAACAAATAAAATCTTTCCGTATGCTGAAATACACATGGAAGTCCAAACAACTCTGACTCAAGACCAAGCTAAGGATTTTCTGAAGCAATGCCCTTAAAGTGCTGCTGTGCGGCCCAGAATGCTATAAGCTAACATCAATGATAGCACAAGTGCTTGAAATCATCCAAAACAAGTGCCTGATAAAGATTCTCGGCATCGTCAGGCCAAACAGGATAAAGAATGAAGATCTTCATCAAAGGACAGAATCAACATCTCTTGTCCAGATTGTGAAGAAAAGAAAATGGTGATGGCTGGGACATGTGTGTCGAATGTAACCAGACGCCCTGTCCATGACAGACCTCAGTTGAACCCCGGACGGGAGAAGAATCAGGGGTCAGCCTAAAGAGACATGGAGTTAGACCGTGGAGAAAGAGATGAAGGAATGTGGCCTGACATGGAACACCATCACTCGTAGCGTTTTAGACAGTCCGCAGGGGCGCTCTCTCTCTCTCTCTCGTCGACGCCCTATGTGCCACCTGAGGCACGACAACAGACGAGTCCGTGAAAGACTGGTCTGTCGCTGACTGGTTTGAGATTAGACACGAATTGCTGTGATTAGCGTAATTCTGATGACTTCGGCAGCCCATACAGACCGGTTTTTAAAATATTTATCGATAATTCTGCCCCTAAAATAAACACAAAATTTGTTTCTTCTATTGTATAAAGCTTGAATAAAATTGAGAAACTACTCTTTTTCTCTGTTGGACAAATCTTTAATTGAACTGTTTGAACCAGACTTATTCAACACAGATACAAAACATTTTACTATTTTTTCATGATGATATCGCCAGGAACATGTAATATTATTTACAATAGTGTCACGCATTAAAGCTACCTTTCAGCCTTTTAATTCATAAATATTGCGAAACGTAACAATGAACTGGAAGACGTTGGGAGCCGTGAACTAACCTGAAAGTATATTCAGAGAGAGAGACAGAGAGAGAGAGAGAGAGAGAGAGAGAGAGAGAGAGAGAGAGAGAGAGGACATGTATACTAAAAGCAAATAATATAAAACATGTGCATTGAGTGAAGAAACAAGACGGTTGATGATACTATTCCTTGATCTCACTCTCCCTTCCTTCACAATTACAGTTAAATCTGGCTAAGAATTATGCGTGAAAGACCCGTGTATATTTTTAAAATATAAGCGTCAAAATGTATATTAGATGTATATAAGCTGAATTCTGACGTCACGTGAATGGTCTACTCAAGTTATCTGATACATCAAATCAAAAGCGGACTGTCTTGCGGCTGAAAATGTAGGACAGATGACGAGAAATAAATGCAATTGACATTTGATACTTTTGAGAGTCTTAAACGCAGAGCAGCGCTTTGATAAAATATATCATGTCCTTACTGGATGCAATGTCCTCAAAGATGTACATACTTCTACAACATTGATGTTGATTTGCGGCTACTTTCTAGATTAATACCTTTGTGAAATATTGTAATATCGGTGATTGTTATGTATATTCAATCTATTATGTGTGTTTAAATCTTGTCCATGAAGATGAGTTGCACTTTAGCGGTCACTTGTAAGCAGACTGTTTACAAGTATTTGAGTTCAAGGCAATTCATGTTGACAGTTAGACTGTTCCCCCGCCCCCATTTTATTGATTCACATCCTGTCGATATAGGTCAAGTGAAAAATAGGGATTTGGTAAACAAATAATTAATTTCTGGTTTAGATCAGTCTGTGGGAATCCATTTGAGATCGGATTTTATAGTTTGTGCCGTTGAAATAAGATATATTTCGAGAGGAATTATTTACTTCATATATTCATTGGAATTACAAAAGTACTAATTGCTTTTGAATTAATACTTTACTTTGGACTTTTTTGAACTCATTCAAAGACATTCTGGATTGTATCATTATGTTATATAAGGACTTTCAAGACTGTTGGAATTAATTCGGAACATTCTATATTTTTGGACTGTGATTAGGACATTTAGGATTACATGCAATTTGATTCACAATATTGTAACTATCTCTTAAATTTCACTTTGTATTGCAGGGAAATAAATTGCTTGTTGATACTACATACATCGTTTCCTTCACTTTCTTTCTGTTACATATTTTATAAGACCTAGACTCGTAACTATATATATATATATATATATATATATATATATATATATATATATATATATATATATATATAGCATACATGTGTATAGGTGCACACTTTAGTTACAATATTTGCTTTTGTTTGCTTCTTTGTATGTTTTAGGTTTCTGTTTTTTTTTAGGTAACTGACTATGATCCAATCATGCTTAGAATATTTTACTAATTGTTGTTCACAATGTCATAAAATCTACATTGGGCACAATACAAAACACATCAACAAGCTGTTTCTCACGTAAATCTCTATGTCTTTGTAGCCATCGTTGTATTTATTTAGAAATTCAGATGGAATTTTTTTAAAGGAATCTGTGACATTCTTTTTATTAATTGAAAGACGTAGCCCTTCTTTCTGCATAAAAAAGAGATTTTAAACCTTTTAATGATTTTCTACTGGTATTTAATCCAATGAATTTAATAATTTTTAGTTTATGATAGTAAATAAATGTCTTTTCTCATACACGATAAGTGGTTATCAAGGAATAATATTTTTGAATATATGTATTCTCTATTTCTTTGGCGTCATCATTGTAGCCTGGATGTAATTTAGATTAATTTAATTAGACAGTAATTAAATAATAAAAAAGTGTGTCAAAAGTATATGATTAGGTAGCGTATAAGGTGTGTTTTGACCTTCAAAATTGGAAAATAATTGTGAAAAGAAGAACAGTTTATAAGAGAAAAAAGCCAACTATACTCATTTTACGCAGTTTACTAATAATAGACTAAAATTTGACCCATCATTATAAACATTCATGTCTTATTTCGATATGGTGGCCATACATAAAGATATATAATATATATTTAAATAGTTTTGTTTGTTAGGTTATGGTAAAATCTGTAGTGTATTATTACGTTTATTAATGGGCATTTTATTTGAATGTCGAGATGGTAAATTCTCAGATACCTATCTCGAGAGCGACGTGTGGTTTATATTAAATAATTGTTATATGACACCATTAAATCCAAAATTGTATTGCATTGATCACCAAAAGCATGTACAGCAAATAAATAAATAAATAAATAAAACGGAAAAGTAATAATGCAATAGTAATGGTACGATTTATAGATGGGCAGGATCCAACGCGTTATTTGCAGGAATACAATAGTTAGTTAAATCTTTCGCTATTTTTAGACAATCCACCATGAGGTAATCCTTCTGATTTAGATTTTCGTTTGTTAAGATATTTCAACGTTATAAGCGTACATATGACAGACTCAGGGTGATAACTTGAACAGATATTAAATATATATTTACAGTACAATATGTGCCATCCACTTTCTTTTACCATATTTTGAAAGAAGAAAAGTTGCTTATCCGCAATTATACCACTAAACAACATGTGATGGTGTGGCGTCTGGCATATACGGAAATAATACGTACTTTTAATATTTCAGATGAAATTTATTTGTCACGTCAATTCAAGCATTATCGGAGGTGACAAATCAAGGCAGACGGACTTTAAGATTAATTGATAGTGTTTTGTCCCAGGGGGAATAATACTTGATGCTTTCGAACGTTTTCAAGTAGGATCGAGTTTGGGTAAAGGTGAATTGACTTTAAAGAATGCGATTTCTTGTAAGATATTAATTTCGATAAATTTTCGACGAGTGTGTTCTTCTTTCTAAAATAATTACTTTACAAAATATTATCACTGTCAACTGAATTAACAGGTATGGCTTTTCAAGAGAGAGATATAGGGAGAGGGTGGGGGAGTACGATAACGTAAGATATGTAGTATTACAACAATACGAATGTCAGCGATCACTGAACATCGAGTTCTGTTAAGAAGCTCTGCACCGTGTGTAGAAAAATGTTTCTTTTGTTCTTTTGTAAAGTTTATCTTTGGATCACATACCATTTACGTTAGGGAAATATGAATTTCCTGTTCTCGCAGATTTAAGTTACAGTCAAATTTCAATTACAGTCATCAAAAATCAGTTTTAAATTTAATTTCAAATTCATCTTAAAGTTTGATTTAAATTATTTAATTTAATTTTATTGCATTAACTAATAGGTGTGGGGCCTGAATCCAGTGAAAGTGTATTCTATATCATTATGCAACCGAGGGTTGGCGCCTTGCATTTACAGTTATGCGTAGTATACTATGAATATAATACACCAACGATTCTTATTGTTATCATTATGTTAGTCACATACCATAGCAATGTACCCTTATTATGGATATTCGTGTCTTGTTTTCATGTGGCAGCCATACGTAATATTATATCCGTGAAATGCTTTATCAAACTGGCGGGTATTAGACCATATACACTGTGGATTGGATCTGTGGTTAATGTTGGAAATCATAGGTGAAAAACTGTATCAGAATGGCCATGTCAAATCTTTTATTTATGTCCGTAATAGATAAAAAAAAAAAAGGTAGTGTCATCTTTGATGGATGATTTATAAGGTCATACAATACAAACAAAGAGGTAAGAAAGGTAGACTTCGGTAATATTATTATTAACTATACAAAAAATGGTCTGGGGATTTAAAACAAAAAGTTTTTTGCAGCTTTCATAGAGCGGGGACCAGATTGCTATAATATATGCCAACATATGACGAAGTGTTAAAGCTACATCTGTAAAAGAGAACAATACCAAACTGAAATACTGTCCATGGTCTTAGCAGTTCGCAGTAATCTCACATCTAAAGACCAGACATATTGTTCAATGTAGTTCACATTTGTGTGAAGCAGAATGCGGCGGAAGTCCTCTTGGAATTTTCTAAGAAGTGTAGAAGTGAGTTCACTTCTTATTTTGTTCTTTCTATTTATCAACCCAGGTTTATTTACATAGCTGTCTTTATCTACCTAGATACCAACCTACCTACCTACCTACCTTTTTATCCCTGCCCTCCTATGTATGTATGTATGTATGTATGTATGTATGTATGTATGTATGTATGTATGTATGTATGTATGTATGTATGTATGTATGTATGTATGTATGTATGTGAGAAATCAGCATAGAGAAGTTGTCTGAATTCTATGTAATAGTCTATTTTGCATCGATACTACTAAATCTCCAGTCGTTCTTTTTAATGCATCTTACGTCTTTCACAAACAGCAAGTAACAATCTCTTCTGCGCCCACATACTGAAGTGAAATATGTGTCATTATTATCTTTCCCTCAAGTTCATTTTTTATACCTAGGTATAAAAAGATTGTCTTTGTACAAGTTTTGTTGTTGCTTATTTTATGACTCCGTTACTTCATTGTAGCACCTCTGTTTTGCCACCCGCTAGAGTCGAATGGCACCGCCTTGCTGTAACTCAAATCATTTCTAACGTGCTATCAACAAATTTGTTTTCGTAGACAACGAAAGGTTCGTACTTTATTATATTTATTAAAAAGCTAATTTTCTGCTTTTTGAGACGTACCTAAAAGTGTACATGGTACGAATGTATCATTGTATCATTTCTTTATAAATTAAGGATTGAATTATTCTCTTCATGAATTTGCGATTGTATGTTTTTAGTAACGCTTTATTTCGATTGTAAGTTTTTAACTGCAAATTACTTAAATATTTCTTCTGATAAACCGGTTTGTTAAACGCGTTATTTGTATGTTCATTCAAAGAGCACGATTCGATAAGTCAATGTAATGTTAATATATCCTTCTTTAAAGAAATAATAATTCAAATAAATAAATAATAAAAAAGAAAGAAACATTTGTATCTTTTTTCGATATGCTAGCAAGAAAAAATATTATATCTTAGAATAATGATACCGGTGCATACTTTTTGAACGGGTTAAATTACAGCAAATTTATGGCAGTATCTCCAGATGGTGATTTCGCATACCAAAGTCGTTTCATCAATATGAGAATATGAAATATTCACAAAGATCTATCTCCAGAGAAACAAGCGTTTGCAACTCAATACTGATCAAACAATTGCTCTATGACACCATCGTCGAATCATTGTTAAATATGATATGAACCATATGATTGTGATGCGGAAATCGATATTGCCATCGAGATAGTGAGATAAATCAATTAATGAGATCTAAATAAAAGTTCACGGAATAGCAGCCACTTTGTTTCCGCGATCTTTTCAGTCACTTCCATCTTGAGCCAACCCCTCTAATCTGGATTTTTTTCTTCAGTAACAAAAACGTTATGATAACATTGTGACATACTCAAAACATATATTTGTGACATAAAATTTGTAACATAACATATATGTGTAACAAAACATTTGTGATATAATATATATTTGGGACATAACATTTGTGACGTAACATGTAGTTGTGACATACTCATAAGATATATTCAGTATATGATCAGAGAAGAAAATATGCCCTCCACTTTCATATATTAGAAAGTTGCTTTCTAAGCTGAACTTTCTTTCTATATTACCTGCATAATGAAAACAAAAATCGTCCAGTCACTTTCACATACTAGGATACAGAGTACAGTGTGACATGAGATTTTGGCTGAATCAGTTAAACTGGAGAGTGTGGATGGTAACAGCTGGTTTTGGGATTTCATACTATCATTTAACAGATCCAAGTGTTCATGAGTTAGCTAGATTTGTTTACAGGTGTTAATTTCTAAATAAGAATCTGTTATCCAAATGTGCCAGATACCTTTACCTGGAGAAGATGATTTTCTTCCTAATAAACTGGTACAGATTGAAACAATTTAATTTAATCTGCAACATTGTTTAACATTCCACCAAATCATGATTCAAGATATATCATATGAAAGAATAAATATAAATGATAATAGGTACCATTAGAAACGATATATAGATTTATCTGAGTTTTGAAAAAGAAAAATAATTTATTCGGGGAAAAATACATTCATTGACTGAGTTGGTGCTACTGGAAGGTTAAATCATCATGCAGCTATGATACGAGAAAATTGATACAGATCATCCAAGCGGTTTTGCTTACTTTTTTCTGCAAGATAGTAATGGACTAACAGACGAGGGAATATCCAGATTAAATAGAAGCATCAGAAAATGTGTAATATGCATCTTACGTTGTTACCACCATAAACTTTATATCAACATTTATTTTTAAATGAATCTCCAAGTCTTTGCGTTATGAATCTATTCAAAATTGTGCCTATTCATCCTTCTTAACTCTTCTCTAGTTGCAAGGCATATTAAAGTTGTTTGTAATTGTTCGATAAACAAATTAAAACAGAGCTAGAATAAAATGGGCAGCCTAATGCGCATTGTAGGCCAAAACTTAATCTCTAACCCGGCTGGTACAAATGAGTTTTTGCACTAGAGTCGTCCCTCTGTGCATACACGATGAAATCATACATTCTTGACACCACTGTAAACAATGATGGAAAAACATGGATATAAATTATAGATGTCTCTTTAATAAAAATTTTACCCCATGGTCAATCATACGAAACTGTTTAGTGCTACCTGTGCCAGCGGTATTATAAAAACGAAAAAAAAAAAGTAATTAATTATTGTATACATATACGTGATCGTGCATTGTATAAATGTAGATCGTTTTATTTGCGAAATTATGAACACGTGTCAACGGGCCAAAGAATTCGGAAATACATCACGGTCGAGCTCGTTTATCTAGAATAAATTGTGTTCACCTCTGCCTAGCATCGAATCATAGACTTTAAGATCAGTGTTCCTATGCTTTACGTCTGCGCCAAGCGGCCTTGCTTTCTAACACATACACTATGTGTAATAAGTATTTACCTGTGAATTCAAGCATGCAACAATTTAGCATCTCCATTTATTGTTGTAGTAAGATTTCACGATCTGTAAGATAACACGAAGGTAGGATATGACTGTAATGTAGATCAATAGAGAGAGTATGGGAATTAAAATTGTTCGAAATATCTCAATGTATTTATTACTTTGCGAGAGAAAAGAAGAGCGCCTTATTAAAATTTCACTATGTGCTAATACCCACTTAATTATTTACATACTTTCCTGTATTACATATTTGTCTCGATTGTAGTTTATTTTGATTTTAGTAGTTGTATATGGGAATTGCAACATTTTCGGTTATGCATACGTTTATTGTTCTATATCATGGCAGTTATGTTCCTCGAATATAAGAGGTGAAAACATGGTACTTAAAGCACCGTTCGAGACGCCAATCTTTTTCAAAGACTATGTCTAGAATGGGTTACGAGACACATGTAGGCACTGACGAAAGAGCGAGATAACAAAACATCGTATTTTTCTCAAAAGGGTAGATAAACAACTTTTAACGGTGAAGCCATGGTGTCTACATAGTAGAGCGATTTAGTAATTGTAATGAGTAAATAAATGGAAGAATTTTTACGTGATATGATTCTCTCCTGTTATTTAAAGCAAGTAAAAGACAGGTAAAACATTATCGTATGTATTGGGGAAAACAGAGTCAATGCCAAGAAAACACGAGGACGAAATAAAGGAACATGAAATGATCGCTCATTAATTTCCACAGTTATACAATATTAATTCTTCCTTGCAAAATAATCCTAACAACAATACAGAAACACGATCGTAAAGAAACATTCTAACAACCCCCTGGTTCAAGAGAATGTGCGGGAATGGCTAGAGCAATCTAATTTGTGAGTCCGGACGTACACGACCCCGGCTTACAAGAATATGCGACAATGGCTCGTGCGATCTACGTATCGGGCATGCGGTACAAGTCCATGGTTTACAAGAATATGCGAAAGCGTCTGGAGCAATCTAATCATCAGGCCCAGGGTTAAAAGCCTCTGGCTTTAAAGAACATGCGAGAGTGCTTACATGAACCTAAACATTGGGCCCGAGAGAAAAAGCCCATGGCATACAAAAATATATGAGAGTGGCTGGAGCAATCTAATCAACAGGCCTGGGTGTACAAAAGTGCATGGGTAACAAGACTATTTGAGAGTGTCTGGAGCAATCTAATTCTAAAGCACGGGGTAACAAGATCCTGGCTCACAAGAATATGCGAGAGTGCCTGGAGCAATCTAATCATGAAGCCCGGGCTATATGCCCATGGGTTACAAGAAGATGCATGAGTGTCTGGAACAAACTAATCCTCAGTCCAAGGGGGTACAAGCCACTGGCTTAATAGAATATGCAAGATAGGCTAGAGCAATCTAATTCTCGGGCTAAAGGGTAAAAGCCCCTGGCTTACAAGAACGTGCGAGAATGCATGCACCAATCTAATAATCGGGCCCTGGAGTAAAAACCCTTGCCTTTCAAAGCTATGCGAGAGTGCCTTAGGCAATCTAATCTTCAGTCCAAGGGGTACAAGCCACTGGCTTACAAGAATATGCGAGAGCGTATGTGGCAATCTAGTCCTCTAGCCAGGGAGTACAAGTAACTGACTTACAAGAATATGCGAGAGTGGCCGGAGCAGTCTAATTCTATGTTCCGTGAGTACAAGCACCCCCCCCCCGGTTTTCAAAAATATCACATAGTGCCTGGAGCTATCTACTCCTCAGACCGGGGAGTACAAAGCCCTGGCTTACAAGCATATGCTGGTGTGCCTGACGCAATCTAATCCTCGGGCCCGTGGTAGAGAGTCCCTGGCTTACAAAGAATATGGTGGACAAGCCTCTGGTATACATGAATATGCGAGAATGCTTGAATCAATTTAAACCTCGGGCACATTGGTACAAGAGGCTAGTTTACAAGAATATGCGAGCATGGCTGGAGCAATATAATATTCTGACCCAAAGGCACAATACCCTGGCTTACAAGTATATATGAGAGTGACTACACCAACCTAATTCTCGGGCCAGGTGGGTACAAGTTCATGGCGTACAAGAATATGCGAGAATGGCTGGAGAAATCTAATACTCTGGCTTGGGGGTACAGGCATCTGGCTTACAAGAATACCCAGAGTGACTGGAGCAATCTAATTCTCGGGCCTGCAGATACGAGTACATGGCTTACAAGAATATGCGTGAGTGACTAGAGTAATCTAATCCTGTTGCCCGGGGGTACAAGCCTCTGGTTTGCATGAATATGCGAGAGTACCTGTAGCAATATAACCCTCGTGATTGGTGGCACAAACCATTGACTTACAGAAATATGCAAGACTGGATGGAAGAATCTAATTCTTATGCCCGGGTGTACAAGCCCGCGGCTTACATGAATATGCGTTTTCTTTAACATGGATTACTATGCATACATTTGCTTTTAAAATATTCTATTAAATTGGCTTCATACAGGCTGCATATCAGGAGAAGCTTATGCATATTATAGCAGGGATTTAAATGTCAATCCTTTGATTAAAGTGTCTCCAAAATCATGATACCCATGTTTAGATAGATAGTTAAAATTGATAGATATACACACATACATATATACCTTATCGGAAGACAGGTAAAATAGCCACCGGTTTAGTTTATATACTCATACTGGTTATATTAGTGACAAAGATTCCCTAGATTAAGGAAACATACTATGTTAATCTAAAGTCATACAGGTGTACTTCCTTCTCTACATATGTTTAAGTTACTTGTCAATAGGAATGACATTTCTGCGTTCGTTCTACTACATGGCAGGCAAGGATGTGAAGAGTTTACGTGATGTGCAATGCCAAAATTGAGGTTATCTCAGTTTACAAATCTAGGGCGGGTTGACTTGCGATAAAGACAAGACTGCCTTTAATGCGGATCCGTGCCCAAAGAGGCCGGTTTTTGAATGAAGCATAAACAAATTCATTTTGTTCAAGTTTGTATTTTTATAGGGTTCTCCCCCGACTCTCAAACATGATTTACCTAAAAGATCAAGTAAGTACCTCCGCATTTTTTTCTCCCAAGAATCTCTCAATAAAACTCTTTAATTTTAAATGACGGAGTTACTTGATTGAACTCTACACGAAGAAGTTACTTTCTAACCAGAATTCAAAATTGCCATGCTTGTATGGGCATTTGCTAGATACACCATATCATCGTACGGTCATGGTTAGCTCAGTGTTAAGTATGTAACAGAGGTCTCGACATTGGCTCCTTTGGAAAACATTATTCTCTAGCGCCGAACGTTTTAAACCTGTCATAATTACACTCTTTTTTAACGCGTGCGCGCGCGCTTTTATGTGTGTGTATGTGTTTTTGTAATTTACATATAAATCACTACTGGTATTTCATTTACTTGCATTTTGATATTTAAACAAAAAATATAGAAAAATATTGCAATATAGTAGTTCTGTCTTTTGTTTTATTTTCCGGTAATGCAATCACTGATTGGTGATTCTGAAACAAGGGAGAAAGTGCTATAAATAAACGAGAGAGGAAAAAATTCGAAACCTAGCCTGTATTACGATGAAGCACTCTTTGAAAACATAGCGTCCTTGAAGTATTTCCAATTATATAAGACCGGTCTTTGGTCTAAGACGCAGAAGTGTGTAAGTGATCAAGGAAATTTAACTTTTTTAACAACAAATTAATTAACATTATTTGAAAATACATGTTTATCAATGAGTAAATGCAAACTCGTTGATAATCTTGTTGGACCCGCTCTGAGCTATGGTTAAACAATATGGGGATTTCACGAAGGAAGTGGTGCTGAAAAAAATCAATACCAAATTTTGGAGAAAGATTCTTGCAGCTACAACACAAACCAATCGACAAATTTGGATGCTTTTACGATCGGGTGGGGAGATATCTAATGAGAAAGGTAAAGTAAATACGTATTTTACAATATTGGATCAGAATCTAGTCAAGAGAAGTTGTTATCTTTGCATGTATATAATTTGCTTAAAACGGATGCTGATAATGGTAATATATAACATGGAAATAATTGAGTTCGTCATGTTAAAACTTTATTTTGGGAATTTCATATGTATGGGATAACCAATATTATATTAGGTTTCCATTTGCTCAAATAACAGAAACAGTGTTTGATCAGTATAAACAAAATGGGATGTCCTAATTAAATTCTTCCAAATGAATAATACAATACCCTTTGTTTTACAAAAAGACAACATTGTTTGTAATGAAGAATATTTGGATATTATAAGATTACATCGATTTAGAAATGAGTTGTCTAGATTCAGAACTATGTCTCATAGTTAAAGAGTGGAAACAATCCGATATGAGGGATTAGTCAGTGACGAACGCTTTTGTATTACGTGTAGTATCACAACAATGGAAAACAATATAACGTTTAACTTGTGCGTCCATTTTAGAGGATTAGAAACAAAAATACTCAACTAAATTCTATTATTCTTGGCCAAATGAGGAAAAGTTTATCATGATCATGTCAGAAAATTCTTTCTAAAATTTGGATTCATTATCAAACTTTATATGTATTTTGCATATCTAAAAAGTTCATAAGAAAAAAATAATACTTTCTAAAAATTATTGATTTATATTTATAGTAGTTACACCAGTATCCTCTATAAACTTAAATACTTTTTATATAAAATTTACATGTGATATTTAAGTTATTCATATATTCGTGTTTCAACTTAGTTGTCTGCAGGGGCTGATCCAGAAATAGCTTTTAGTATCTTTGGGGGTGGGTGGGGTAGGGGTGCACAAATCAAGTAGGCAAGGATTATGAGGTGGTGGGGGTAGGGGTGCACAAACAAGTAGGCAAGGGGTATGTAGGATAAAATCCCCAGTTGGGGCGCAGGGGACGAAGCTCCTGCATTTTAAGCATTTCCAGGGCATACTTTTAATCATCTAATTGCACAGATATCTTACTGTACGAAATGTACCTGTTGTTTCGAGCTCATTTGTTTGTTTTTTTTTTTGTTTTTTTTTTTTGTTGGGGTGGGGGGAGACGCCGGCTCTGCTGCCCCTCTCCCCGGATCCGCCCCTGGTCCTCTATGAGCCAGACAACTTCCTCAAACTTTGCAACTATTGATTGTAATGTACAACTTAATGTTGAATAAAGATTATGTTTTGTTCCATTCTATCTGATTTGCCGTTAAACGCCAATCAGTCAATCAGCCGTTCTATAGGAATTCCATCATGCACAGAGACCTTCATATACAGACTCTGCTGAAGTCAACAATGTGGCTAAATGAAGCATATATATCTCATGTTGGTACGATACTGGATTACTGGATCGAGACTAGATAACATTACAACTGTATACAGATGTGTAGTTCATCATAATGATAACATTGTCTGATATTACACAATACCATTTATTACATTATTGTAATAATCACTACGTTGTTTTAACAATATCACATATAGACATGTTAAGGCTGGTATCCAGTCGTTAAGGATTAGAACAGGAAGATAATTTTGTGTAAAACAAAGGAATAAAGGTTGCAATATACCTCTTCCCCCCCATGCCCCCTCATTCATTACGATCGCTTGTTGTTATTGGGAATATAATAACTAAAAAGTACTGATTGAATTTAGGTACAAGTTAGCTAATTGTTATTGAAAGCAATATATTTGTAAATTTTTTAAAAGTTTTATGTAGTTAGAGAAGTAGTTTCCATGCAAAAAGCGAACATGTAGGGCCTAAATCAACAAAACATATTCTTTATGTTTTAAACAAAGGATAGGCAGACAGACAGATGACTAGATAGATAGATGTGAAGGTGATATGATATAAAACAAAGAGAAAACAAGACATCTCCTGATGACTGCCGGTAGATATTCAATTTATATCCGGGTCCCGGTTGCTATAAAACACTCAGATATAGTGGTTGCTGGTTGCGTTAGGCAGGTGGGTTCTACATTACAGATCAATTATAAAGGAAATGTGAGTGAACCGAAAATGATATCGTTCTAGACAGGCTGTGGCTATATGAAGGTGGTTGTATTTTGATCATATTGCATAAAGTAAAACATTTTTTGTTCACCTTATCGTAGATAGTTGGCAAGAAATGGCCAATATTCAAGCTTTTCTGTCAAGGTTAATGTAAACTGGAAAAACGAAATTTCGAATAATGTACTTTGAGCGATGGACGAGTGGATTACAAACCACTTTCGGGCAAGTAGTGTATGACACGGGCCACAATTTGATACCATTTACACCCAACTTTAATTCAATTCTATTCCTAATGAAAACACTGTACTGTACAAATATGTGTTTGGAACGTATTCTTATCAGAAAATACTACACAATTGAACTGTGATGTAAATTTGACTTCAGAGTGTTAACAAGCTGAATTAATGAAATCTAAGTAGAAGAAATATATTTATTTCATTTAGATCACTTATATTTGCATTGAAGAATTAATTGTGAAGAGTATTTTTCATTTAACAACCAGTTTTAACTAATTTAATGTTAATGGTATAAATAGAGCCACATGAGCATCTGCACAGAAAATGAACAAGCCGTCTATATAGATAATGTTCTCCAAATTTTCTAATCTTGCAATTTATCAGATATTTTATTTACAAATATAATATATCAAAATGCAACTCTAATTAACTTGTTTTTTTTCAGTGCCTGTCTCCTGGTAACAACACAGGGTTTAAAAAATGCAAACAACAAATAAGCACACATCAATGTACCACACATAAATGGAAACATCAGTAATATACAAAGACCCTAAGGGCAAAGGTCACTTATCAAGTTCAGATTTCGGTATATTTTCAAAACTTAAACATTAAAATTGGTTTACTTCTATATCTAAATAAACTACGAGCTAAATCGTTCTATCGCGAATAGCTTGCCTTGAGACCATTTCTAAACATAGCCCGATTGGAACAGACGTCATCACCCTAATAAAACAGCTCTCGTTTTCTACCTTTATGGCGCTGTAAATATTTTTTATTTGATGGATTTGTTTTGTTTCGGTAAGTGCATTTCTTTTACATTTTTATACGTAATATATTCGTAGTGATATCATTTGAAGATCTAAAAACGACATTGCAACTTGTGTCAATCATTGTCCAAATTATCTCAAACAGGTGGATCTCAGCATAATGTTAAGTCGACGTCATCCATTAAGCACATGTAATTTTCATAATGTATCGCTCACTTAATTCTTAAATGCGTATATGTATTCGGCTGTCCACAATATGTACATGTAATAAAATAATAGTCCGTGATTTTTTCCTCTTATTGGTCACCGTTTGCGCACGCTCGAAATCAGCGCATGCTTTCCCTTGCAAAGCAATATAAACAACATTGCCATTCAGATCCGCTTTTTGAATAGCTGCCTTTACAAACCGATATTGGTTGTTGCTTTTCAAACTCACTCTGAAAACGAATAAATACTAAAACAACACTGAGTTAATTCAAATTTCAAAATCTATGCTATTTTGCTGACAAGACCTGGTAGGACGCTAGTAATAAAAACATGCATTGCTTATCCATTTTGCTTACACTTATTCATATTTGAAATGAGTGTTAACATCACGTGAGCAAAGCATGAATTTATCGGTCCCTAAGGATGATGTTCAAGTCTACCAATTTCCTGGCATCCTCTGCGTATCGCAGAGACTAATGAAGACTCGGTTTGTTTGACAACTAGTTCATAATGTCTATTCTGGGCTTCCATACAATTCCGATCCCAAGTCCAGTCATTAAATTCAAATTTGAATAATTCTGCATGTATTGACTCTCGTATAAAATGTTTGCATTTTTCAGGACATATTTCAAACCCTCCTGAATAACATATTCCAGACATAAGCAGGTATCTGTACGTTGCGACATTTGGCCAGTCGTGAAGATGTTGGTAATGTATGGCTCCTCTTGGAACTGGTATTTTGTGCTCCGGCTTTACCACTGTTTTGTAGTATTCCGGATGAACCCTTCCCGGGGAACTCTTCTCACCATTCCAGTATCCATCAAGGGTATAAGGAATCAACTGTAGATGAAATTTGTATTCCTTCCTATGATATCGCCAAATATAATTACACATGACGCTATATTGAGAAAACAAATTAACAGTGAAATTCTGAAATATTGCATCAAAAGTATCGCTGTGAAGTTTTTCAAGATATTTTCGAAGTTCCACAATGTGCTTAACTTTCATTATAACAGGCTTGTAAGACATGCAACACATAACTTCCTTAGTTTTTAATAAAGCTGCTGTTGTTTCAGATATTTGGCTAAAATAATGAGAAAACTCTTTCCCGTAAAACCCGATAACAATTGGTTTACCGTCTTCGAAAAATAGTTCTCGTGTAAGTCTTGTAATAAACATAGTATCCGTATCAATGTAACCAATGAATTTCTTTGTGGTAAATTTCTCAGGATAAAACAAATCACGTTGCATCCTCTCGTGGCCACGGTAGTTATACAGTTTTAATTCAATTGGATCCATATAGTAAATCCTAGGAAACGGATATGTCTGCGAAAGCTCTTTTCCGAATTTATGATCCTTGGAACTTTCTCCGTCTAGAACAACCACCATATTGGCATTTCCAGGCCAGAAATACCGCATACTCCTAATTAATATACTATCATACCGATTGAAGTCGCCGGCCCACATTCTTACACAAAGCTCAACCTCATTTAAGAATATTGATCCTGAGGTAGTATTGCTTAATCTAATTGAAATGTTCTCTGAAGTATTACTGACACTCTCTATTTCAACCTGATTTTCATTAATTTTGTTTTTTGTTATTGATCTGATCAATTGTTGACAGATCCGTTATTAAGGAAATTTTTTTCCAAAGTACCAAAACACAACAATACAAAATGTAATTGCCAGGACAAATCTCCTTGCAGTTTCTTTCCGTGCCTTCATTTCCAAGGATTACTAAGATCTACTGTACTTCTCCTACAGCTTTTAGCAAACAACACAGCGACACATCCTATTGCTCAATACATCAAATAGCGCATGTTCTGACTACATACAAAATTATTTCCATCAACGCCAGTTGATAAAATCGTGGTATTGACATTTTTGTGTGCAGTGAATTCTGTGCTATATTGATTCAATGGCCTTGATTTCTACACAATCCACAGCCTTACCTGTCCAAGCCAATCTTATTTAGACATCAAATTAGGGAAACACGCTGGAATTATGTCTATCGCAATACAATCAGGATTTATTAGGTATAAATGGTCAGACCATCGGTGTTCATGTAGTGACTGAAATGATATGATTTATGAATGTCTTGATGGCAAATTATATCTCTGAGGAGCCACTGTTTATTGTACGCACATTAATCATGGTCGGGTTTATATTCAATATTTAGAGGCTTAAAATTATCGTTTCTTTTGGTTTTAATTTTTGCATTGAAATATTGTTCAATAATACAGTCCTCTCTTATTGGATAAATATAAATATGGAAACTGTAAGTGATGAATCATTTCAAAGAGTGAAAGAATCAAAAACATATTATTTAGAAGAAAACAATATCTCATTTTTTTTAAATGGCAAACATTAGACATTATGCACAAAGGTGTTAGAGTTAAAGGTTGGATACAGCATACAAATCTACTATAGAAAATGGCACCAGGGATCTGAGCGTTATCACCCACAGGAAGTAATTTGTTATTTAGCTTATTTGTTCCAACTATTGCAAATGAAGAACAAATAAGGCATGGTGGAAGCCTCGATGAAATGCAGAAATAAACTAATGAGTTTATTGAAAACAGAGCAGAGTCACTATATTTACTTAAATGAAAGATTAAGAGAGCAAGGTTTTGGTTAGGTGGTATTTACATAATTTAGATGAAGCTTTCTCCCTATATTCATTTACTAATCCTAGCTCTAATTCCACTTTAGATAAACCAAAGAAACATAACTTGATGAACCATTCTGATAAGCAGAAAACTTATGAGTATTTTTTTTTTGCACCTGTAAATGGCGCTAGTGTTTTTATGGGTTATAAGCTTCTATAGTCCGTGTAAACTTTAGATAAATAAATAGGTTGACAACATATGGAAAATATATAACTCCTCACAAACAGGATAAGCACCACATGGTGTTAAGCATCTTAATCCAACACATCACTGTATTACACACACTCCAAGTAGTATACAACCTTAACACAATTTACAAGTTGTAATACCTAGTCTAGGGCTTAATGTATTGATTGTACCTGGTAGTTGTTTTTCCTATCATTCAATCTAACGCTTGAAGAAGTAGCAAATATTTCAGCTGTAAACAATCTTGGAAGAATACTGATTAAAGACATAATCATTTCTTCCGGTAGTGACGATATTTTTGGACTGAATGATTACAACATTATCATGACGTTTAAAGACATGTGGCTACCAACATTTGCGCAAAAAAATTAAAAATAAAATAAAGCAGGACATAATGAATGAAAAACTCAGAAAGTTGAGATCAGGATCTGGTAATGCACACAGCACTAATACAGAAGCTATTTGGTGTATTTTATACAGAAAGAAATTCGAAATTCAACTCGATTTTCAGATACTGACAGAGCATTGCCCGTTGTATCCTTTTCTTCTTTCCTAAGACTTAAGATTTATAATTATACTGGGGAAAGCATCTGAAGTGATACAGGTCACAAACCAAGACTATGAATTGCAGGATAATTGGTTTCAGTACAAACCAAGACTATGAACTGCAGGATATTTGGTTTCAGTACGATACGATTACATCTGCTCTAATTGCTAATTGTGTAAATGACAAGTACAGGAATGGAATTTCTTTCTTTCATGAATGTATCGCAAGAGATAGAAGTATTGATATAGCTGCTAATATGACCTTAACAAATGTAATACTTGATTCACCAAGAATGAATCTAAAAGGAGTCTTGATAATCTTTAAAAAAAACATGGGGAAAACTAATCCTGAAAGGAATTTCAATCCAGGGATTGAAAAAGTAATAATTATTTTGGAAGAATTACCATACATGTTTTATTCACAATGATATAAATTAAGTCAGCAATTTAAAGAATCAACTTAATATTTCCTTCACGAAGAACAAAAACACATGGAAGTGAGTAATATTTGTGTAAAAGTGTTTTATACTGATCACCATTGTCTATAGTTGGATTTAAGAAGTACACACGATAATAGATTGCATGGAATAGAGCATACCTTAGCTAATGTGCAGCAGGGAATACACCTACAGATAAACAGGACAGAAAACATTGATGCGCACAAAATGTATATTTATTTTGTTTCTGATGCCCAGGTAAATATTCAGAACAGCTAAAAATATATATTCTGCTTTAGTAACTAAATGTATCTAAATGAATCTTATAATATGATTATAATATGTGGTGTTAGAAACTGCGGAAAGAAAAAGCTTTTACTAGATTCGATTTAAACAGAATATAAAAACTTTTATGATCGTATTGTAATTATCTGCCCAACACTTTTGTACAAAAAGACTTACAACAGTAAATGGTTTTTTCTTCTTTTTTTTTACTGACAACAATGTAATTCTAATAGATCATAATAGATGAATGGCTGGAGTTACTTATTATTATATACCACAAAAATATAAAAAAAGAAAACAACAAATCTAACTAAGTTAGCAATCTGTGGCAGGCATTATGGGCTATCTATATGGGTGATAGTGCACATTTATTACACGATTGTCTGTGACTTCCTTGAGAACATTTATTTCTATGTCTAACAGTTGGGACAAAAAAGCAGTATAGTGTATTTTTGATGAAAATCACATAATACCAGATGAAATAAAAAGAAAAATGCCTATAAAAAAATTAACAGAGTAAACGTAAGAAGGCATTAATGCCTCTCGACTACGACTTTTAATTTCCCCATAATTAAGGACATTTCACACACAATACTGCCAAAAGAAATGTTATATCAATAACAGCAAGATAAGCATAATCAACTCATTTTCATTCATAACATCAATATTAATGTACCATTTTCTTGAGAATATCATACATGATGAGATGAAAAGAGAAAAGCAATTGCACAAATGTTCATATTTGTCTTAAGGTTCCCCTCTACAGTTTCATACTCTGCACAGGGTTTGTTTTCCTCACTGGTTATCAGTCCTGGCTTCAGGAGTACGTAATAACTGTATAGCGAACGATAAGCAGGCTTGAAAAAAGATGTCCTTTTAGAAAGGGATATTCACTTCACGAAGATTCTCAGTTTCAGGCAGATATAGTTGACGGAGAAGACTTTAAAAACCACAATTTGGTTATAAATTTATTTTGACAGTGATAGATGTTATCTCAAAATGCACCTGGACCAAGAAATTAAAAACAGAAAAGGGACACGGTATACATGACGCTTTTATAGAGATCTTTAAAGAGCGAAAACCAGAAAAAATACAGTTCGATGAAGGAAATGAACTTAATTATCAAAATGTCAAGGAATTATTGGAAAAAGAAAATATCGAATACTTTTACACCTCCTCAGAAACAAAGCACCGGTAGTGGAGAGGTTTACATGAACTCTTAAGACCAGAATGTGGAAGCAGTTTACTTAAAATGAAACCAGAGAATGGATAGATGTATTATTGATGGATATATTGACTCAAACCGTAAATCTGTAGACATGTCGCCAATTGAAGCAAGCAAAACAACAACAACAACAGAAGAAAAAAGGAAAAAAAAAATAATGCAAAAACAAAAAGAGATCTCAAGTATGAATTAACTTCTTATCTTACAGCCGATACCATTCGAACGCCAAAATATAACATAGCTGAGAAAACGCCAAATATAACAGAGCTGGGAAAAATTACGATCTCAAAATATAACTCTATTTTTAATAAGGGCTATCATCCTAATTTCATAGAAGACATTTGTAAAATCAGACAAGTAATTTAAGAAGACCTAGTAGAAATTAGAAGACCTGAATGGATAAGATCTTGAGAAAATATTTAATGAGGAGAAGTTATCGATGAACAAGATGACGTCTTCAAGGTTGAGACATTTTTAAATGGAAGGGATATGATGAATCTTTTAATAGTTGGGAGCCAGAAGAAATGTTTTATCATTGCCAAAGACTGACGTCTTATCCCGCCCAGTAGTAACTCTTCCACAGTTAATTTAAAGCATTATACTCATATCGAATAGAAAATGTATATTATAAATGTTTTATGAAATTAAGTCTATTGATGAAATGACGCGTCAAAATGGAAAGTACATACGATGTAAAGATTGTGAAAATATGATGAATTCTCACTGTATAATAGAGGAGGAAATAACAAAATCAGAGAATACAATCAAACAAAAATTAAATGTGAATGTGGAACAACTGTAATAGAGGTGCAATGTATAAAAAAAAGTATATGTAACACTAGTTTTATAGATGATTAATAGTACTAAAAAATGATTTTTTCATTAAAAATTGAAAAATAAGTGTCTGATACAACACCACTAATTGAGAATGCATCTAGAAATCGGATTGCTACAATAGCAGGTATGTTTATTGTTAAGGACATTTCAGACACCCATAATTATGCGTGTATATACGGAGAGACCAAAAACATATAACGTCAATAAATATAAACACTGGTTTGATAAATGCCAATAAATATACAAGATATAAAATCATTTGAAAATCAATTTAATTTCTCGATAAATGTCCATGAACCAATAGACAGCGAAATAAGATCAGTTAGAATAGCAGAAATAGATAAAGGTTGTAATATACATTTGTTGATAATATACAATGAAAACCAAAATAGTTATCATTATTGTGGAATAAAGGATTTATCAAAAGTGGATTCTACTCAATAAACAAAAGAATTGAAAAAATACTTTTGCAAGAAGTGCTTGAAGTTTTTCTTTTCTGAATTAAAGTTAAGGACTACAAAAGATTATGCAACCAAATAAATAACAATTTAACATAATCTCAGAAAAGGGTTCGGTTGTTATGCTTAAATTGTAAACAGGAGTGCAAAGTTGTCTTAGGGAGGTGCAGTTCTGACGTCGCATTTAATACATCATGGACAATAAAAACGGCACAACACATACCATCAGGATTTTGCTTTTATCTTAAGTCAACTCACACGGAATACAAGCCTATAATTCACAGAGGAGAGAAAAATTTTACAAATCTTTGCAGTCAATTTCAGAAACTGCTTATGAGGAACAAAGGCCCAAAACACTGCAACAATGATATTTACTAAAGAAGACGAAGAACATTATAATTCAGTCAACATATGTCATATTTGTGCACAAAATATTACTGAAAACGGTGAAGAAGAACAAGAAAAAAGTAAGAGACTTAGCTGGAAAATAGAGAAGACCTGCAAATAATGGATGTAATTTAAATTATCCAAAATATTCCCATTGTTTATTCGTAATTTATCTGATACGATTCTCATCTTGTTATCAAGACTTTACTAAGAAAGTATTTTAATCAAGCATATCAATAATACCAAAAAAATGACGAAGAATATATTTCGTTTAGCAATGATTTTATAGTTGAAAGATTTGAAAAAGATGTAAAGGAGGTTCTCATAAAAAGAGCAATAATGTGTCTAGATAGTTTTTTTAAGTCAACTTGCAATCAAATCTAAACGACGCTGAATTCATATAAACAATGAAAAGATTTTTAAGGAAATCGAGAGCAAACCGAACACGTTCTCTAAATTTTTGAGGAAAGATATTTATCCAGATGAAAATATGGATTTATTTGAAAGGCTTAATTAAACCGAATTGCCACCAATATACAAATTTTATTGAAACCTAACCGAATCAGGAATTAGCGAAGAGGATTACCAGTATGTAAAAGATGTTCTGAAACATTTTAAATTGAATTCTCTCAATGATCTTCACGACTACTACATAAAGAGATACATTGATGTATTGTGACAATTTTAATAATTTAGATCTGAGTGTATGAATAATTGTAATCGTGACCCAGCACATTATTTTACTGTATTAGTTCATGATGCTAGTGTGAAAATAACTAATATAGAATTAGAATTGCTAACCAATTATGATATGTATTTAATTATTGAAACTGGAATTAGAGGAGGAATAAGTATGATACCGAACAGATATGTTAAAACAAATCATGAGTATTATGTGGACAGCGAAGGTAAAATAAAAGATGAATGAGAATATTGTAAATCAAAGACAAGCTGTGGCGTACTAAGGGTAAATGGCGCCCGGGGCGACGATGATGGCCCAAAGGGCCAGAATACGAGGCCCTAATTGTTATCAGTTGTTTTGGCGCCTTAAGACCTCTGGTGCCCGGGGCCACCGCCCCATCCGTACCCACGTTAGTACGCTACAGAAGCCAAGGTCATTCAACATGTACCGATACTCAAACAACTTATATGACTAGGCATGTGTCAACTAACGTATCTTATAAACATTAAGTGGGCAAACAAAGAACAAATACAAGTATTCGAAGAGAATTTAATGTATTGGAGTGATGAAATGTATTTGGCGGAATTTTAGATGTGGATTTGGAAATACCAACGCATTTGCACGACTATTTTAAAGACTATCGTTTGGTGCCAGAAAAAAGCAATTCCTAATCAAGATGATTTATCGCCATTACAAAAGATGATAAAAATGGTACAAAACCATCAGCGCTAAATTAGTATGCTAGTTAAAAAAACGAACAAAGATATAGTATTTACTATGACATTTTGAAGTTGTATGTCCAGCTTGGAATAAAACTAAAAAAATATACGTAGAGCAGTTATGGTCGACCAAGAACTGTGGCTAAAACCATACATAGATCTTAACACATCTTTGAGACAAAAAGCAACCAATGAATTTGCAACAGATTTCTTTAAACTAATGAATAATTCTGTACTCGGAAAACAGATGGAAAATTTAAGAAAGAGAACAAATGTAATTATACTGACCGATGAAAAATATATTTTAAATTTCGAAAGGATGTTTCGTTGCAAGGAGAAGAATAATAGATAAAGATGTGGTATTAATTAGTTTACAGAACAAGAAAATAAACTTAAATAAGTCAATTTATGGAGGCTTTACAGTGCTAGAAGTAAGTAAAATTAAGCTATTAATGACTGATACAGATTCATTATCTGCATTAATGTTGAAAATAACTTTTACAATGATACAAAGTAAAATATTCAGTTTTATGATACAAGTGATTACAAAAGTGATAACGTATATTTAATGCAATTAGTTAAAAACAAAGTTGTTGGATTGTTCAAAGATGAGAAGAATGATATTCCAGTACAAGAATTGTACGGCCCCATAAGTGAACAGTATGCTTTTAAGACTGGCATATGTATTCAAAGTATGGAAGGATATTCAGAAATCGGTTGTTAAAAAGAATCTAAAATTAGATATGTACAAAGACAGAGCATTTAACCAAACTCTATATCATCAAGAGAAGAATTTAATTAGATCCTACAATCATGAGATATATATTATCACGATAAATAAGGTTGCTCTTTCACTGTGTCGTGATAAATGTTATTTGCTGGATAACACGAATACCTTACCTTATGGTCAGTATTCTCGATTAACCAGCAAGTTAATATATTAAAATAGTCAGAAAGAGTCTTTTTATATAAAACTTTTCATAAAGACTAAATGTATTAACAAAATCAAGGATACAAGGGTAAGGTACGTCAGTACTATCCTTTGCTCGTGGGCTTTTATGATTTCATAATTCAAGGTGAATCGGGGTATGTTGTCAATCTATATGATCTAGTATTTGTTCAAAAATAGTTTAGGGAGCCTCAGTGTTTTTAGCCAAAAATGTTCAAATCTACCATAAAGCAGAGATGGGACAACAAACTTAGGATTTAAGTTTTAAAAGTACAATTTAGTCAACAAGTGTTTTAAGACAGTGTTTTTGACCAATTTTTTCAAATCTGCCAGAAACCAAAAAATGGGCCAAAAAAATTATTGTTAAAAAGTATTGTATATTACTGCATATTAAATATGGGATATTCTTATTGCAAAGAGTAAAACCCTAATTTTGAATCCAATGTGCAGATCTGCAAGACACGGGACTAGGTAGTGTCAAATAATACTAACGGGATTATTTTTTAAACTTAAACTGTGTATAGGATGGGTTGCGAGACACATCTAGACTATGGATAACACAGGCGGGATAACACACAGGTGGTCTTTTATGTTTTGCTTCTCGAAAAGCCTGGGTATTAAAAAAAAACCCCACTAGATTACGAAGCAACAGTGTCATGGTAGAAGAGCAATGATTTTACGATGAAAACGGGTAAGGAAAGGGGGGAATTTAAAGAAGATATAATTTAATTTATAATTCTAGTTTAAGCTAGTAAACGATGGATAAAATGTTTCGACATATATGGAATAAATTCCATTAGTGTCCAATCTAAAGTTTTAGATGAAAACAAGACACAATCTAATGGTTGTTAATGAATATTTTTTAAAAATTCTTCTTTAGTTATACATTGTTTAGTTAGACATTCTCCTTATCAAATAGTACAATTATTAAAAAATATTCACAGCAGAGCAGCAACAATTTGAAGATATCTTCTCGTGAAAATATTTACGACGGTCTTTTCATAACATTTAAAAAAAATTTAAATACGTGCTAATGTATTGTTTCCTTACATTAAGTAGAAACAATGTATTTTCAAATTTTCCATTGAATAGCATCTATCTACCATCTTTCAATTTATTTTTTCTTTTAATCTTCACTATATCACAACAATGTCACACAATTCAACATTTTTGGTGTACGAATAGCCGGAATAATCTAATTCTCGAGATATAAGTCCCTGGGATTCAATAATAAACGGACGGGAATTCATATGGGATACAATAATACGCGGATGGGAATACATATGTTTTAATTTATTTTGCTGCATCTTGTATGAGATATTCCTTTCATATATACAGTTTATTTTCTACGGGAATTGATGGAGATAGTGATAGGTATTAAGAGGAAGCAATGCTACATTTAAATCATTTTCTGCAAAATGTTACCAAAATGATACTCCCCAAATTATAGATAGATAAATAAAAAAAAAGACACACATACGTGAGAGAGTGCGTGCGCGCATACATGCATGCATAAATACATACAACTTTGTCGGCAAGCTGTCAAATAGCAACGTGTTTGGTTTCCATATTCATAAATTACTTAGATTAGTGCCAAAGATCCCCTTGATTCAGAAAAAGCACTCTCGCAAAAAAAGGAAAAAAAAAATTTTATTGGCTCTATTTTGTTGGAGTCATGCTTCAATGGGACTGACGTTTCGGCCATTGTTCCATCATAACACGTGGTTAAGTTTATCTGAGGTTACAAATCAAGAGTGGGATGACTTGTGACAATTTGAAGGTTTTGAGGTGCCGAGACCCCAGTATAAAAGGGGGAAAACTTAACAAAGGGTCAGTCCGAACTTGGCTGTCATCGAGGAAAGCTGATCCATACCGGAATCTCATTGGCTGTTGGACTAAGATTAATGCGCGACACAGTGATCGACAGATGAAGCTTGACATCTGATCGATTACGTATGAATTCTAACTGGCTCTAGTGGGGCAGGTAGGAGTGGGGGTGGGATGGAGGCAGGTCTAATTAGCCTACAACTTCGCGCTCTCCAATATCAGCAAGCTGGCGTTTGTTTTTCACACCTTGATTGACACGGGTAGATAGGAAGAAAATAAATCTCTCACCTGCTTCATCAATCACAGATTCTGGGCAACAAAAGGCACCTACCCATTCTAGCTTTGGTGGTTGGTGTGAGAACTAGAGAAGTGAATGACAAGCAAGATCAGTAGCAATTTTGATATGTCTGTATAGGATGAATTGCATTTGCGACGGTGAACCAGGGAAACATATTTGTGACCAACACAGTTCCTACAAATATAGCTCCTGACAACTATAACATCTGAAACATGATAGACTCTGAATTTCTTTGAAATATAATTATTGACCTGTGGATTACTTAACGTATATATTTCAGTTCGTGGTGCGTGAATAGAAATAGAAACAACTGCAACTTAATTAATAAAAGGGAGCAATTTTCAGTAAGTAATGTAGGTTAACTTTAAGAGGTATAAGACTCTGTTTTACAGATGCTGCAGATTGGTTTTTGCTTCTAGTTTTCCATTTGAACTGTGTTTCTATTTTACAAATTACATGTACACATTTGTTGTTTTCAATATTAATATGCAAGTACAAGGATTACTTGCCCCACGTTTTACCCACTGTATACCAAAGGACTTTTAGAGTACTTTTTGTAGAGAGGCCACGATGGTTCATTGGTTAGATTGCCATATTTGCAACCAAAGGGATGCATGTTCGAATCCTGCCCAGAAAAAACTTCTATCCTTGTTGCTACAATATTCGAGACTGAGAGAATTTTCTGCCTTCCATTGCTCCAATGTATGACTACCTGTTCTTATTAACACGACTAATTGTACACAAATTGGTAGTTTATCATGCTAATAACGTCATAATGTATAATTTGGTACCCTTAATTAGCTTACTGTAAAAATGCAGCCATTTTTTTTTTCTTCTTTAAAAAACCATATTAAATGAAGAGATGTTAACATTAGAATCTGGTCGGTAAATATTAGAACAGGGAGGTATTTTCTGAGGCAACTCAGGTAGGAAGGATTAAAAAATTATCACAATCACAAAAAAAAAAAAAAAAAAAAAAAAAAATCTTGTCAGTATTGGGAAATGCTACAAAGGTATTTAGTATTTTCATGGGTTAAGTCAATCTTTACTGGAATATAACAAAAAACCAAAGTCATGTGACAGTAAATGATAACTGCAGTAGAAGAATTATGACAGTGAACAATATATTCCTTGATGAGGTTGATTTGTGCATTCGTTTGCTCAACAAGTACAAATTAAGTTACGAGAAAATCCTGATACAGAGCATGTACTATTTCCGGCCCAGAAATGGGTCAGCTGTGGTCGTTCTCGCAAGCGAGAAGAAATCGGACCACGATCTTGGACAAATTCTACAAATGCAGTACCACTACCAACGCGTCTGCTATCAAGACATGACAGATGCTAATATAGACCACGGACAGATGCAAAGAGACTACTTTTACCCAGAATCGTTTACGTGAAACAAATATGTGGGTTACGGCGACATATATACTATGTTCGTCACGCGAGTGACCAAGGATGTATGGTCTGAAGACGGTAAACCTAATTTGATTAGTTTTTATGGGGAGAGTTCAGTATTTTCTGAAGCAAAATTGCTGAAACAACAGCAACCATCTTTAATGAAGGAGGTCATGAGCTCTATGTCGTACTTCTCAGTTATAATTAAGGTAGAGGATATTGTGAAACTCAGAAAATATTTAGAAAATCTTCACAGCAAAACATTGTATGAAATATTTGAAGAACTGGCTGTAAGTTGTTACTAATTTGCTCAATTCAAATATCATGTGCCAGTATATATGGTTTGATGAAAACAACTTTTATTTTCAGGTGATACCATATGAACTAAATGGGCGTTGAGTTGGTGAAAATACGTCATCTGAACTCCTGAATCCAGAATATTACAAACAACACATTAACCAAGAATAGATTGTGCCAAGATTACGAACCTCTATTCATTATCAATATATCCATTTCTGGCGGGAATACCAAACTTATAAGATTGTTATAAAATCTGAATTTTTTTAATCTGGCTAATTTGATATAGGTCCCAAGAATGTAGCTCATTTAATAGATCTGCTGTACAGGACGAATGACCTATTTTCGTCTTTAATGATTGGATCTGGAAAAAGAGATGCATTGATGCACAGCAGAGACATTATAGACCCTTCGACTTCCTGTCACACCGTTAATTAAGTTCGTTTTGCAAATAGCCTGTAAAATGGTAGATAAATTTGATTTTAAGCCATCACAATTGATACAATGCTAATTACAAATTTATTTGTTACATTTCTACAAATCGAAATCCAAAGTCATTGACATTTATAAAGTGATGTCATTAAGGTTCACGAAATGAAAAATGTAATGAATGAAATTATAATTCCTATTGTAAGTTGATGACTCTTGGTATATATAATTGCAATTTAGTTTTTGAATGCAAGAAATGTTTCTTTTATTCCCAAATATCCACAGAAGCACTGCATCTGTTAATTGTTTATGCATTCTCCATCTCACATGTCATGCCTTCTTCGCTACTGTGTATCGGCTTTTAATTCTGCACATTGTCAATTCATGACAAAGAACAATATGCGTCCAATTTTGTTGGCTGGTTTGTTAACTGATGCAAGACTCGTCCTGGATCAATTGCGAATCAAACTGAATAGAGTTTATACATATTTTTACAAAAATTATATTATTTAATGCTGAGATAATTTTTTATTTCTCTCTCTCTCTCTCTCTCTCTCTCTCTCTCTCGTTAGACATAATTTTGTACAATTAGACAGCTAAGCCATGCAGTGTTTGAACAAAAACATATAATTACGAATTAAACATGAAAATGCACAATAGTCTGCCGTATTTGTCCAATACCTACACAATATCTCATGATCTCTCCTGCACTTTTCAATGGAAAAAGCGGCGGTTATATCTTGCTTCCGGCCCATGCGTACCCAGATAGTTGCTCATACTTGCACTGTTTTGCGTAACAACTCCAGTACTGGTTTAAATATATTTGATGGGAAGGGTTTATAGATGTGTAGCACGGTGTTCGACTTTCAATAGATTTGATGGGAAGGGTTTATAGACGTGTAGCACGGTGTTAGACTTTAAATAGATTTGATGGGAAGGGTTTATAGACGTGTAGCACGGTGTTAGACTTTAAATAGATTTGATGGGAAGGGTTCATAGACGTGTAGCACGGTGTTAGACTTTAAATAGATTTGATGGGAAGGGTTTATAGACGTGTAGCACGGTGTTAGACTTTAAATAGATTTGATGGGAAGGGTTTATTGACGTGTAGCACGGTCTTAGACTTTAAATGGATTTGATTGGAAGGGTTTATAGACGTGTAGCATGGTCTTAGACTTTAAATAGATTTGATGGGAAGGGCTTATGGACGTGTAGCATGGTGTTAGACTTTAAATAGATTTGATGGGAACGGTTTATAGACGTGTAGCACGGTCTTAAATTTTGAATGATTCTTGTGGGTGAGGCCGGGAGCTTAGGGTGGAGAAATGGGAGAAGTGGTTTAAATAGGTGAGAAAGCGCGGGAACATGCTTGCATACTAGAGATGTGTCTGCTATGATTTGTCGTCAGTTCACATATTCATTTTTATGTCTGTCAGTCTGTATGTACGATAGAAAGATTGATAAATAGATCAAAGGCAAATAGAGCTAAACGATTTAGATATTAAGTAAAATCAATTATCTTCACCTGGCATATGTAGAACAATATCGCATCTTTCTGTTTGCACTCTCTTTCGAGATGGTCCGAATGCAATTGAGAATACTCTTTTGATTCAATTATTCTGTTTGCACTCTCTTTCGAGATGGCCCGAATGCAATTGGGAATATTCTTTTGATTCAATTATTCAGTACCATATCTATGACTGCGATTTTCATTCTTTCAGATATACTAACGTCATGCAGATTCACACTTGAACAAAAGCACTTACTGTCGTTGAAAAAGTCGTCCATCCGTGTATGCCATTCTAACTTTCTAACATAGGCAGACTGTATCATATATGTATAGGAATGATAGAAATAAGTAAAGCTTCCTCAATTAGCTAATAAAAACACATCTACTTTGGTAATATCAAGATATAGTGTTCGAGGGAAAATTGTAAACTAGGGTTGAAAGCCATAACAAATATCCTCATTTTTCAGTTTTGTTTCCCACCATCCACCCACCCCACCCACACAAATATTTTAGGTACATTAGCTATGGGGTATACCATTTCTGTAGTACTAAAAGGAACGCTTTGTCTAATGTAAAAAAAAAATAGACTTATCTTTGCATTATCTTTGCCGTATTCTGGTAGTATTTCTGCAGTACACCTATTTCAGCTTTTACTTGAAATAAAGGGAATAAATATCTCTTATTTTCATGATGTCGGGATGGTTATGGTGGGTTCACTATTTAATTTTTAATATTACTGAGCATATTAAACAACTATATTTGTGACATTCATCCATCGTTCAAATATTTAAATGTTCTATATTGACCTCTGTTAAGTTTTAGCATTCTCCCCAACACAATATGTCAGAGGTAAAGTTGAGATGAAAGTGATGATAGGCATTTATATCAAAGCAGAGGTAAAGTTGAGATGAAAGTGATGATAGGCATTTATATCAAAGCAGAGGTAAAGTTGAGATGAAAGTGATGATAGGCATTTATATCAAAGCAGAGGTAAAGTTGAGATGAAAGTGATGATAGGCATTTATATCAAAGCAGAGGTAAAGTTGAGATGAAAGTGATGATAGGCATTTATATCAAAGCAGAGCTAAAGTTGAGATGAAAGTGATGATAGGCATTTATATCAAAGCAGAGCTAAAGTTGAGATGAAAGTGATGATAGGCATTTATGTCAAAGCAGAGGTAAAGTTGAGATGAAAGTGATGATATGCCATTGTATCAAAGCAGAGCTAAAGTTGAGATGAAAGTGATGATAGGCATTTATGTCAAAGCAGAGGTAAAGTTGAGATGAAAGTGATGATATGCCATTATATCAAAGCAGAGGTAAAGGTGAGATGAAAGTGATGATAGGCATTTATATCAAAGCAGAGGTAAAGTTGAGATGAAAGTGATGATAGGCCTTTATAACAAAGCAGAAAATTACAGCCTCAGTACACACGTAAATTCATCGCCAAGGGAGGCTAACCCACGGCAAGAGATCTAAAATTCAACACTAATATTGTAGCTTGCTTTTACTTAACTGTAAAATGGTGCCAATGGTGCTAGTACACAATTGCACCATCTCTCCCCTGTAAGTACCTCTAGCACATGTCCAAAGCATTCTAGAACAGCTATCAATCTACAATGATATTTGTACTGACTTAATAGCATTTGATGGTTCAGCTAAGATTGTAGTGGTTATATGGATCACGTATCCTGTGATTTATATTTTGAGTTATTGAAGCTTTCTTGGGTCAATTTTGTAAGAAAAACCTAATTGTTATATATTCTACCAATTCAATTTACTTGCTGATTAATAAATTATGCATAACAGGCCTGTACATCTATGTTTCAATTAATAAAATAAACTTCACAATAATTGGAGTCTCATGTTACAGGAGTATTTTTGCTCAGTTTATTCATTTTTCTTTTTTACTAAACCTCAAATTGCACGTGTGGATAGGCTTCTTTGAAAAAATATGTTTTACCATAAGATGAAACTTTGTACTGATTGAAATGAGAACTGCAACACGTGTATTCAAACACAATAACATAAGGAATGTTTGAACTGCAACAAGTGTATTCAAACACAATAACATAAGGAATGGAGAACTGCAACAAGTGTACTCAAACACAATAACATAAGGAATGGAGAACTGCAACAAGTGCAATCAAACACAATAACATAAGTAAAAGAGAACCGCAACACGTAAATTCAAGCACAATAACATAAGGAATGGATAACTGCAAAACACGTGCATTCAAAGACATTAATATAAGGAATTTTTAAACTGCAACACGTGAATTCAAACACAATAACATAAGGAATGTTTGAATTGCAACACGTGCATTTAAACACAACAACATAAGGAATGAAGAACTGCAACACGTGCATTCCAACACAACAACATAAGGAATGAAGAACTGCAACACGTGCATTCCAACACAATAGCATAAGGAATGGAGAACTGCAAAATGTTCATTCCAACACAATAACATAAGGAATGGAGAACAACAACACGTGTATTCAAACACAATAACAGAAGGAATGTTTACAAAAGTATCCGAGGATTATAATTGAAGTGCAAAAGTCAAGTATGTGAACCCTGTTCCTAATGGCGTAATGTAGTCTCAATTTCAAAGCTTTTTGAATTGAACTAATTTTTCTTTCTTCTCTTCTGAAATGTATCATACATTTGATGTTACTATTATATTCTATTGGGAATTGATAATCAATACTTTTTTATTTCATGCAATTTTTATTTATTTTTACCATGGACTTACGCAAATGATCTCATTAAAACAAAAACCTATATATAGCATGGATTTATAAACAGTCCTTCCCTCTTACCCCCTCTCTGCGTCTATCAGTCTCTCTCTCTATCTCTGTCTGTCTCTGTCTCTGTCTGTATGTCTGTCTCTATCTCAATCTCTCTCTAGTTGTATTCACTTCTAGAGGACACTACGGTGAAGGTCTTAGTTGTATTTACTTCTAGAAGACACGGCGGTGAAGGTCTAAATTGTATTCACTTCTGTAAGACACGGCGGTGAATGTCTTAGTTGTATTTACTTATAGAGGACACTGCGGCGAAAGTCTTAGTTGTATTTACTTCTAGAAGACACGACGGTGAAGTTCTTGGTTGTATTCACTTCTAGAGGACACTACGGTGAAGGTCTTAGTTGTATTTACTTCTAGAGGACACTGCGGTGAAGATCTTAGTTGTATTTACTTCTAGTGGACACTACAGCGAAGGTCTTAGTTGTATTTACTTCTAGAGGACACTGCGGTAAAGGCCTTAGTTGTATTTACGTCTAGAGGACACTACAGCGAAAGTCTTAGTTGTATTCACATCTGAAATACACTATGGTGAAAGTCTTAGTTGTATTCACTTCTAAAGGACACTGCGGTGAAGGTCTTATTTGAATTCCCTTCTAGAGGACACTACGGCGAAGGTCTTAGTTGCATTCCCTTATAGAGGACATTGCGATGAAGGTCTTTGTTGTATCTACTTCTAGAGGACTTTACAGCGAAGGTCTTAGTTGTATTCACATCTGGAAGACACTGGTGAAGGTCTTAGCTGTATTCACTTCTAGAGGACACTGCGATGAAGGTCTTAGTTGTATTCCTTAAAATTGCTATTGAATTGAAGGCTTCTTATTTTAATTCAGAATAAGGGACTTTCGAGAAAAATACCGATATCAATTACGAAATAATGATAATAGTACCCTACTGGTCACAAAAATCCTCTTTGCAATACTGATTCATAATTCCATATGAACGAGCAGTACCTTGTTTGACAACATTGCCGTTATTAAATAGATGTCTGTGGAAAAATACATTGAAATAAAGTTTATAAATAGTGGATTTTTAGAATATCTTATTATGGTAATTGACTATATAAACACTGTGTTATCTAAATATCGAACATAAATATTCTTGGACATCTACTTCATTCTTTTTTTAAACCATCTTCTGATCAAATTTACGCAAGCGTTTCTTTATTTTTCTCTCTTAGTTCTTTAATTTCAAAGTACGGTTTTCACTTAAGTTCTTTTATTTTAAATTATGGATCTCACTATAAAGGGAATATTCGATACTTACAAGCCAACAGACCACACAAGTGCATAATATAGCCGTTTAGAAGACGTATCTGCACAAAAGCATTTTGGCGACATAACCCAACGAGTTTGTAGATTTTCCACTGCGGTTTTAAAGGGCGCGGTCATACTCGTATCACGTGACATTCTGCCTTTACTGAGATCGTGTAGCGGTCGGAGCAATAGTGTCAATTTAATTTATTTGCACAGGAACTTAAGGAACCATTTCTGTAGTACCCAGAAAACACACAAAAAACAAACAAACAAAAACAACGCTTTATCTAAAGGATAGATTGATCGCTGCATACTCATTGCTGTATCCTAGCAGTATATATGCAGTAGACCTATATCAGCTTTCATTTGAAAAAAAAGTAGATAACAATCTATTATTTTCATGATGTTGGGATGATGATGGTGGGTTCACTATTTAAATTTTAATAATACTCAGCAGATTAAACCTATATTTGTGACATTTGTCCATCGTTCAAATCGTTAAATGTTCTATATTGACCTCCAAAAAGTTTTTGCATGATATCCAAGAGGTAATTTATCACAATATGTCGGAGGTAAAGTTGAGATAAAAGTGATATTATGCGATTATATCCAAGCAGAAAATCACATCCTCAGTATTAATAAGGTACATAATCCTTACCCATGACATAAGATGAACAGTATCAACACTAATTTTGCACTTTGCTTTTATAATCTATGAAATGGTGACAATGGTACACAATTGCCCCCACCCTCTTCTGTAAGTACAGCTAGCGCATGTCCAAAGCACTCTAGTCAAGTTTTCAATCTACGATGGTATTTGTACTGACTTAATAGCAATTGATGGTTGTAATGGTTTATATGGATCATATATCCTGTTATTTATATTTTGTTTTGGTTTACTCAAGCTGTCGTGGCCAAATTTTTTAGTAAAAACCTAATTGTTATATATTCAACCAATTCAAAGTACTTGTTTGCATTGCTAGATTATGCATGACACGTCTGTACTTCAATGGATCAATTAATACAAGAAATTTCAGAATTATCTGAGTCTCATGTTGATTGATTCGTCTTGCTCAGGTTAGTCATATTTGTGCTTACTTAACCTCAAATTGCAAAATATGGAAAGGTTTGTTAGAAAAAATATTTTTTTGAAAACTTCAAAGCGTATAGGAATATATAATTATTTGTAAAGTGAGGAAAGACTGTATAAGACACACACACACACACACACACACACACACACACACACACACACACGCACACCCAGAACAAGTCAATACAATAAAAACATTAAAAGGAAATTTATTTTTGATAAAGACAAGGATAAAAAAAGACCAAGAACAGTCTGTATTGGCCACACAAGTAATTCAAGTTATTATCGGTAAATTAATTTAAAAGTTTAAACATTGAAGAAAAAAAATCATTATCAGAAATTGAAATACTTATTTCAGTTATAAGCATAGCTAATTTGGCTCTGTGCATACAAGTCCATATGGCCAGGTCCTCTCGGCATTTTGTTCTTTCAAACATTTACCCATTTACATCTACCTTCCTATTGCTTATGCTACTTCACTTGTGATTGTTTTGTCTGTAATATATGTTATGAAAGGTTTGAGTATCCTGTTTGGTAGATTACAGAGAGTTGTTTATTCTGTTCTGCAGATGCACGATATCGCAGGGCGGGTGGGAGGGGTGGGTGTGCGGCTTGTTAGCGGACGTCGCTTACAACCTACATTGAAATGAAGGATAAAAATACATTTTATATTTTCATCAATAATTTCAAAATCATTTTTAAAGAAATGGAAAAAGACTCTCATTGATGAAAAGCTACATCAACGATGATAAACTTTCCAAGTGTTGTTCTTTGTTGCTCTTACTATTTCGTTCTTTCTTTCTTTTTTTTTCTATAATCTAAAAGAAGGTTAAAAAATGCAGGAAGACAAGTCATCATCCCCTGTTCAGCATCCAGGTTGATGGAATACCGTCCCATCCCAAAATAACTGTCCACATATCTAAAACTGGGAATAAAAGGTCAGAGGAAAAACTTTCTAACTCCAATGACATTTGGCCGAGAGCTGTATCGCATTTCAACGGCCTCATCAATGCAGCCTTCCGTAAAATATGGGCATCCTTGCTATCTGTATATAAGCATCATTTCAATACTTGAAAGTAATTTTTTTAATAAATGAAGTAGAATTTCTAAAAAGTCATTTTGCATAAACATGTAGAATAATCCAACAGTGAGTTTGATTTGAATGAAACTTGCAACTTTATTTAAGAAAGCTTTCACATTTTAACTTACATAGGAATACTGAAATTAACTGTCAAAAAGCAAGACCGAAATACCCAAGTCATCAGAAAATCGCTAGTTGTAACATTTGATGATTTCAATCTTTTGTACTCCTTGATATTTCAGGTTTATCTATGTACTTTTTTTATCTTAACAAAATTAAAATCTCTCTCCCTCACACAGAGAGAGAGAGAGAGAGAGAGAGCTATGAACAACTGGGTAAACTTAATTTTTCTAGGATAAACATGCCACGCCATTGTATATGTAATTGTATATTTTCTCATGTGAACCACGGAAGTTGTGTTCTTTCATGAAACATACAACAAGTAACAAAACGCAATTCATTTCCTTAGCAGCGGGGTGTGGAGATGTGGTGGGCGGTGGGCGGGTGAAGGGGGTACTTTGTCCGGGCAAAAATGATAAGATTTTCTGTCCCATACTAGGGATCACGCAAAATACAAGCGACCGGTTGGCAGCACCTGCAAGTGGTCGTAGAGCCAGAATGTTTTCAATGCGAGCTGCAGCGTTAACGGCGTGTTTGTCCGCACCATAGATCTTCAGCTAGACCAATTATGTATTTTTACTGCACAAAAAAACTTTAAAAATTCTTTTGTAGATGACTTCAGCTACTGCAAGGCCGCCGATAATACGAATATTTTTGAATATGCTTGCTTTTCAGAAGAAGGGGTATAAAAGTCAGAGAGTTTAGGTTCAGGGCCCCTTCGGCATAAATTAGCACAGATCCTACTACGATCGTGTTGCTATTTTTAAACCAGTCAGTGTGCCGCCGCAGTCTAAAAATATCGATCGATCGATAAAGGCATGCCTGTTACTAAGGCGACTCGCCTGACTAGGCGCATACGATTTAAACACTGTATAATTTAGTCTGTAAGCGAAATATAAAACGTAGGTAAATATCTAAGCCTTCATTGTGTTAAAATTTAAGACCAACATGCACTCAATTAAACTATTTTTGTCGAAAATGCTGGGCATATTGGCCAGCATCATTTACGCTACCTGTGCATTATAATCAATTTGTAGGGAATGTTCCATGCTAATACACTCAGCTCTTTCTGCGGTATCTGGTCTTTGAATAGTGCAATTCAGTACATGCTGGAAATTAAAGTGCACAACCAGAGGAGTTCTCTACATGTACTGAAATCCACTGTAAAGAAATTAAACCTTGTCCCAATCTGGGAAATGTATGGGTTTAAATAAAAATTAGCTGATATTTTCCGCACTGGGACGGATGATGAGAAAGGCAGGATTTTTTTACAAAATAATATTTTAGTTTTTGGACATGTAAATTTTGGGTCCAGTCGAGACAGCTTTTGTTAAAAATTAAAACATTGAACGTGTGTTGTTGGCCGTATTGTTATATGAGTAGGAAACTGGATCTGAGGCTTACAGCCTATTGTGTGGTCGAATCATATGCGAGGAATGAAGTCTTTTTTAAAATTTTGCTGAGGGCACCTGTTATCTCGTATTATTTCATTACCTAGTATGAAAGTCGACGGCGTGTTGGTCTTAAGTCGAAACTGGTTACATACACGCATACATGGAGGCAGTTACCTGTACTTCATCCACTGGGGATAACTGCTATCTAGTCTGAATTACCTCAGGAATTTCTAGCGTTTCGTTTCGCTCTATGAATTTCAGTGGAGGTTCAATTCAAACACGTGATGGTGTGTATAGTTTAAATTACTGTGGAATTTCAAGGTTCGTTTCGTCCTAGGAACTCCATAAGTTTTAAATTCTAACACGTATGTAACCAGTGGAGGCGACAACCACCACAAATGGCCGTAAGAAAAAGGAATGAATTCTCTCCGAGGACGGTCTAAGTGCATAAACCAGAGGAGGACTTCCCTAGTATTGACATATATGGGCTAGCAGATGACCTTTTGCCAAGTATAATTCTAATCTTTGCCCGACACTTATTTAGAGATGCACTAGTAGGCTCATTAACTAAAATGTGTACCGGCTGCTTTCTTATTAATTCGTTCGTACTTTTGACAAATTTCAATGTAGCAGCCTTGGTTTTTGTGGGGATGGGTATACACGCGGCTCGTCAAAACAAAAATGTTAGCAGCAATATTTATAGTTCACGACTTCTACTACAAACATGGAAGCGATACAGAATAAGGGCGAAAGTTCGTGAGGCAGCTACGGTTCTTTCAAAGGTGTTTAAACGCATTTGTTCCGTTATTAAAAGACAACATCTTATGGTGGAGGCGCACTGGGGATGGGCTTAGGGGCAGAAAACTGCTGCTCCGGCGGTTTTGCAATCGCAGCTAACCTACCCACGGTTTTGGCGGACACCACACAGTTTATAAGGCATCCCTAGCTACAGATAGTTGTTTCAAGAGCTCCGGGTGGCCTCGGCTCTTCCGTGGGCAATCACGTCGATTTTTGTCACTTTACTGATGACGACGGAAGAGTGTATCTTGTGCGATGAAGCTCGTATCTCATATTTCATGGCCGTATATTTGTCATACTCGTCGAGGATGAGTTTGAATTCACCCTCCTAGATAGCACTGTCTTGCGGGGCTTTAGAAATATGATCTGCGATATTAATCACTTTGGTTTCCGCTAGGACGCAGATTTCATCATGTTTGTTTGCCTTCAGGGAAACTCGAAGGCCGACAAAAGTTCTAGCCAGTGACACCAGCCCACAGGCCAGAGCTGCAACCTCTAAACCAACCGCGATGGGGGCGGCAATGATGATTGACAGAATCCCGATGCCCGCCACACTGGTGCCCAGAGACACGGCTGTCAGTGTTGTGTCAACGCCATCTACCACGTTTACTGCACGTCGGTACTTTTTGTAAAGAATGCACCCCTGGGGTCAGACCACCATTAATTTTATTATATATTACATGCATATATTTCTCCAAGCTGAACTCAGACCAACATTCCAATCACACTAGGATTCCGACGGTTGACAGTGCCATTATAGTCCATTACACACACCAAGACTTGTCAGTTGTTGCCCAGCACAATTACAAATAACAGCTGATTACAACTTACTGGGGTCATGGTTCCATCTCCGGGTCAATCAAAACATGGTTTGTGACCATATTTCACACTTCATTTACATGTGCACTTCCACCACATTGCTTTTACAACCGCAATAAAATGCATCTCAAAATAAAGAACGACTCCTTCACAATTATTTCATGGTAAAAATCAGTCCATGTCATGAATATTTCACAGTGAAAGGCATAGCCAAACGAAATCTCTAAATTTAAATATGAACTACTTAGCTGGGTACTGACCCAGCAGCATTTTATCCTGGTCTGACACTTGTCAGAGGCATGAACTGCATCCAGTTACACTGATACCACAATTTAACAATACATTACCAATGAGAAATAACAGGAAATTTTCAATAAAGTCACTCCATAAATTCTTCAGTTACAGACCAAAATTTAATCTTCCCCAATGTTGAAAAATGACTTTTTCAATGTCGGCTACCTACACGAGAGCACAGTATTTCAAATTGCAATGGAAAGAAAACCGTTAAAGATTTTGATCCCAAATAATACATATTTGATACAATCTCAACTATGAAATCAAGTCTTGTTGCCAAGTCTTTAGACAAACTTAAAAAATGGCAGTAATTAAAACTTTTCATAAATTTTAAGTGAAAATTTGAAAGTTAAATGTATATTCTGAAATCCCTTAAAAATGTAATTTGCCAAAAGCTGTGCAAGAAGAAGCTAACTTAAGTCACCTACACAACTGATAGCATAGATCCCTCACAGAGTTCACAGGCTTTGTACTACAGCTGCACACATGCGGCCAATGACTGGAATCGTGCCCGCCCCCCTCCCGCCTTTGCTACTTAGGACCCCTCATGATTACTGATTATTGATCTAATTGATCTGTATCATTGATAATTGAATGTAGAGAGATCAAGAGTTTGTAAAATTAATTGCAAAAGTGTGCATAATACATATAAGCTTGTGTCTAGGCTTATAAAAATGGGGTCTTAAACATTTCACCAGCACATACATTTTTGATCTCTTACCATGAAAGGTGAACAAACAACAAAACCTACACGCTTCAATAAGGGCCATGTCCCATAAACAAAGACATGCATATTTCAGAGACCGAGACCTTAAAACGAATCATGCAGAGTTAACGGCATCGTTCCGCAGACCTGTCGGAAATATTCGGACAGGCCATCTAAAACCGGACAGCAATCTGATAACAGCCAATCCTGATCCAGATAATCCTGACACAGAGGTGCTTAGCTTAACATCTAGATGTAATGGTTTCTATGATATTTCCTGTATGCAATTTCAAAACTGACATTAAATATTTCTTTATCATTTTACAGGGAACGCGACAATTAAACAACACGAAAGTGGTGAAGACGATCAACCACATGACAAAACTACATCACGAGGCAGCTACAGATTGTCTACTAATGGAGGCATACATACATTAAAAAGTTAAGTGGGGCTTGAGCTGGCAGATGATCTTAAAATGTGTGAATTGTGGCTTAATCTCACCTAAATTTAAGCCGTACAAAGAGGTTCCATTCAGCAAACCAGGCTGCAGTGCTGCTGCAGTCATCTTAGGATTCCAGGTGTGACTTCAAGAGACACCAATGGAAAATACAAGGGCCAGACTCTTGCATACAGCCATATATATTCCTCCTCCAGCTCAAAGCGGCATGCAAAGGACTGCAAATATAGCAGCACAAGTTACAACTGAACTAAATAAGAACGACATGTCCGAGAAACTTGAACTGGTGCGTGACATGACTAATGATCGTGGCAGCACAGATCCTTCTGTTCCTATAGTTAGCACAGAGAAACCAGGACAAGCATCTTGACAAGCTGTCTGAGTCACTTGTGAAACAATAACTGATCATAAGTACATTATTGTAGCTGTGGGAGAAAACAACGTCTTTTGGACTGGAGCATGGCTAGGTGGAAATGGATGTGATGATGTATGCCCTAAAGGTCATGCACATTGTACTGTGAATATTCCATACGTAGCACCTCACTCTGAGTTTGAAATGGGGCGTGAAAATGGGATACAGTTCGTGATTTAGGAAGTTCTAGTTAAGTTTGTGACTACAGACGGTGATGCAAAATCAGCCTTTGGATCTCAAGAAGTACATAAAACATTGTATCCCATGTGGCAAGTGGAACGTTTAGCAGATCCGACTCATTTGGGAAAGTCCCAGTTTAATAAATGCAAATCAGCCATATTCAGTGATGCTATGTTTCCTGGTGCTTTAACAAGAGAAGGCAAGAAACGGGCACAAAAAGTCCTTAGTCAAGACGTTATGGCCCGCTGCAGCTTGGTATTGATAAACATTAATGGCAGAAAATGGAGGTAATTATAAGAAAATCAAGTGGTTGTTACCTCAAGTTCTAGAAGCAACACTGCGTTGCTATGATGGCGACTGCTCCCGATGCCGCAGATACCTTATGGTCTGTGGTGTCGGTCATAGAAATAACTGGTGACTCAATTCCAAATTTCACGGTTCAAACAAAGTCACCAATCCGCTGATGGATGAGAATGACAAGCAATTATTACGACAAAAATCCTGAAAATGAAGTTAAGTGAAAGTGCTTTAATGACAGTGAGACTTTACACAAACACACAAAAGTGTGAGGCTCTGAACAGATCACTAGGTGTTTCTCTACCTAAGAATGTCAACTAGTCCAGGAACTTTGAAGGGATATGTGCAGCAACTATTCATAGAATTAACAACAAATGGTAAAAAGTTGGACAATTTGGGTGTCAGGCTCTCTAAAAAAAATCTTTGAGTTCCTTGGATCAAATTGAAAAAGAATCTGAATATCACAAACAATACCGTGCCAGACCTGAAGTCAAGCGCTACACTCTGAAAAGACAGGGCGACATAATATGTGCCCATAACAAGTACAGAAAATTAGATAAAGTAAGGAAATGTGACTATAGGAAAGGGGAATCAGATATGCCAAAGCAAAACGAGGAACACCCATATGCCTAAAACTGACTGAAATTCTTGGTTAAAAACAACGACAACGACAATCCAAGTATATCGGGGAAATCTGTAGCACGTGTCATATATTGTGATATTTGCTACCACCGCCTGATGAGATCCATGGAAGGGTCGAAACACGTTGCGACTTTTAAATATACATACATAAAAGTACAAATAAAAGCAAGCTTACCAAAAAGATAAAATGTTTCTGAATTCTTCATTACTGGTACATTCTAAATTCAAGCATGCAGTCTGGATTTGTACCATGACCAAAACATTTCTTTTCACTAAGACAAGCATTTCTAGAACAATTTGTCTGGTGGCTTTCCAAACATAAATGAGATATATTGACACATACGCTATTATAGCTTAGATTGCTGCATTCCAGATATTGGGATATATCTTAATTCTTACCAAAAACCATGTAAGTAATCCTGTGTCCGTATTTCTTTTTCCGTTGTTGTTTATTGGGATCTTTATATGAAAGTAAGCCATATTTCCCAAGGTATACGCGAAATTCTGACCATTACCCGCCCCCACGTGCTTCCGCCCTCACTAGATCAAATTTGTCCAGTACGGGCCACTCATCCACGTCCCGGCGTTGTGAGATGAACTTAACGCGAATAAAGTATTCATCATCCGCAGAAAAAGGCCACGAAGATGGCGGCCTCGCGCGCATCGCTCATCTGGCTGTCCACAGTCCTCTCCGCACCATGTAGCCTTTTGCGAGATTAAGCAAAACTTACTACATACGTGCGCTACCCCGTTGACCCCAAATTCATTTTAAGCTTCTCAAAAACTGCGGTACCATCCCCGGTCTAAGTTTCTCGGAATGGCCACGGGGTGCGGCGCTATCCGGTCGAGATCAAATGAGGCCTCGGGCTCAATAGCATCAAGGCGGGCAAATTCTTGCCCCATTCCTCTGCTGCTCTCTCTGCCGCACGGGCCGCTCCCAGGCGGTCAATCTGTTCTCGACGTTGCTGCAGTGCTTCTCGGCTCCTGAGGTAAGGAGGCCGGAGCCTCGTTTAATCTCTCATACTCATTGCGCGGTGGACGCGCCTGTTATGCATGTTGTTCACCATACGGGATGTTTAATGCAACGTATCTCCAATACACTAGAGCATATATCACAAAGCACATTTCCCCTGTACAAAAATAATTTATTGTCACAGAGTATATGCACTTTGATCAGCAGCTCGGCAATCACAACTTAAACTGTGCCCTGGCCTTTTTCTCCGCGCCTTAGCTTGTCCCTTACCTTGTTATTACTGCACACCTGACACAGCTGCACAACTGATAGCATTTGACAATGTCATAGAGAGGCGGGGGGTAATTATTTAGCTGTACCTATTAGTCGTATGTTCGTCATATAATGATAGGGAATTCTAGGTTATCTATTCCAGAAATCATTGTTCAAGTCCAGATGGAGAGGAATCGAACCAGTAATCTGCAGCAAATTAACTTTTACAACACCACATGATATAACCTTAAAAGTGTTGCTGTGCCGTAAAACACCTAAACAAATCTAAACCAAACCTGGGTCATCTATAAGATCGGTGGGAGAAAAGGCAAAAGAAAACTATCATGAAAACTTTCTGCGTCTATTTATCTGTCTGCCTCTCTCTCTCTCTCTCTCTCTCTCTCTCTCTCTCTCTCTCTCTCTCTCCATACTCTCGGAACACATATTGTAAGGAGATATAATTATTTATTTCAACTAGTTTAAGTTAGTAAACATACCTCTGGGTATGAATACATGTCACTGAAAATTGATTGCAGCGAGTAAGGAGTGACAGAACCGTGCTGGTCATATATATTATCCTTTTTCCGTCAAATTCATCAAACTTCTTTAGATCGTTGAATCTTACACTTTGCTTCATATTTGGAAACAGTATTTTTAAGAGAAAACTACATTTTTCCAGCGCGTTTCAAAGAGAACAAATGATGAGTTGGTGATTAGGGTAGATACAGATATTGCACCATGTTTATTTATGTAATAATATGCGGCGTCGACAGCTATCTGGTCAAAGTTGATCTAAAATTTTATTTTTAGCCAATCTTCATTGACTCAGTGGTAGCTGTTTGTCTGGAAAGCTGCATAATCTGCAACGCGACCAAGAATATGACCATCCTACGTTACGAGCATTTGGAAGATTCCGGACTTTCGTTTACATTAGCTTTAAATCTCAGCCAATTGAACAATCGGTCAAAGTGTTACAAAAAAAAAAAATCAGAGCCACTGAGACAAAAAACCAGGTGAGATAAATACCTACTATTTCAATTTCTTTAGTGCGCTACATTGTTTTTGTTTACAAAATATTGAAGCGAAGTTAAGTCAAACCTACCTTGAATCAGACGTGCATTTCCGATTCGACGCAAGTTTGGCCTATAATATTGCTATAAGCAATGTTTCGTGAATACGATGTAATTAGCCAAAGGCACTGATGAAGTAGCTTCATATAATTATCTCGGCTGATTTCTTGTCAGAGGGGCTCTGAGATCGATGTTTCCGATTTGCTGACTTATAAGTGGTAATAGAGGGATGCATTCTGAGCACACTCCAATATTTTTTGTTCTTGAAATTGTTGCTTTCAAACGCCAATACCAAACATGATAAAAATATTTTTTTATAAAACAAAATCTAGTCCACACAATCAAATTTGGGGGGGGGGAGATATTTTAGACAACCCTACCAATTATTTTTATGAAAAATCCTAGGCTACCCTACCCAATTTTATTTTTGAGGGAAAGGGATTCTAGGTCAAATATAAGGATGCAAACTTCGGTCGATGTATTTCGTAGAGCGCATTATTGGTGTCGTCAGTGTGGCACTTAACAATTAATCAGATTTATGAGGAAAGGGACCGTATTAAATCGCTAGACTGCGATGGTTTTAATATCCATGTTTGGGTCGCGATTGCTTCCTAATTAAGCATTTGTTGTATAACGGTCAAACATATGTAAAAGGCAAGGTTAATTTGGGGTCTAGGTATCGACAATGTCAAAGTTGAGAGGATGCAGAGACTATTTGTAAAACCAGTTGTAGTATTGTCATCTTGAAATTTTCCAGAATCGGTTATTTAAATAATGTGCGAAAGCTAGAAGGTTACTCTAACAACGATGGGCGTGTATTTATAAAAGGCGGTAGATATGTTTAATGCTAATCGGCTACGCTAAATAAGGGGTGTGTTTCCCAGACTCAATTTCATGTTTTAAAAATTTCACATCGCAAAATTTAGTCAGTCCAAGTTTCCTGCGAAAGGCCGGAAGGTTCTTGACTCTGAGCAGAATAAGACGAAATTCTCTCGTATAAACAATTGTTCAAGGGACTGGTGTCTGGAAGTTGAGGGACACGATTCTGGTGGTAGAAGTGAGAGAGTCTTGAAAGCATAAGGTATTTGCATCAATCTCATGCTATTCGTTGATATCAATATAATTATTTGTTTTAATTTATTTGTTTGAATTCGTACATCAATTTTCATGATATGAGTATAACTATCTGTTTGAGTTCATTTGTCTGAATTCGTACAACATTTTTTTTTTTTATATGAGTTTGACACATTGTTTGAATTTTTCGTCTTGATTGTTATAGGAATCATGTATTCTAAGAATTTCATACATTACTGTATTTAATACAAGTTGCAAGAATCTGTGTGAATTAACTTGTCTTAGATGATATGAATCATGTATGCTAAAGAATTGAGTGAGTATTCGCTGCCACTAATATAGTTAAGCCATGAAGGGAATTTCATTGATTCATTTGTATAATTAAGACGTGAACTGAAACTGTTATGTCTCGTGTGAAGTTAGAGTGAATTAGTGATGAAATAGCCGTTAGAAAGTACATTAATCTTCTGAAACTAGTAGCCTTTGGTATCTGTTTGAATTCCGATAGGACGATATCTGACGTAACGAGATTGGGGTAATGTTCTACTCCCCAGAAGGAAATCTGAGAGAATATTTAGGTTGCTTCTTGTTTATTTTATTTTTATAGCTCCATCCACCTACATATCCACCCATCCATCGATACACGTATAAGTATCCACTTAGAGGGTAGAGAGAAGAGGCATTCTATACTAAGTTGATGACCCAAAAGAGGCTGGATAAAAGAGAGAGGGAGACGAGCAAAGGGGAGAACATCAACTTTGACCTGTCAGCAAATAGGAATTGGGAGTGACCAGCAATAACAAAGTTTATGCAGGTCAATTGATTCGATTGTTCACTCGATTCCATAATGAACTGAGTCTATCGATATAGATAGATCGGCTAATTCCATTTTTTTTGAAATTCTGTAATTGACTTCTAAAAGAAGTGTATCTTTCAAATGTAATGTACAATTTTCATTTTGTTTTATGTAATTGATTAAATTGTTATATTTCATATACGGGGGCTCGTGTCATTCTATTATATATCTCTGCTCAGATCTCTATTTATCCCATCTATATTTTATTTTATCATTTACTCGATCCGAGGTCGATCATCCTCTAGATAACGATAATCAACCAAATCGTACACCTGTTACAAGAAGTGCGTAACAAAGTGGGCGCTCGTCTTGGGATTGGGACATTTTATTCGAGTGAAGAGTCTGAGCAAATATAGAATAGAATAAGTATCTAAACATTGATAATTTCGGTAGTACTTGCTAAGAGATAGAGTGAATCGAATCATTGTCTGCTCATTTTTGTATGTTCTGTGCATGCAATTTTCTTGCCATTTCTGAAAATAGTGTAAGAGATTGAGGCACATTCCTTTGCTATTATTCACGCCGTTTCGGGTCGTATTCTGAATTTGTTAAGTTAAAGGGGTGAATTACCTTCGTATTCTCTTTGGAGGAGAGATATTTAGGCAAACACCGCAGTAGTAATTACGCCTTGTTTAGTGTGTGAGCGTTACGCGAAATTTTGGGGTAGAAATTCCAGCTGTGTATTGCCCGTTTATTGATTGTTTGTGCAAGGGATAGTTTGATTTAATTGAGTCCATAGGTAGGGCCATACCAGAAGAAGGTGAATACGTGTGGAGCTATTTTCGATTAGGGCAGTAAAACTAGAGTGTATGTAAAGAACTTAGTTCTTGTGACACCGTGCAAGTAGACCAGGATGGAGACAGACCGACAATTAGTTAGGGAATTTAAGTCGATTGGTAAGGACGAGTTAGGTTACGAAGGGGCCCAGTTAGCTGAATTTGTGGAGCAAAGTGTTAGAGAACACAAGGAACAACAAGCAGCAGAACGAGAGAAAGAAAGACAAGCAGCGGAGCGAGAGAAAGAAAGACAAGCAGCGGAGAAAGAGCTCGAATTAGCCGGATTGCAAGCCGAGGAGAGAGCTAGAGAACGCGAACATACGTTAGCAATGGAGAGGCTGAGGATCGAAGCCGAGTCCAGAAGGGGTGAAGACCTGAACGAACGTTCGGGACCCACGAGTAGGCGATCTGAAGACAGACGACCAATGCAGATCACCATGCCCATGTTCAACGACAAGGACGAAATCATTGACACCTTATTGACGCAGTTCGAGAAGTTGGCACTGGTTCATCAGATACCCAAAGACCAGTGGGCTATCAATGTTTCAGCATTCTTACAGGGAGCCGCGAAAGACGTCTACCATAATATGACACCGAACGAGGTAGACGACTACGACGCTCTGAAGAAAGCGCTACTACGGCACTATGAGCTGTCGGCGGAAATGTTTCGGAAACTCTTCAGAAAATCGTCGAAGAGAACTACCGAAACGCACGCGCAATTTCATAGCCGCGTACGTGTTATTTTTGATAAATGGATGAAAATTACGGGGACTGCTCTAACTTATGAAGGCATACGCGAGGAAATTTTGAAAGAGCACGTCTTAAGTACATACGGGAAAGACTTAATAGTGTTCTTAGCTGAGCGTGAATTCTCAACCTTGGATGATATAAGCGTGATGGCCGAGCGTTATGAGAGCGCGCACTCGCGTCCAATCACCTGGGGTGGCAAGGACCGACCTGGCATCGGCGAGCATAGAAATACCCCAAAGACGGAATGGTCAAAATGGTGGGAGGTCAGGGGCCGGAAATACCAGCCGAGAACATTTCTGTGGGTCGGGGAAGACTCAGGGATCAGAGAAGGATATCACTGAGAGGAAAGGTAAGCTCGTGTGTTACGGCTGCAACAAACCAGGCCATGTCCTTAAGGATTGTAGGAAGTATCGTCCGACAATGATTAATGCGGTAACTCAGAATACCGTTAGGAAGCGGACAACAGTGAAGTTGACTAATACAGCGGTAACTACGGTTAATGGTGAGATGGCAGGCAACCGTGCTATATGATACCGGCTGTAGTTACCCGGCCTTAGTAGATAGTAAATATGTCGCATGACGTAATATTAGAGTGTACGTATGTGTTGCCACAGCCTAACCCTATGACGTGTACACCTGTTTCCATTGAGACGAGGGCTATGAAGCGAAGGTCAGGGTCAAAGCCGCTGAGACCCACGACTTCGCCCATAGACAACTTGCTACCTGGCGAGTTGAGGAAACTTCAAGAGGTAGATTTGTCTCTCAATAAGGTACGCAGGTACGCAAAAGATGGGTCCATACGGAAATTGCCAGACGGCGAGGTGAAGTTCGCGACGAAACGAGGTATTTTCTACCGGGACACCAGGAAAGGGATCGATACATTTAAACAAGTTGTTGTGCCCATAGCATAGCGAGAAAAAGTGCTTAGGCTGGTACATGAGGGTCTACTTGGAGGCCACATGGGCGTGGCGAAGACTAGAGATAGGCTAGCGAGGGAACTCTACTGGTCAGGTGTGTATGGGGATGTTCGGAGGTTTTGTTTGTCGTGTGACAAGTATCAGCAGGTGGAACATAAGACCTCACATCGCCCAATGCCACTAGGAACCACCCCACCGATTGATGAGCCTTTCTCGAGGGTGGCGATGGATCTAGTATGTTAGATAAAGCCGGCGACAGAGAGCGGTAATCGTTATATACTAACAGTAGTTGATTACGCCACCCGATACCCGGAGGCCGTTGCGTTAAAAAACATTGACTCAGTTACGGTGGCTGAGGCTTTGTTAGGAGTTTGGTCGAGAGTTGGTATTCCTGAGGAGATACTAACTGACCAGGGGACGCAGTTTGTGAGCCAGATGATGGACGAGGTAAACATATTACTATCCATTAGACACCTGACAACTACCTCGTATCACCCGCAGTGCAATGGACTGGTGGAGCGATTCAATGGAACCTTGAAAAAGGCTCTGAGGAAGCTCTGTGAAGGTCGACCCAGGGATTTGGATCGAGACCTTCCCGCGATACTTTTCGCTCACCGCGAAGTACCACGGGCTAGTTTAGGATTTTCACCTTTTGAATTAGTATATGGGAGGACAGTAAGGGAACCTATGGCTGTATTGAAACAGTTATGGACGGATGATGAACAGGCATCCGAGGAAGTGCGAACAACATACCAGTATGTTGTTGATCTCCGCAACAAGCTAGAAGAGGTTTCTAAATTAGCTCAGGCTCATTAGTCACTCACTCACCTATAATGTTACGGCATGTCATTTGGGTTTATAATCATTGTATTATAATTCCTTAGTTCAGTAGCCTACGCTATTTGTAAAGTACAATGTACTTCAACATGTTTACATGAGTCATGCTATGTCCTGGGAAAATCAATAATTATGTCGGTCAGCTTAACCCACAATGAAGAAATCACGTGGTTGCATGTTGATTTATAATAAGGTATTTAATTGTAGTACAAAGGCACTACAAGCAGTAACATGCGCGACCTAGTTTCTGATTGGTTAAAGAAGGTTGTTGACAGAACTCATTCTAAGTCGCAGTATTAGAAGTTTAAATTCTCTTTTACGCGGTAAGAGACTATATAATCCCAATATAACCACTGAATGGGCATTCTTTGCAGTTCGTCAGAATCATAAGGTTATTGAGGAAGATTATTATTGTTCGTAAAATCAGCTAGTGAAAATCTATTATCTACATAGTACATTTTGGATTTAAGTACTATTCTTCAAGGAATTTAACAATATTCTACATTCACAGGAGTTTACCTGGGATTAATAACATTTGGATTTAAAACTGTGTTTCTTGTGGCACATCAACACATTAGTGACTTCATTCGGAATACTTTGGATTAACTTCCGGATTATCAAAATTCAATAGGATATTTAGGATTATTTAGGAATTTCTAAACTGTAAGTTATTTTTAATTCTTAAACTTTGTTTGTTTGAAATATTAAATATTTTAGGAAATTAAGTTTATATTTTATAAATTGTGAAAGCTTGTTTGAGTCGTCTTTCTTTTGTTACAACGTCTAACAATAATTACTACTGCTTTTGTTTTTGTTTTTTTTTTGTTATTTTTTTGTTTTTTTGTAGTTCTTGCTGGTATTATTATTGCTATAGTCATTACTTGCCTTACGGAAACAACAAAATATCCGGGATATAATCTGCGGATACACCACGTTTCCATTTAATAACATAACATACGGCGATATGGCTCATCCCTTTGTAGTTCAGAATCAACTAATTTACAGCATCAGCAGTCGAGTTGAAGCCAAACTGGACGAAACATCAAATATTTTCAAGCTGTAAATCCCGTAGAAATAATTATGTAAACTTGAGTAATTTCAACGCCTTTTGTGTTTATTGTTTGTCTTGCCTCTATTTTGTGTTTGCCTTTGAAAAAGACTCAGTGGGAGTCGAAAGCGCTTAGGCTAGTTAAAAACTAGTTTTGCACTGTTCATTGTCAGTTTATTTATATATATATATATGTATGTATATATATATATATATATATATATATATATATATATATATGTGTGTGTGTGTGTGTGTGTGTGTGTGTGTGTGTTCCATGTTTTAATTGGTTATTTTACCATTGTTATCTGAGCATAAATTCATGAATTCATATTTCAATATCGCTAAATGATTGATAAATTCATAATTCAAATATCGCTAAATGAGTGATATATTGATACATTCATAATGCATGCGTCCTACTTGTGGATAAATGAATAACGATACATTATTCGTATTTTTGTATAAATCACATGCTTTTGTCACCTTTGGTGTTGAATAATACATTGTTTGTGTTCGAGTGTAAATCATAAGTTCCATTCGTTGATTGGTCATAGAACAGTGTTCATATTTGTTTATAAGTTCCATTAGTTGATTGGTCATAGAACAGTATTCATATTTGTTTATAAGTTCCATTCGTTGATTGGTCATAGAACAGTATTCATATTTGTTTATAAGTTCCATTCGTTGATTGGTCATAGAACAGTATTCATATTTGTTTATAAGTTCCATTAGTTGATTCTTATTTGATTTTCTCGTTAAATTTTCTTGTTGTTGATTAGTTCCATGTTAGGAACTATATTATTTCCTTGTATCATTCTGTTACAATGTTGTCAGATTCATTCATCGTTTAATTGCATTATAAATAAACATCTCATTAACGCAATTGCTTTCGGTCTCTTCTTCGCTACATCCAATCCCAACCAGGCTTCATCCTGTTACACATATAAGCACCGGCTGAATATGCCGAAATAAAAGCTTTTTGAACAGACCTGGAAAAAAATTTAGAAGCATTAGAAAAAAAAAATGTAATCATTGGGGGAGATTTAAACCATGTATTAACTGATTTCGATAAGACCAAAAGGACTTTAAGAAAAAGATAATCGACTCGCTAATATAAGTGCGCCTATCATGTAAAAATACGACATAAGCGACATCTTTAGAAAATTAAATCTTAAGAAAAGAAAATTTATTTACAATTACAATAATAATGAAGGAAGCAGACTTGATAATTTTTATATTAGTAAAATACTAGAAAAATATGTAAACAAAAATGTAGTATATTGGCTCATACTTTTTCAGACCATTTTCCTGTAGAATTGTATTTATTTATGAAAGAAAGACCTAGGTGAGGTAGAGGAAACTGGAAAATCATTTATATCATGAATAAAAATAGGAATATATTAAATAGATTACAAGTTAGCAAAGACATGTTGGAAGACTGGGAAAAAACAAAGAAAGAAATTAGGTAAGCAATTTAGTAAAATTGAGAATGAGAAGAGGAAAAGGCTGGACAAAAAATGTAAAAGATTAACAGAAAATAATGAAGACAAAAAGGAAAAGCAAAGGAAATCCTGAAGAAAATTAACAGGTTTCAAGAAAGGGGAGAACAAGTAAGAACATGGCGATTTGATTGGCTGTACAAAAGAGGACAGGGCATTTATAAAAGAGAAGAAATGAGAAGAGGTGAAGATAGGGAATTAACAGAACTTAACATAGAAGGAGAAGAAATAAAGAGTAAAGATAGAATTATAGAAGGAATATATCATTATTATCAAAACCTATATGTAACACAAAACACTGACACTGAATTAATAGAAGAATACTACGAGAGTATGAACTTCCCAAACATTAATGAGGAGAAGAAAAAACAAAATACTGTGAACCTTTCGTTACACAAATTGAAATAATACAAGCAATAATGCAGCTAAACAAGGACAAGTCGCCGGAACTTATTCCAGTATTATAAATGACTTGTATTAATATATTCCTTAACTAGGAAATGACGAATTCAACGAGAGAAGGAATCATAACTAGTGTATATAAAGGTAAAGGGGAAAATGATAATTAAAATAATTGTAGACCGATATCACTATTAAATACTGACTATACAATAATAGGCACAATAGAATTAAAAAGTGTTTATGACAAATTATAAATAAAAGTCAATCTTGTGGAGAAAAGGACGACAAATACCCTACCAATAAAGTGTATACTGGACTATATAGATACAGTCGGTGAACAAGGAGCAATGATTTTTATCGATCAAGAAAACGTTTTTGATAGAATTGAACAAAATTACGTAAAAAAAAGTTTTGAAAAATTTGATTTGGGCAAATATTATTGTAATTGGGTTAAAATACTATATAGTAATATATACTCCAAAGTACAAGAAAATGGGGCCTTGACAAAAGCTTTTTATAGTAATATACACTCCAAAGTACACAAGTAAATGGGGCATTGACAAAAGCTTTCCAAATTAAAGATCAGTTAGACAAGGATGCGCGCTATCAATGTTGTTATATGTGATAGCAATAGAAGTATTAAGTATAAAAATAAGCAATAATAAAAGTATTCATGGAATAAAAGCACCATATATATCAGAGGAGGTAAAAATGTTTCAGTATGCAGACGACTGCACAACGTCAGATAAATATTATTTCGCATATTTAAAAAAAGAGTACGAATCCTTTGGGAGAGCATTGGGATGGAAAATAAATCACTCAAAAACACAGATTCTTTTAAAAGGGACGAAATGGAAAAACAAATTATCAACATATCCTAACTAAAATGAAATTGAACTTAAGTCTCTGGAAAAAAATTAATAAAATGCAAATAATAAACACATACATCCTTAGTCAATTGTGGTAAAGCTATGTTAGATGAAATAGAAAAAATTGTAATAGACTTTTTGGGGAGGAAATGCATCATATTAATAAAGAAACAATAATGAAATATGAAGAAAAGGGAGGTTTTAATTTACCAGATATAAAATTAAAATCCAAAACTATATTACTAAATGGAATAAACAAGATAGAAGAAAATATTGATTTCCCCATGGGGATAAATTATACATATAGTGGTTTGGATATTGTTTAAATATGAAACAAGAAATATATTATAGTAACATATTATCTAAAGCTATAGAAATACCCCCAAATAATGTCGGAAGTATAAAGAACTTATATTCGAATTTGGACATAATCCGGAAAAATGGGCAACAAAAAATATGCAAAGGATATATAAAATAATAAGAAATATAAATACACATAATAATAACATATAAAAAAAAGCCACACCTAAAATGGTCAGAAATATGGAACATTACAATATATAAATTATTTATATACCTACACGATGCATGGTTGACAGGGGAAGTAGCGAAGAAGACAAATAAAATTCCCTTCATATTAATATGTCTTAACTGTTACAATGGTAAATTTACAAAGGAACATCTGATCTTAGAATGTAAATTGTATATAAAAAGGAAACAGAAGAAATAAAGTTAAAAATAATCAAAAGAGTATGGAGCAGTAGAAATTAATAACCTATTGTACCTGAACAACATCAGAAATGGAATAATATATATAAATTTACAAGCCTAATTGTTAACATCATTGACACAAATTGGAGGAAATTCAAATAATTCGAGAAATAATTTAATATATCTTTTCCAGGAAAATACATATAATTATATGTCATACAATTGTGTTAGTAACTCATAAAAGAATAATAATTATATATATATTTATTGCAACTTTAAGAAAGGGACTATGCTCGCGTAAGACGGAGGAGGAATGAAGTACAGCCACTGGAAAGGCGGGGATAGGGCATATCATTCCAACCATCACCCTCACATGCTGGAAAAATTCCACCCCGAAATAAAGGCGAACATCTCCACTTACAAAACAATTAGATAAAAAGTAAACAAATAAAACATTAACAAAAACAAAAAGACTTGCATTTACTAACGTAATTCAAACCAAATCTGATAGGTAACAAAATCCAATATAATACACAAACAACACTGGGTTGTGTCCCTTTAGTAACAGGTGAGGATGATGAGAAGCATTGCTACAATACACAACACGAAAACTGGAGAAAACAGATACATATACTAACAAATGCGAGTCTAAAGTACACATATCATGCAGACAATCAGTACAAGAAAACAATTTTTTTCCATATAAGACAGCAAATATCTTCGCTTCCCCTAATATTCATTCTGAGCTATGTGCACATATTTTCTAGAATAAAGGTATGCCAAGATCAGCCGTTGTGTTTGGTTTTGGCTAGCATTCATTACAAGAAAACGAATTTATCCATAACCCAACATTTCATAGTGAGTTTCCACATATTTTCAGCAATGAGTGTGTGCCACAATCAGCATGCGTGTTTTGTCGTAGCTAGGGCTCAGTACAATGATAATAACAACCTCTTTTCCGCCAAGCATTTTATTTTTTCATCATTGTTTGGAAAGAACAAAAACTCATAATAGATTTGATCTAATGAAAAAGCCAGTCCAAACAAATTACACATATGAATGGATCAAAGCACGTATTCAACAAATACACCACACATTTTTTTTTTTTTTAATTCAAAATTCTGTTAAATATTTTTTCACAAAATACCCACAATATAGATGGGGGGGGGGCAAAAAGGTATAAACACCTTTTAACTTTAGAAAAAAATTATTTAAAAGGAAAGGTGAAAGTAATTAGACGAAACGGAAAAAACGAGTCTTTTGATCACTACTGAGAAATCTTATAGCAGCAAATAGTTTTGCCCTATGTATGCGCCCTGATTTTATTGACAATGTAATTTTGTACCATGTTACGGAATTATATATCATTTTTCTTTTAATAATGGTATAGTTTATTAGTTTGGGATCTGTGTTCTTAGTCTAACAGCTGTCGTCTTGCCGAGAGTACATATACGGTATTTTCGATCGATATTTCGGTGAAGCTTAGGTCATGTCATGTTTTCATTGCGTGAGAGGTTTGAACTTTTGACCTAGTTCTCGTACTTTTAAGAGTAAACATTGTATTGACCAGGAATTATAGTTTAAGGTCACATCCGAAGAATGAATCGTGTTTATTAGAAGGAAATTATTTCGAAATACCCAGTTGCTTATCGAAGACGAAGTATGGGTTTTTATTTCGATTCTGGGCATTAAGGATATATATATATAGGAATTATAGCAGTATTCGGCCATTCTTCATAGTTACATTGGATTGAGAGGTCATAAACGAATTTGATTCATTTTGTGTGTGGGATATTCTACTTTTGTGATATATTTAATACTGTGCATTTAGGATTCAGTATTGTGTCTTGAACCTTTATTAATTATACAGCTCGGTGGAATTATCGGAAACATTTCTAAAACTTGTGATATTCCATTCACAGGGATTATTTGGAATTATGACACTTGGATATATTTGATTCTTATTAGCACATTAGTACAGTGAAGGTTACTTCATTCAGAACATACTACATTCGGAATATTTGGATTAACTTCCGTGTCAGTGAAATTTAGAACAATTTAGGACTTTTAATGATATTCTATACTGTAAGTTATTTTTAATTCTTTTACTTTAATTTTTTGTTGAAATATTTTAATATTTTAGGAAATTAAAGATTTGTATTTTAAATCTTGAAAGCTTTTTTGTGTCTTTTCTTTTGTTACATTACCCCTAGTGGTAACAACCACGATTGATGATTATTCATACTTGTTTTCAATAACTTTCAAATAAGTTTTATTACGTTGATTCCATAACATTCGTGTGATTTTTAAATGAAAATATTTCATATTTAAATTTACTTACGCCTTTCACACTTTATATGTAATTATTACTCACATCTGTGTGATCCTCCTCTAGAAAAGCCACCCCTCTTATAAGGCCACTTTCGTGCTACAGAAGGAGTGACCATATAAGTGGGGACAACTGTGAAGGTAAAGAAAAGAAGTAACTCTCAATTACACGTGCAGTTAAATGTGGGAACTAATTAAATAAATTATCTGAGAAGTTATTTGTTCACAATGAAAATCGCACAGACAAGTGACCAATTTAATTTAATTAAATTTTGATGCAATGATCAATATGTAAAGGCTATGTTCACTTTGATATGACAACCTTTGTTCAATATCATGATCTTTAACACGTTATCTTTTTCAGAGTTACTGAATAAAAATGAATATAAATGGCAATGTTGTGAGCAATGCGATTATTAAAACTTTGACATTACGCTTACCCTGTGAGAGGGAGTTTGAATTTCAGGTTATTTAGCAGGTTTAAAGTTGTTCCCTTGTGAACTAATACGACTTGGCATAGTTTACATTTTGCCCTATTTGTGTCTTTCACAAAATGTTGCCAAACCTGTTGGGTGAACAAACAAATATTCGAATGTCCATTTCCAATTTAAATATTGCAAAACATTATTCTGCTTTGAATGTTCAGTTATTCGATTCAGTTCTACTCAGCTTTCAATTTTTTCTAGACCGCATTATAAATAGATGAAAATTATATCTTTACACATTGTCAGCTACATCAATTGTGTATAATTAATGATGATTAAATTACCTGAAGAATGCTAGTTATGACATACCTTCTTCAGACTCTTTGTTAAAACCTGAAGAAAACAAACAAAATATACAAAAGCGAAGTTGTAATTGCAACATATACAAACACAATAGATTACAACAAAGTTACAGATATCAAATGGTAACACCCAGGACCCTATTACGAATAAAACTCTAAGTCAATTTCAAATATTTAAGTGAATTTAAATGATTAAAGATCACTGGGCCAGCTTCCCCCCTCCCCCCCCACACACACATTAAAGTGGGAATGGTCTAATGACAAATCACAAACTTTACTGCATTTTCGATGAATGGTCCAAGCTCATTCTCTCGCTCTCTCTCTCTCTCTCTCTCTCTCTACTTCAAGGTGGGAATGAGTTTATAATGACCTAGTCAAGTTAGAGTAGATTGTAAAAAAATCTGGTGTACCACACTTCACTTTGCATTAGGTACCGTATATCCTCGCGTACAAATTCAACTGCAAATTGCATAGATCCAGATCTGCCGTCGCATAATGTGCCTGCAGATCTGTGCCTCTGCAGGTTGTTAGGAGTAATCAGTAGAACAGACGACATATACCTTGACATATCAGAGCATTATGCGATGATAGGTCAGGGTCCATGTTGTTTGCGGCTGGACCCATCTTATACGCAATTATATATGTACTGATGGAGCACAGCTTCAGTGAAATAATAAAGGTATTCAAAAAATAAAACTAGAGCTACTTTCATAGCAAATCTCCATGATTTCTATTATATATTACCCCTGCCATTTCCCTATCTTGACAGTGACTTAATGGTTGCAAGCAAAAATCTGTTACATATATAATGTGTCCTCCTGCTGTATGTATGTATGTATGTATGTATGTATGTATGTATGTATGTATGTATGTATGTATGTATGTATGTATGTATGTATGTATGTATGTATGTATGTACATCAGCACAATCATGGTTATATAGTGGCGAGTAAGTTTAGGCATCCAGAAAAAGACACAAAACAAAACTAAAGGCAAAAAGGGTTCAATTCTTACAGTACAATATAGCATATGCTATGGCTGCATGTACAACGTTTAGTAAAATAAAATAGATTCAAAATTTGACTGCAATTGCAACTATTGTATATTTGACCTTTGAAATTCCTCACTGAAACTCCAGGAAAACGCCTCACGATAATATTTTACATGTTTCAATTTTTGTGAATTTTCACCGAGGGGTTGAGGAGGAGGTAGAGTTACGGACATATATATCATCCCGCCCCCTGTTTCGACGCTGCTTTGTTTTGACGCAGTGTCATAAGTCCCAGTTTTCGAGAGAACGCATCTCAATGATGTCACGATCACAACATTTGTTTACTCTGGTCAACACCTGTTCATACAGACAGAAAATGTTGTCAAAGGTCCTGTTATTATCAACTGTGAATTGAAATAAAGATGCATACCATGAAAAATCTCCATTTCACTTATTCTCTTTTTTCCAATCAGTAAGTCCATCTTAAAAAAAAAAAAAAATTACTAACTACACTGATGGGGCAATTCAACTTCCCGCCACAATAGGCATCCGGTCAGCTACTGAGCACGTGATAGCAACATGACTCACAGTGGCTTACCATCATTAGCACTATTTAAAATGGTATACTGCGTTGCAAAGTTTCATGTGCAGCTGTTGTTATTGATGTTTAGAGGTGGCTCTTTGTTTTAGTAATTTGTGCATATTTACAAAAGAAACATACTTTTACCATATATTTCATAGTTAAATCAGCATCATCTACATTTTTTCTTATTTATATCAAAGTATCTGTTTTCTATCTGATGGCAAATATGCAATATTAGTTTAAACATAAATTTTTAATTATCGTGAGCATCTTCATATTTAACTGATTTTGACTTATTGAATTTTCCTAATTTTTAGGTATTGGAAAGAATGATAATAAATCGAAAATCAAACCTTTCTCCTGTAACCTCATGTTTTTTGTCCCTGATCATTTGCACTTTAATGAGAAATGAGTTATGAAGAATGCAGGACAGTTCTGAAGTTCCCAAACAGTACATTCAAGAGATTAATGTTTCGCATACCCACATTGTCAATTAATTTTTTAAAAAATAGTTCATAAGCGACTGAGCTCAAAATATAGGATGGCCGACGCCCGGGGCCCGATTGGTCCCCTCCCGTACTTTAAGTAAGTTGTTCATTGGGCTTGCCAGAAAATGGTTATCTAATTTTCCGATAAAACCTTGAGCCCACCTACAAAATGCAGCATTTTCATTGTGAAGTTCTTGTTTTGAAAGACACCGGCAAATTATTAATATTCAGCCATATGCTGGGTTCCATTTGTAGGTCCCTTCACGTTATGAAGATCGTCTGCTTAATTGTATCGCCAGCAATAGATCCTTTGTGTACAAAGTGAAGCACGTGACCTATGAATGGGAGACAGTACTATTTATGTTCTCCGTATTTCGTTGGTTACCTCTAATTAGCGCTCACTAGTCTTTCATGAATAATAATGTATTTCCCTTGCTCAAACTGACTTGGTAATGCGTCAGTAGTTAAATATATATCGAGTGGTACATATGCTATAGTTTGACAATCAAACTAATCTAGGGGATTAGCAACTTATAAAAGCATCGAATACATTTTTCACCCTAAAGGAATTTAGGTAATTGCGTTGTATTTTATGGGCTTCTGTCTTAGAACATGACAGTATAGGTGCATCCAGCACATGCCTTGCGGAAGGTGCAGACAGACAGGCCCAATGGCCAGAAACTGCACCGCCAAGTTAGGCCAAACACCACAAAGATCCGGTTATGCTGAACTGGTAACCAAAAATTACATCATAGGGAAGATATCAGAGGATGACAAGGAGTAAAAGGGGAAGGGGCTACCCAGCCAAAAGATCTAATTGAGGAGGAGTCTGCTGGAGATCATATGGGGGACACGAACCACGCTTTCTCTCGGCCTCTCTTCAGACAAGATAATTTTCCCTCTCTAGAAAGAGAGGAGGAAGTAGTGGACCATGAAAGAAATGTCCTAAAACTGATCGAAGAGAAAGAAAGAGATTAAATAAAATCAATAAAGGGAAACTAAGATGCAAAAGCAAACAATCCATAAAAACTTAGCACACCAGATTCAGAATTAGAACTGGAGATCAAGGAAACATTCTTTAACTCCCGTGCCCTCGTGACTTGGAAAAAAAGCAGTCCAAGAGGAGAAGATATCTCTTCAAGCGAAATGAGCAAAAGAGAAATAATACCCTCTGGAAATTAAGAGTATATACAGGAGGGAGTAAACCAAAACCAATCATGTGGAACTGTCAAACTCGATAGATACAGAATAGGTTGAGATAACCGAGATAATCAAGAGAAACTAGGACAAAACAACCATGATAATACATTGGTTTCAAATCAGAAAGATCTATATTACATATAGAATAGAAAAGCATGTAACTCTGAACAAATAAAATAAATTACAAAATAATATTAGTCATATGACACGAATATTACAATCTTAGCCAGTGTAAAATGGAAGGAAGCATGGTAGAAATAATTTATATAAATATTAATGGTATGGAAAAAGAATGCATGAATATAATGACGACTGTTAATACAAATAATTGTGAAAAGGAGAAAATAAAAATAAATATATGATCAGATAGAACAATATAAAATAAATGGAGCAAAGTAAGAGCCTGTAAATTTGGGGATATCTATGCTAAAGCAAAAGGAATATGTAGAAGAGAAGAAATCAGATGGGAAAAAGAAGGAATCCTGGAAAATTAATAGTAGGAGAAAAAATAATAACAGATAGTTAGGAAATTATCAAGGAAATCTATGAATATAATACAAATTTATATACTTAACAAAACCTAGCGCAAGAAACTATAAGCAAACATTGTGACATTGTAGAGTTCAAACAAATAACTCAATTAGCTAAGAAGTCATGTGACAATTTTTATAACAGAGATATGAAAGAATCCATAAAACAATTAAATAAAGGTTAATCACCTGGCTCTGATGGCCTTACAGCAGAATTCTATGAAAGAAATTCGAAACAGAACAGAACTAATACCAAGTTTAGTATATAATAATATTTTCTTAGAGGGAAATAATGCCATCTTCGATGAAAGAAGACATAATAGCTATAATATATAAAGGAAAAGGAGAATTTAAGAATTGGAGACCTATATCTCTGATAAATACAGATTATAAAATTACAAGTAAAATATTGGCTAATAGAATCAAAGACTGCATCGGTGAAATAATAAATATTAATTAAAACCATGGGGAGAAAGGTAGAACGATAAAAAATAATACATTAAATATTCAGAGAATAATAGATTTCATAAACTGGAAGGGAGAAAAGGGGGATAATGATTCTGTTTGATCAGGAAAAAGCCTTTGACTGAATGGAAAATATTTTTAAAAATACGATTTTTAAGAAATTGGGTTTCGGATCAATCTTTTAAAATTGGATACAAATATTATACAAATATAAAATAATATAAACAGTAATCAACATATAGGAATATGGTAAGATGTGAAAGTGATTACAATAGATAATACTCACTATTTAATAATGAGCTACTAAATAAATCAGACCAATTAATTATAGACCACATATGGGGAATATGGCAGAGGAGCACATTATATAAAAAGATACATCGTATAAATGTAATTTAGAAGGAGGGCTAAATATACCCTCTCTAAAAACTAAAAGAGAAACTATTGAAATAAATAGACTGAGAAATTTAATGAATGAAAGATATATCCTTTGATGGCAATAATTCTTCAACCACTTAGGAAACAAAATGAAATCAAACAGATCACTTTTAAGTATAGAGGTAAAATAAAAAATGGAATATAAATGAAAATTATAAAATATACAACATACTTAGGAAATGTGAAAGCAAAATATTTAGAAATAAAGTAGAACAAGAAATTTACATTTGAAGTGGGACACAGTATGGAAGATGTGGGCTAGAATAACACAAACGTACAAACAAGCAATAATATTTACATATTTGCATAATGTATGACTGACATGGGAATTGGCATTCAAAAGACATATGTCAAACTATATTCCGCTATGCAATTCATGATTATATATAAACAAACAAATTATGATACAACGTGAAAAGACAGCAGCAATAAGGAAACTATCTATAGAGAAATTGAATTAAGGAATATGGAAAATATGAATATAACCAAATATTACGCACTATTCAAACTGATAAAGCATCCACATGCAAAGATGCAATAGACTATATATTAAAAGTGAAATGTGTATGTAGAGGTGATAAGCAAATTACAGTAAACGAGACTATCTTCCAAAGAGGGAAATCAGTCCTCGAACAAAACTTTTATAGAGGGCTGACAAGGGGCGTGCAAGATGCAGGTCTCGCTCTCACAAAGGGAGAAGTGCGAGACCTGCAGGCTCTGTAGGCTCCAACCTTGCACTTTCGATTTCGCACATAAGACTGTGGGCTACAGAGTGACTGTAAAAATAATTATTTATAATAAATAATGATGATAAGCACATACGAAAGCACATACATCTGATATGTAATCTATAGCTCATTATTAAAATGGATATCTTCTGTAAATGTAAACTGAGGGACTCGGTTCGCCTAATATGGGAGAGGATTGAAGTGTATCCACGGGGGAGGCTGGGTATATCAGTCCCACTAGGGATATGGTGCGCTAAGCCGCCCCCCCCCCTTCAGATGATAGGAAATGCCCATCCCCAAATAGAGATAAGCAGGTCGACTCTCAAAGTAAATAGACCACAAAATATAATTTTTAACAAATCCAGAAAGACTCACATTCACAAATGTAATTTTAACCTATTTTTGATAGGTAACACATCTCGATGTAACATACAAAGAACAGAGGGTTATATCATTTAAGTTAGAGATGAGAGGCTAAGCTATCAAAGCGCTACACGGGGTAGACAGACTCCCAGAAAACAAGGGCATAACACAAATATATACAAGACACAACAAGAAAACGAGAAGCAACTATACATACTAACAACTGTGAGTCAAAAATACACATACCATACAGACACTCAGTACAAGAAGCAAAACGTTTCTTTTTGTCCGTACGAGTATTACTAAATAAAAACACTCATAAACTATTTGAGCTCAAAAAAGCCTGTCCTAACAATTACATATATGAAGGGATAATACAACAAATACGCCACACATTTTTGCATACATGAAAAAGACACAGATATATCAATCCATGGCAAGGATCACGTAAAATTTCCAAAATAGGTGAGGAAAGCAGCTATCAGGTGTAATGCCTGAGGATGGGAGTACGAGCCTGCTTTGAAATAAAATTTAGGCTCGGAGAAGGAACGAATGGAAAACTGCAACGAGAATCTAAATATATAAGTGCCTTTCAAAAGGAAAAAGGAACCCAATCCAACACAACTTTTCAATTCTTTCGCTCAAAATTCTGTTGTTTTTTTTAAGTACCCACAATGCGGATTGGGAGGGGGAGATAAACAGACATAAAAACCTTTTAAATTTCGAACATGGGGGGTCATCTTATAGGCCTGCTACCTACTCATAGCTAGAAGTCTGGAGGGGTCCACACATATAAACTAAAGGAATAAAGAAACAGAAGTAATCGCATTGTATTTTAATCCATACGCTGATTCTATTGATACGTTGTGAGTTTCCCGTAATTGTGACACATCCACAAGTCCACAGTACTACTGTATGACATGAACTAACTGCGAAACTTGAAACTACAGTTGTTACTGATTGATATAAAAAGACCAATGGCTCTCTGACTTCATTTCTGTTTTTAAAATCCTTTTAAATTTCGAACATAGGGGGTCACCTTATCGGCCTGCTACCTACTCATAGCTAGAGGTCTGGAGGGGTCCACACATATAAACTAAAGGAATAAAGAAACAGAAGTAATCGCATTGTATTTTAATCCATACGCTGATTCCATTGATATGTTGTGAGTTTCCCGTAATTGTGATACATCCACAAGTTCACAGTACTACTGTATGACATGAACTAACCGCGAAACTTGAAACAACTGTTGTTACTGATTGATATAAAAAAGACCAATGGCTCTCTGACTTCATTTCTGTTTTCAACTTTGATCGAGGAATATGTGGTGATTTTTGCTGCTTTGAGAAAAAGAAACTACTCAAAGGCACGCGAATATGTTTCCCTCCAGATCATGGTGAAATACACACTGTACACCGACCTGAAGGCCAAATAGTCTGAGATTGCAAGAGAAGAGGTGTATCAAATATTAAGAATTCCACATTTGAACATGCAGACATTGTTAAATTGTCGGAAATCGTGTTAGTAGTGAGTCCCTCTACAGTACGTCCAAATTATAGTCTTTGATGTTCTGTTAAACCTTTCCATTCCATATGCTTTTTAATCTGAATAATTCGAAAATTATATACTATTGTCTTTCTCCAGCAAATCCTCCACCTTTGGTTGTAAAACTCTTTTCCTTCAACACAATGTGTCTTTTCAGGGTTTCGCTCTTTGAAGATTTCTCTCAAAACCACGTGTAAGTTATCATCCCCCCCCACACACACACACACACCTTCTTTTTTGTTTTTTTAAACTAGAAGTACTTCGAAAAGATATATATCGCTGCCAAAATATATTTGTATCCATTGTTACTTTCTATATGCTTGTATGTCAACAATATCTTCCTGCTATTGGTCATGCACGCGATTGACATAAAGAGATTATTTTGGATGAGAGTTTTTTCTTCCTTGCTTGTGTAATGTGCAAGTAGATTGTTCAGTTAACATTCTTTCAGTTAAATGTATTTTATTTCGTTTTGTCCATTCTAAGCTTTTGCCATAATTGACTGATATTTGTGTAAGCAGCTTGACTTCAGGATCATAATAAAGATGTCTTCAATTCTGTTCTTTGGCTTTCATTTATTCATTATAAATGTCTTTTTTTTTTACGTGGTATTAACAAGCCACCAGGACTTCCATCTAACACGGGTACTTTTATGTTCAACAGTTTACAATGTTTCTTCAATTCTTTTAAGAGTTTGAATGATTTCCGATTTATGTACATTTGCCTTTAATATGGTTCATTCTAAACAGTTACTTTATATGCTGAGTCACCAATTGTTGTTTTAAATCGAACTTTGTTCTTCATAAATTCTGTCTCTACTTTCGTTGAATCATTTTATATTGACCTTGTAAAATTTACGAGATTTTCAACTTGTACTTTAAATTTAACCGAATGCAAAATTTTTGTAATTACCCACGTCATGATTCCTTTTTTATACTTGCACTATTTTTCACTGACAGGGTTGAAGTTATTTATTTCAATCTTATCATAATTAAAAGTAATCTTTATATCTGCATCTATTCTGAAAAATTAGTATATGTCTTTTTTATCTTTAAATCAACAAATAATACTTTTATGCCATTCAGTGTTATTCTTTGGCAGATCTAGCTTTGACTACACTTTTGTCTCGTCCAGACTTGTAAACAAATAAGCAATATTTCTTGATAACAACACTGTTAATATGATGGTAAACCTGTGAATGGTGTACATCACCTCTCTGAAAGATGCTTTGTTTTTAATACAATGTAGCTTTGTGCCATTATTCATAATGTGTAAAAGATAAAGTAAAAGAGAAAAAAAAATTAAATACTTTTACTTTGTGTTCGTTTCACTAATTGTTTTTATAGGCGCTCTGCTCTTGTAAGTATTGATTTTTTTTTGTGTGTGTCGTGTCTATATATAAATGTCTTAGTCTAAAATTGTATACTGCGCTCTAAGTGGGTGTGTTGTATTGCCATATACCCATACGAGTATGCTAGTGTTAAAATATTAGACTTCGCTAAAATTCTCAAAGTGTATACTTCTCAGTACAAACGGGAACAATTGTATGAGCTGAACTACGGGCATTTCTGTAGACGGTTATAAGGAGTTTGGTTGTTGGAAGTACTGGGATGAGGCGAGTAGTAGATAATTATTGACTGCTCCACCGGGATATAATAAAAATAAAAAACTTTTATCGATAACATTAAAAAAAAGAATATAATTGAGGTCATGAGTTGGTAATAAATAGTTTTCATGCTTAGACATAACAGAGGATCTACGTATTGTTGTGTGGTCTGTGTAAAATTATGTATTAGTCAGACACCATTGTCTCTTTCTGGTGCGAGTCGAAGGCCTCTCTCTCTATCTCTCTCTCTCTCTCTCTCTCTCTCTCTCTCTCTCTCTCTCTCTCTCTCTCTCTCTCTGGCATGCAACGAAAAAGGCCGATGACTTTCCAATTAAACATTTTACTTAGATGCAATCTCGGCCTGCCCAGACGCAATCTGCATAGATCATACGTTTTGGCTTTCCACTGCATAGCAATGAAAGCCGAAGCGGGCTGGGTGAGACAGGCAAACTTAAGTGACGTCTATTGGAGGATTAGAGGGTAACGTTTTCCTCCAAGACTCTCGGCCATTGCTGGAACGCTACATTAAAAATGTAAATATTTAAATTCAAATATGGTTTTTCGATATTTTTCACGTAAAGCAGTGAATAAAAATACAGATTGATACATTTTATTTTATTTCCTAATAGTTAAACAAATGTATCAATACAATAGGTCTCCACAAATTCTGAAATTATGCGTTTCGGACAATAGCATGTCATTTGAACAAAACCGCAGATGTCGTAAATAAAATACCATCTGCATTTTGTGAAAGTAAAGAATTTTTACTTTAATTTCACATCAAATATAAAAGTAAATAATATTTTTAAAAAACAAGCATATCAAATGCCGTGCAAAATCTGAGACCTAAGTGAGACTGACGCATGTTGCCACGGAATGGTTTTCGACTCGGGATCTGTCAAAATATCAGACCTCCAAGATATTAGTATACGGGGCCAATATTTTACACGTTTCGGCAGAATGAAGCAATGGATAGTGGCTCAATAGTTTTAGTGACATTGGAAGACTAAAAAATGAAGAGGTTCTGGAAAGGACAACCCATATAAATATCTATCTATTTATCTATCTATCTTGCAAATTTTGCTGATATTCTAATGCAGAAACGCTGCAATTAAAAAGAAACTGTAAATCGTGTGATCCTTATAGAACTAAACCGTTCTTTACTAAATAACTAAGCCACCTTTTGGTTGTCATGGATACGCGTAGTAATTCAGATTTGTGAAAAAGTATGCAATAAAATCACAAGACTGTGCGAACAAAAATGACAAACAATCAGCAATTTCTTCACCCACTTAAATTTTCAGACTAAATTTAGTATTATTGTATTATACCAATTAAAATAATTTTGTAGAATTAACGTTATAAATAAAGAAGACACGATAGCGCATTACTTCAAGCTATCTAATGAAAACTGTAAAGAAACGTTATTGTAAGAAATATATACAGACTGCTAAACTTAAGTCAAAAATATAGAGATTCGACTCGTAAGATTAGAACATAACAAAGGATTAGAAAAGAGGATGGGAGAAAATTTTAAGTTGTCAGACAAGAAAAGGCGAAGCGCATACCAAACAAACAAAAATAATTATTAATAAATGCAGACGATGCACTGCCACATTGTACGGTGACGAAAAGAGCTACAATAAGGCAATACGGAAAAAATTAGGAGCAGTTCGTTAGCTTTAAAGAGGACAAAAACAAGTACTGTAAAATAGACAACTGACCGCCACCCCCCTACCCCCAACCCCCCCCCACCCCAGACCCCTCACCTAACCCTCCTCCCCCCCCCAAGAAACAACAACAACAACAACAAAAACGGTATTTCAACGAGACAGACGAAAAATTGAAACTTCACATGTTCTAAAATAAACTGCTACATCAGAAAATAAATCGAAAGATAGTTAGGAGAAATATAATCTTCTGCACTAATTACAATAGGTATCGACCACCAACTATACTAGAATTGGTGATCGTTCCCTGTTTTCTGTTATCGTCATTTACAATGGTGATCATGTCGATAATATAGGATAAAGTCAACAGAATTCGTAAAGATTCAGGCAATTTGTTCCCTATCTAGACAGCTGATGCGCAAAGAAAGATCATCATGTGTAATATTTGACACCATCGCGAAATTGATGGGTGAAATAAATAAACGCTGATTAGTGTAAATCCTTCTGGCGTAAACAATTTGAACACTCTAGCCTTGGTTGAAAGTTCAAAATACCTGGTAGCTTCCATTACAAATTAAACGTGATTTTCACAATTTTAGATCTCTTGCTTTTTTCTCACACTCCAAAGTTATTGATTTTAACCTTTACTCTAAAATGCGACATTGACAGTAAAATATGTATTCTCCTATTTTTTTCCCCACTGAGCAGGTGTAAATCTAATATCAATATCATACAATCTGCATTTGTTTCAAGAAATACAGAATTATCAAATCAAAGTGAGAATTTTAAAAACTAATAAAGGAACTCTTCGATCGGATGTATTTTAAAAAACAGTACTTTTCGTTACTGGGAAGTCACAAAGCTGCTAGTCTGATATTTAGCATATAAATGTTTTGTAAAATCTGTCTTGCTACTTTTGATATGTACAGATTCAGAGACAGGTATTGAAGACAACTTCATCATAAGATATATGGTGTGCGGTCAAAAGTCTTTATTTTATGTTCAATTCATTACAAGCATATGTGTCTGTAACCGACGGTGATAGTTTTCATCACTGTCAAATTACCAATTTATAACTGAATAAAAGTAAACTGTATTAAGGTACAAGACGCACGACAAGTAGTAAGGTACAAGGAGCGCTAAAAACTGGGTATATTACACATAACATACCAATATACATAATATTGTCTTTATATACATAACAAACATATATATATATATATATATATATATATATATATATATATATATATATATATATATATATATATATATATATATATATATATAAAACCTTCAATATTTATTTGAATACTAGTGCCTTATTATCGTCACGCTCTTTGACGAAAGTTTGGGATTATTTGATCCTGCTTTCCGTGTGTGTGAGAGTCAATGGGTGTGTGTGAGAGTGCCTGCGTACGTGCGTGTGTAATATTGTACAACTCCTTTTGCACCGTTCAAGATAGAGGCTTATAGATGTATACAGTGGTTTCAGAATTTCGATCCATCCCTCAGGGGTGAAAGTTAAGAGTGGGGACACTATTGCATACCTGTAGAATGTTGAGGATGCGTGACATAGCTAAGGCAAGCACTGGAATAATGTTGAGGATGCGTGACATAGCTAAGGCAAGCACTGAGATAAAGTTGCTTTGCTGAAGACTTTTTTTATATAAAAAAACACAGAATATTACAAGCAGAAAATAAGTGGTACTCCTTGCAAATAACGAGAAAGAAACATTTTAAAGGAACTGTTTTTTATATTTTTTATTGAATTTTGACACAGAAAATGTAGATAGAAAACGAACTACTTTTCAATGAATCATATACATGTATGTGCTTGTATTAATTGCAACTTGTAATGTGCATTGTAGCAAAGTTGTATTGTTGGATACGCGAAATTTAACCTACATCTGTCTCGACTGTGGTTGAATGTAAGTATTGGAACGTGCGTGATTGCAGCGGACGCAGTCGGGGAGAAAACAAACGATATTACCTGTAATCAGAAGCATATGAACAGATTGGGGTTCTTTTTACCTAGAAAAGAATGATTTCTATGGATATTGATCCACAAGTGTATAAAACATAATGATCATGTACATTCCCCTAACAGGTTGCACTATACAGATCAATTACTCATTCCAATGGTTCTTAAGACAGTATGTGCTGCATATCAACCCTGGTCATTTCTTTCTGAGTGCCCCTGGAACTAATACGCACGCATCAACATATGCATTCGGCCTAAGTTGAGACAAATGTAGCGTACTCGCTTGGTCCGAACGAACTATTTTTTCTCCCCATTTTATTTATATCAGATCTTTTCTGTAACGCACTTTGCAATTGCGTAATTAACATATAGTTCATAACTTGGTCAGACCTATTTAAAGTTATTGTAGTTTCCATTGAACTTTCTAAAACCCTCTAAACATACGTAAACATTACCTTTAAAGTGGCGAAAATCCTTGCAACTCCAATATGACATTGCACGGATCCGTGTTAGACAGAAGACAGCAAAGTTAAGAACACGTACGGTCACAACCTGAAAAGAGGAAAGTTAAAATTACTTTGAAAATGTTTGAATGGCGTGAGTGTATATCCATAGGAGCAATGTCAAATAGAAAGACGCCGTTTAGCTTGTGGAATCCGTAAAATACAAGGTATCTAAGACATAACAATTCTAATCATGAAAGATGAAGAAAATCCTGCTCTTTCTCAGTTAGAAGGAATGATATCCTATATTATAACGGAAGAGCAGGATAACTTAACAAAATTATCTTAAGTTCTCGGGATGTATTTTGCGTATCGCGATACGGGGTGACGATATGATCTATTGTTTCGTCGCAAAAATATCGATATTCCCATCGTTACACCCCTAGTTGCGAGCCATGAGCTTCGTTGGAGGAGTTAGACCTGATCTTTGCGTCTTCTCTCACATACTCATCGACGCATAATTTAAAAGAGAAAACAATTCCAACTTTATTAGCCAACAATATATCTTACAAACCTAGGAAATAATTTAGAAAGTATATCAGAATTTCAGATAGAAAGATTTGTCCTTATTTCATTTTCAGTAAAATAAGTAAGCCCCTGTAACATCACTAATACTTATGGTTTAGGGAACTGGTGCAACATTAACAGCTTGGTCCATTTGTGTGTGTGTGTGTGTTTTGAAAACAATACCAAATGTTCTGGTCATTGCATCAATTTACCATTAGCTCTAAAAAAAAACAGAGTGACAGCATGTACGCTATCACATCAATGCCAAAATCATTCAAGAAAAAACTTCAATTATAACGTCAAAAGTTGTTTTTGTTTGACGTATTGGGGAAATAGTATCTTCCACAGTTATTGATTTAAGCGTAATAGAAATACACTGGCAGTTTCAAGTTGGTTTATAGTGTATGCTCCATTCGAGTTTCCATCGCTTACTCAAAGTCTATAACCAAATATGTTTGTCTTTCGGGAACAGATAAAGTCGCGTTTTTCGTGTGTCTTCAGTGCCACTGTTCACAATTGGCATTGGTATAAAGATATTCGTTCCTCATACCACACAGCTGTCAACGATTTTATGACATGTTTCAGTCCACTGAATTTTACTATTTGAATTAATTGAATTTTATAAGATTTTATTGCAACCTCTTTTAACACATATAATTTGAGCACACGTGTACCTTTGCAGGCAATAATGAATAAATCCTACTTTCATTCTGTCTGCATCAAACTTTTAAATAACACTTTCTACGGCGGACATTAAAGTTTTAACGGATTACATGTGAAGTTTCTTTGGATACGATGTATTGCTATTACATAAGAAAGCTTAAATTCAGAGTTTTTATATAACTGAAATTTGAGAGTATCCTTGTCATATTAGCAATTTTTAGTTTTTCTTTTCACCTTGTGGACATTAAGTACGTTACATAAATTATGAGATTGGTTATTAAAATTTAAAATGATGAGAATTTCTATTTCTAGTAAATGAGAAGAACATTCAGTAGATAACAATAATAATAATAATAATAATAATAATAATAATAGAAGCATACAATTAAATTCGTTGAGAGAGACATACAAGCATATGAACAAAAAGATAGACACAATAACAAGTTTTCATTCAACATGTGCCTTTTTTAAAGTTTAGCTCTGTAATTGAGGATTTATCTTATTTCTCTACGACTACAACAATTAAATCACAATGATACTCCCATATAAATGTTACACCTGATAAAAATGTTACACCTGATATAAATGTTACACCTGATAAAAACATAAGTAGTTATGATTTTTCACAGAACAAGTGATGGCGTAAATTGTTAATGCATATGTTTCATAACTCCAAAGATAAAATTTGACACCAATCGGCGTTAAATGTCAATAAATGTATTTAAAATTACATTCATACAAGGTGTCAGTATGTTTTTTTATATTCTTTTCCTTATACGACTTAGATTTGTTTGAAAACATACATTAACAATAACCATAAGTACATTAGACATAATAAAAGCAACTCTCGCTTTGACATTTCTTAAATTTTGGACGAAGTAAACTTGCATCCTATTACTTCAGCTTTTGTCAGAAAGCCATTAATCCAAAAACATCGCAAATCAGCAGAATGTTCATTGAAAATGAAGAAAGCCTGTCCGTAAGGATGAAAAGGCTATAGTATTTTAAGGCCAACGAAGGAGAGTCATTAATCAATCATAGAAAAAAAAAAACTGGCCAAACTTTTGATAAGAATACCACATTTGGAAACAAGTCGAGCTGAATAACAAAAGCTCCACACCTCTTTCAATTAAACATCCAGGAAACGATAACATTTGCTTTCCTACGCGAGTCACATGACCTGAGTTTGATTGTATTTATAGTCCTAAAATTTTTGTCTTTGTAAGTGGACAGGGGCCTAACTTTCTAGAACAGTGGCTACTTGAAGAAGACGATTTTCAACAGTATTTGGTGATTTCGTGTGTATACAATTTTCTTTGTGCAATAGAGTGAAGTCGAAACATTCGCATAGCCTTAAAATGGCACTTCGTGCCGGCTTGAATCTTTTCTGTGCTGGCATTTTCCTTCTCATCGCTCTTTCTGATTCAAGGTACGTATTTTAAATATTTGTTTTAAATTGAACTTTTAGTCACATTCTTAATTTAGATTTTCTTTTTTAAAAATGTCTTGTTTCGGTGTTGTTTTCTCTGGGACTAATATACACAATTTAGTACCAGGTTTTCTGTTTCTTATTTCTATCTTCTTCTTTTTCTGCATTCTCTATTGCCTTTAAAGTAATTACAAATAGAGCCGTGCCAATCAATATGCATTAATAAGTTTTGAAATTTAGAATGAAAATAATTCAAAATTGTCTGATTTGACCAATATGACCCTATATATGTCGTTGGTTGTTTTATATCCGTCCATTACAATCGGTTTCCGTTCTTTAAGAACTGACGTATGCACGTGTCATCTGAACTATACTAATGAACTGCAATGAATGTTCTAGAAATACTTAAAAGAAACTTATCTAAGAAGATCTTTTAACCCTGATGAGTAAATAATAAATGAAAGTAAATAGAATCATAAGCTTTTATTGTGCTTGGTATTTTCATCTTTATTTTGCTTCTCAATGATGGTTGTACTTTTCTTGTATGTAAGTATTTACTACTAGAAAAGGACATCATCTGTCAAGTCACATTTTTCTTTAATACAATGAAACCTCCATATACAGAACACATCCATATACATCACACCTGCTCATAAAGGACAATATTTATTGGTCCCAATTATTAACTTTCATGTCATTTTACTTCTATTTAAACGACACCTACCCATTATGAACAGATATTTGGGGTTACTTGAGTTTTCTGTATAGACAACTTTCACTAAAATATTATCCATGGCAAGATTATTATAAATGAATGATTTTCTGTGTGAATTTTTTAGAGCTATTTCGCTGTCAAAGACAATAGTCGACGATCGCTTGAATGAAATATTTCAAAATTACTTACCTTATCACAGATTCTAACATCTTCGATATGCAAAGGTTGTCAATAGACTTTGTTCCTCATCATGGATCGACGGACCTTTGTCTAGAAAAGATGGGTTTCTTGTGACAGTTATGGAACAAAAACACCTTTTCGAAACTGCACTTGAAATTATATTTTCTTTCTATTTATCCTAGAGAAAATTTGCCTGTCGGTAACTTTTCGTTCTGGGTATAATACAACGGTTTCATGCCTTCCAGATACATCTCCTATGTGCGTAAATTATAAATAAGGAATGAAATGAAGAAGCCGCGTAGACAATTGAGATAGATTTGTAGTTATATGTATATGAATTTATGTGTTTAATAATATCTGATATCTGTTGAAAAAAAGATTTCTTGTTTTGCTTTAAAAGAAAAAAGAATATACAGTTTCTTTCTTAATTAGTACATCTACTGGAAAACGTGTATATTCTGTTGATTTTTCTTTCATTCAATAAGATTGAATACATTTGCAAAACTGAAGTAAATGACTTAAAAGTTTAATATTGTTATGTTCCTTTTCCAGATCGGCGAGGAACAGAAGGCAAGCACCAGGTTAGTCCATCTCTCTCTCTCTCTCTCTCTCTCTCTCTCTCTCTCTCTCTCTCTCATTTATTATTATTATTATTATTATTGACTTGAGAAGTATTAAAATTAGGTCCACGTGGCGGGCAGCCAACTGGTGTGACTTAAACACACATTTATATATCAAGCAGGAGATACAGCCAGTAAAAATGAAGAATGACTCTGGAAGCTTGCTATGGTTGTCATATTGTCAACACGATAACTTCTTTGTCAACTCGACAACCAAAACAGATATGACAAATCTTTTTATGTATGTATCAATGTTTAGACATTTGTCAAATAACCAAGGTGTACGCACACAAACTTTTCCTTACTTTCGATAGCACGTAAACGCGTCTAAATGACTGGGTGACCTAATTGCATACGAAAATTCTAGAATCTAGAATACAGGCGTCGGATCATGTAAATAGACTGTGAAAGAGATAACATTTAGATCTGTTTCTGGCATGCGCAAGAATTTTTTTAAAATTTTTTTATATTTATTTCCCCAATTGCTTATGATCTAAGTCAAAGAGCTTATGCAATATTTTACCACGCATTGATTATTTATTTCCTAACTGCGTTATGATCTGTTTGAATGGGCTGATGCAATGTTTTTCCCCTGCATTGATGGTTTATTAAAGTCGTCTAAGCAGAATTAATCAATTTAGTTTTTCTTTAGAATTTGACTATGATACAGAACACAAAAAAGAATAAAAATGTCCAAGTATGATATGGATTGATATAGCAGCGTATAACGAGCGTTGTTTGGTAAATAAACGTCACAGTGAACACCTATTACAAGTTAGGTTTTAAATGTTTTTTGAACAATTAAAGTAATATTTGAACTAAATTGCCCTACTCTTCTACGTCTCTCCATTCCGCTTATTAGCCCATATCAACATCATTTAAAACCCATTCCTAAATAAGCCAAGAACCACCAGTGGTGACACATTACTGGAATACTGCGTCGGTGACGTATTGTTGTCACGTATTCGGTGTTTATGTGACTACAAATGGTAAGCTAAAAAAGTTATTTTTATTTATTTTAATGGAGAGAAATGTTTTAGATCAGTTTATTGCATAACAGAGGAAGCTTTCTGAAGATTTTTTTTATCATGTGATTAAAACAAACAAAGACATGCATTTTTCGTCTCATTGACGATTTATGAAACATTCGTGTCATATGAGCTGAATTACTTTCAGTTTTCCTTCGAATTTAACTATTATACAGAACACATGAAAAAGAAAAAAGTCAAGTTTACTTTATGGATTGATACTTATGATCTTGACTGCTTGTAACGAAATCGAGTGAGCTAAGGAGATTCCTCTTACTTACACCTCTAGGACGTAGAAAAGAAAAATATAAAGTTCAAGGAAAATAAGTCCTACATGTATGTACTAGGTTATAGGCATAAGATAAATGGTGCGAACAACGAGTGCCTGACACAACTATAATATCAAAGCGAAGGCTGACAATTAATATACATTCGCAGGGTCCAAACGTTGTAGTTCAACACTGTCTGAAAACTTGGCCAATGGATCTCAATTGCCTACCCGCGCTTCGATATTTTAACGTCGCTAGTCATTGTTTATTAGTATCATCTCAACTTAAGCGGTATGGTGTTGGCTGACAGAATTTGTTTTCTCATAGAGGGCAACACTTTGTACTTTCTTATAGGTTGTGGAACGCCAAGGAATAAAATAAATGAATCAATAAATCGAGTGAGATAACATACCACACAAAATGTCAAAATGAGAAAGTGGCTGTCTTTTTATAATTTAATCAGGTATATTTTTTTTAAAGTTAGGTTCTCTTTATCTATTAATCTCGAAAACTTTGACTGTATCGTTCACCAATGAAAGTGCAATGTTTATCAATTATCTCTGTTTATATCCTTTAATAAATAGATAGTTTCGTAACATACGGTTGTGTTATATACTGAATGTACAACAATTAATTTCGTGTCCATTTGCTAGGACAGCGTGGATAAATACCACAAAACAAGAGATGCAGTCAAACCTGTCTTTAGCAGCAAATTCTGCGAAGCAATAAATAAAATGCATCTGAAGACAGGTGGTTGCTTTAACAGAGATTTATTTCTTCGACAATTTAGTGTTAGAAACTGTGAGAAAAGGTCTGTTGAAAACAGGCAATTGCTCAATAGAGGCGACTTTCAGGCAGCATTGTGCATCAAAAGAGATTTTGATAAAATCTTTTAAGAGTTGATTTATCCTTTAAAATCAGACCATCTCATAATCCAGGCCACATTTATTCAGCCCCGTTGGTCCCTTAATTATTGGCGGTTTCGCTGTATATTAAAAGCATATATTTATTTATTTATTTATATAGGATGTCATTACTCTCTCTTTAGGCAGTACATAAAATGATGACATACTGAATTCCGAATTTTATTTTGTAAGATGACATGAATTGCAAGATGGGCTAGCACTGGTATGTCAATATCAAAATATATTATATACCTTTTGAACAATCGTAAAAATATTTTTTAAAGCCATATACATTTTTTATTTCAGACCCGTTTTCGATGCTCGTAGGCCAAGGACCCGACGCAGGTCAGATTTATTTGTTTATTTGCTGTACTGCTTTCCTCTATATACTTAATTTCAGCCCTTTACTACCTTGTATTTCAAGCTTTACCTGATTTCTGCTGGATTTTTATGTGTTTAATAATTTCATAAAGTTTTAATCTTAGGTACTGCAATATCTTTGAAGAACACGATTTATGTCATGATTTTCATTCTGTGACAACAATTCAAAATACAGAGGAACTAAAAGAAAGATAGAAGTAGATATGAATACAGTGAAAACCGGATTCATCGACATACCTCTTTGTGTGTTCATATTTTTAGATATATTTCCATACATACCTTTCAATAAATAAAATGTAACATCCTAATTGTAAATATATGTAGTTAAATTATAACAACCTCAAGACCTGGGATCTAAGCCCACAAAATCAAGGTCTCTTACATGCGGTTACGCAAACAGAATATAAATTTTGATTTGTAAAGTACAACAACTAAAAGCCGACTGTATTAAAATGGTGCAGCGACACAAATAAACTTATTCCAAAATTAAAAACAACAACAACACTTCTTAGTTCTCATTGACCTGCGTGGCCTAGGGTAAAATCTAGACTACCATTGATCCATACAAGCATGACGTCAGTTGACGTAATGCCTGATAGGTGTGCGTGGTTTGCAATAATGTTTTACATGTAGAAACAAGCTAAAATATTTTATAAAAATCTTTCTAAAACTCACAGTTGATACAGAGCAATCTATTAGTTTGAGGATTGATCGAGCTTGAGTGAAAATGTGTGTCGCTTGTTTGAACTGCTTAGAATTGGCATACTTTTTTGTTTTCGTTTTTGTTTTTAATTCAATGTATCATTAAATAAAATTTTGGTAGAAACGTGGATTTGTAAAACCGAGTTGTAATAACTGTAGAGAGATAGGATGTCCATACCGTCTTGAAACAAAATACCCCGTGTGCTGCACATTTATAATAATACGGAAACGGAACATATAAAAAAACTAATAAATAACAAATATAAATACAAACCTGCCTATATTTGAATTCTTTGATAACATTTACGGTATAGAAAATATTCAAAAAACCGTGACTCCCTACCACCAGCAAGTGCAAATGGCCAAAAAAGCATCGCAACTTGATTTAGGATAGATACACACATATCCGGCGATCGGGGACTGGACTCAACGTTTGTAATTATATCTGCGACAGTTTATCCACAAAAGATAGGATTCAATTAAATTGATTCTCATTTTGCAATAAATGCGGACATAATTGGTATATTGATCTTCAGTATGAATCGCTTTGTATTCCATTATAAGCAAGCCAAAGATTGATGATAAAGCAGCCAGAGGTATGCATTATTACACGTCTGTTCAGCTGAGATTGCAGTACAGCTACCTACAGCGCAATAAAAGAAATATTTGACATTGAAAACGATCTAACCGATTACGCAATTTCTAAGTTCAGGGGACTAAAAGTACGCGTTACAAGTAGCCGCGCATGTCAGAGCATTGATCAAATCTTTGATAAATGATTGTCCTGATTTAATGATGGCTTGGCCCATTTGATCTGCGAAACATACGTTTATTGCTTATATGTTATTGTATTTTACCTCGCGTTTCCAGAGCACCCCAGAGCTTTCAAGGTTAATTTACTTTTCAATTTATTACTCTAAGGCCATAATTCTCGGTTTAGGTTCTCAGGCATCCACTCAGATAATGAATACAACTATTAATTATTCATAATACTTGAGAATTAAAATAATGCAACAATTTTTGTATTTGTTGAAAATCTTGGAAGCCCAATCAGAGCAACGACAGTTTCAAAATGTTTATATGATCACTGAATGCACTAATGCAAACATATAGTTTAAAGTTTTCTTTTTAAAAAAGGGTGCACGTTTAACTGTCATTAATTCAGTTGATTCGCTCGAATGTTTACTTCATATAAACTTACTGCATTTGAGCCCCACCACCTATCTTTCTCTCTCTCTCTCTCTCTCTCTCTCTCTCTCTCTCATTAATTTTCGTACGCAAAAATTTGTAGACCTGTAGTATGTCTATTAATCATCTCTATTCTTTACATTAACACTTTTCTAACTATTCGTCATTTTGTTTTATATCTGTAGGAACCAAGACATGCTCTCCGCTGCCGGCACCAAAAAGAGGAAAAATAGCTTGCGCAGCTGGATTTCCTTTCTAGTGAGTGACCTCTTGTTTCATATAAAATGCTTTGATAAGTTGATGATTTGCTACTTATTTCCTTCTCATTAAACGTTATTATCCACCTCTAACTTTGTGATAATCTTCAAAAAAGACAAGCATACAAAATAAACTTAATTGCTGCCTCTTTGATGGTAAACCGAAGATATATCTCAAACGCACACACGCCAGACACATATGTAAACGTATTTATGTTGTTGTTCGTCCTTTGAGTTCGAAGATGACCATGCCATCACTAACTGGTTTGGTTACTGTGAGTACGTGAGTGGCTGATAAGGCCAATTTGTGCTCAGAAGTGTCTGTGGCACACTTGACAGGAGATGCCGCTTCAGTTTGCTTCATCAATAGAAGATGCTGCAGTTCTGAGATTTACGCTACTCTCGCTTCTGCACCGCCTCTGCGATTCTCCTCAGTTCAAAGTCTATAGATCCAGTATGGATGAGACTGCGCCACGTGGAGCGATCCTGTGCGAGATCTTCCCAAGACTCAGGGTCAATGTTGAAGTGTTTTTAGGATGAATTGAGGGAATCTTTGAAGCGTTTCTTCTGACCACCCTGAGATCGCTTTCCCTCCTTCAGCTCGCCGTAGAAAATCTTCTTTGTTAGTCGCTCTTCTGACATCTTGGTGACGTGGTCTGTGTAGATGTTTGGAATGCCTGTCTGTGTGATAACCTCAATGTCTGAGACCCAGTTCTGCCATCGTATCCTCATCAGTTCTTCAGGCAGCCCATGTGAAAATATTTCAACTTCTTGGCATAGAGTCTGTACACCATCCAGGTTTCGCAAGCATACAGCAGGATCGGCAAAACAATGGCTTTGCGGGCCTTAAGTTTTGTTTGTAGACTGATGCCTCAGGATTCCCACACAAAGGACACACTTGCTTTAGCAGTTCTGACGTTGTATCCATCATCGATGTGGATTGCACGTGAAAGTGTACTGCCTAAATAGGTAAACTTTTCCACTGCCAGGTTGGTGCATCAACTCTATCTTGTTGATACTGATTGTGAGACCAAAATTGAAGATAAATGGTCTATACTCTGTTTCATGTCAGACTCAGAAATAGGCATTCAGGAAACAGTCGTCAGCAAATAGGAGATCACGAATAGTCACATCCTGTATTTATACAACGTATTTATAAGTTTCAGTAGCAGACATGGTTAACCATTTGCAGACGAAGTGTGTGTGTGGGGGGGGGGGGCGAAGTTGTGCACGTATGTATGTATCTATGTATGTATATACGTATGGGTGTGCATGTCTTTTACTTCTTCTTCTCCTCTTTCGATCAATTATCAGCAAAATCCTTGTTCCTGTTGTTATTTTACAGTCACTGTGATGCTACATGTGACGACGGGTACAAGTTCTCCAGCGGGACACAGACAGAACAGCGCGAATGTGACCAAATGAACGGGGAGTGGTTTGATCCACCTGGACCGAACATACCCGACTGCGTTCGTAAGTATTGTAGCATTAATTATTTGAAAAGATAGAAAGCATTTAGATCGGTGGACCTTTTGTTATCATTTAAGTTATTACGGGTTGAGTCGGACAAAAAAATGCAAGACATAACCTAAACGTATTTTCATGAAGAAAAAACAAGTCAACAAACCAAGTTTAATTAAGATTAGATGGAACTTTATAAGTATATATTTGGCAAATTAATCAATGCATCCAGAATATTAAAGAACACAAGTATACTACAATAATTTTTTAAACATATTTCATAAAGAGATATGGAAATGTATCAGTGGGAGAAAATTACCACTTATATCGCCACAGTGGTGATATCACTTTTGGAATATTTTCTTTTCCCATTTAGGAAATATATATTATTGACATTTAGGCCTGTCTCATTTTCTTCTTCTTCTTCTTCTTCTTCCTCTTCTCTCTCTCTCTCTCTCTCTCTCTCTCTCTCTCTCTCTCTCTCTCTCTCTCTCTCTCAGGATCAACGGATCTTAACTTGTCCAGACTGTAATATACATGTATGTAATCAACAATGAAATGCCATAACAAAACGCATAAAAACAGATTGTGAGGATTAGTCTAACGTTTAAAAATAGTTTTCCACATGAATTGTGCAAATTGTCAGTGACTGAACTTATATTACCTGTTTCTCTTCGATATTCAGTGTCATCCATACAGTACCTGTAACACTCTACGACAAAACGGTACAATTTTTAGGGCAAAACTCTTGATAAAATGTAGTAATAAAATTGTTTAAGTAGCGGTTTAACTCTCATCACAACCATAATCATGTTTGAAAACGATGGAGACATCGCTGATTGATGAGTGTTGATTGCAAACCGAAACTAAGTGACAATCGAAATTTGGGTCTAACTTTTGTTACCGAATAAACTGCAAGCTAGCCAGACCACACAAGTCACGTTTGAATCCAGAACAAAAGAAAGCAAGGACCAAAATCCTTATAGGCAAACTCATAATCATTAAAACATTTTTTAAAGACGTTGCGCTCTGAAGTCTGTCGGATACGACCCGCTCTGTGCTGTTCCTACACCACCTCAACAATGTTCAATGTACCAATTCGCGTAAGAAATGTGTCAAGGAAAATGGGCATATCTTCATTTTCGTATGAAACAGTCATTCATTTGACAAAATACACAATTTGAAGGATTATACGTAAGAGGTAAATTTGTTAAATGTCACTGTCCAAAAATTATTGTAAAATTTCGAAACTTCTTTATATCGATGTAATAATCCAGCCGTTAATTGCATTGGCACAAAATGGAGTTTAAAAAAAAAACAAGCAAATCTACGGTTTTTGAGTTCAAAATATATAATAAAAAGAAAATCTGCATTTTTTGAGTGAATATAAGGAAATATTTCACTCGTAAAGTAGAAACATTTTGTATTGTCACTTGTGAAATATTTTCATGTATCTATTAAAAAACGTAGATATCCTCTATTTATTTAATAGGTCCTACAGTTATACTTTTTATAAATTAATTTTTTATTTTATTTTATTTTTTATTCAAGATAAGCACCCGGTTTTAGGATACTGTGTGGAGCGCCTGGCGGTGTAATTTAATGTCCTTTGTCTACTGTTTGGTATGGTAAAGCTAAGAAAGTCCAATGGCTCAAATTTTTTCCAGCCTAGTTAACATTGTGATTTAAAATACATTTTTGTATTAGTAATATATTATTCAGAAAACCAAAGTTGTATGTTGGTTTAAAAAAGGACTTCTTACGATCAGCCTTTAAGGGATCTACCATTTAATTTGAGGGATGGGGTGGGGTTGGGTGAGAGAAAAAAACTTCCACCCCGCAAATAGCTTGAAAAATATTCTTGCTCTGATTGGGGGGGGGGAGAAGACAAAATATATCCATTATATTAGTTGAAAATTTTGTTTATCATGAGGCAAAAGAAAAAATATATTCTGGTTCGAAAGGAAATACTAGATCCTATCCCCTCAAAAAAGAATAAAGAGAAAACTTAGCGCCATCAATGGAGCAGCACGCCATTCCACAATTAGTATGGCATGGTATGCCGCAAATGGACAAAGATAGACATGTACAAAAATGTATGCGTGCAAAACCGCCACCAGCTACAAAATCAAAGTATGTAAGTGCAAGCAACATATATTTCAAGTGTCCAAAGGCTACAGAAAATGTTGGAAAAAAACCAGGCCAGCGGAAACGTCCAGCAGCAGAAAGGACTAAAAATATTATAAATGAAATGACAAATTGTAGTTAATATACTTGCATATGTGTACGTTTAGTCATTAAATAAATTTATATTTTTCCCGCGTAAATTGTTCTGTTATAACTTGTTACTTTATAACTTACATGTATTGTTTTGCACAATATATTGCGCATGTCCGTTATGATTCTCATTCAAAGTCGGGTTTCACTATGTCCTCCAACTCAATGTATCATTACATGTGCTAATATAACGGACTCACCCTTAGTTGTGTCCCTTTATTTCGCATTGTGACAACTATATATGCCAAAAATTGTTACTAAACATTTGGATTTGGGTGGATCTGGTGTGGATTTGGGTGGATTTGGTGTGGATTTGGGTGTTTCGTGACACCCAGTTAATTGGTCGTTCTCTAAACAAATGTAGACTGGATAACAGATTAGTACTTTTGTTTTTACAAAGGTTTAAAACGTATTGCAAAGATTTCCTGCTACATTTTGATAAAATTTTAAAAAATTTGAATAAATCAACATGAATATGCATACTTTATACATTATGCTCCAACTAAAGGTTAAAAAAATATTTTTCCCAAGAACCATAAAAAACTGGAATTTTTCATCACAATTATTAATCAAAACTGCTGAATCTTTGGAAAACCGAATTTATACCTTTTCAACACAGGCACTCGCTTCTGTCAGTAAAAAAGGAAAACCACTGACAACACCCATTTCCTTTTACAAATTAACATAAGGTTCATTCATCTTTTTTTCCTCCCTTGTATTTTGTAGCGGGTTATGTTAAGAACATTTCACTGAGAGGTGGATTAGTTGACATAATACTCTTCTTATTTCAGCTGACTGCGATCCGGGCTGTTCTAATGGCGGGACATGCATTCTGCCAGACACCTGTGCCTGTCTGCAAGAGTTTATGGGACGAAAGTGCCAGTATCGTAAGTGTAAATTAACATTGAATATTACTGATTCTGAAATGCTATATTTTCATTTATTTTTGTGTGTGATTTATGTCTTAGCACACGAAATGTGCATGCTTCTAATAAATTGGCCAACAAGGAGTTTTATTCTTTCAAAATATCCATTCATAATCTTTGCCAATAATATGAAAACTGTAACATCTAGTAGTGAGTGAAGCTTGCTGGATATCATATTGGTGTGTTCTGACATCACATGTCATCATGGATTTGGAATATAATGTTTCTCATGTGCATTCTATTACATTACGTTTTTATGTGAAATATTGAATACATTCATTATTCCCTTAAAATGTTTGTAGTTTCAGTACTTTTAAACGACCGAGTATTTAGACTGAATACAGCTTTGTATTTCACTAATTTCATATAGAGTTTCACATTTGTGTGACTGGTGGTAAAATTGTAACTCAGTGCATACTTGACATTACCAGCATATCTACTTAATAAGCACAGATGTTTATAAGTGGGTTTGCCTTTTATGCCTATATATTGATATATGTTGATAACCAAAGCACCATTCACCATTTTGGACAGAATCAAAGGAGACAAGGGGAGTGTAGGAACCTATTTTTTGCAAGGCGAAGTCAACTTTACTTTCCTGGTGTGTTGAAGCAAAATGTCCTTGAAGCGGGCGACTTTTTCAACCTCTTTGTGTGGTATCGTGACCCCTGCCTATTAGTCAAAAGAATGAATTGAACTTGTTTTACTATAGGCATTTAATCTTATATAAAATAATTTAGAGACCGGCCATTTACTTTAGGGGGGAGGGGGATTTTTAAAAAATTATGTGCGCTCAGATAGCTTGAAAAACTATTCTTGCTCTGATTTTTAGCCAAATGGACCCTATTATATCCACTGTATTAGTTTTTAAAAAAATACATTATCTTGAGGTAAAAGAAAACAAAATATCCCCACTCAAATGAAAATCCCCCCGAGAAAAAATAATAATAAAATATAAAACATTTATTGCAGAATAGGGAATTTCTGTAATTTTTATTTCAGACAATATTAAATTGATTGATAGAAGTTCATTTTGCTTTCACTTTATTTTAGGATAAAAATTAACACAATCTTCATACGTGGCAGATAAAACTGTGTCACGCATTCTTAAAATCTTCAGTTAAATCTTACACTTGAATATACAGCAGGTATACCTGTTAAGAATAAGTGCATGTAATGTACTCACATTTTATGCCAAGATACCAATTAAATTAACCACACTGTTGTATTATTGCATGTTTATTATAATGCTTATAAATTAACCACACTGTTGTATTATTGCATGGTTATTATAATGCTTATAAATTAACCACACTGTTGTATTATTGCATGGTTATTATAATGCTTATAAATTAACCACACTGTTGTACTATTGCATGGTTATTATAATGCTTATAAATTAACCACACTGCTGTATTATTGCATGGTTATTATAATGCTTAAGAATAAGTCCATTTCTTTCCAGCTTATAGCAACTGTGCAAACCCACCACAACCAAAGAATGGCAAGATAGTTTGCAATCAGGATGCATCAGGCTCCATTTGTACTGCAAGCTGTAACCCTGGATTCAAACCCCTGTGGAACATCTCTGCTTCTTATGTGTGTTCTCCAGAAGGGACATGGATTCCCCAACTCTCAGAGATTCCCAACTGTGTTCCTTTGTCAACAGTTATACCCGAATCACATGTGGCTCCTAGTCCAGGTAATCATGATTACAATTACAATTCTTTTTTCAGCTTGAACAGTGTATTTGAAAATGTGACATGCTAACATATTGGTTAAACATCAGAATTTTGAGCAATAAAATCAATACAAAATGTATTGAATTATTCCAACATAGCTGTTGTACCATCTACAATAATATTTGTTTCAGTTACTGGTCAAAACTGTATAGATTGTGTTTAAATAAAGATAACAGTTTAAATTTGTGTGAATTTGAAGATTTTAATTGATATTTGATCATTATAATAAATATATACGATTCACCACTGAGGCATAAAATTCAATCAGGGGCAGTGAAACCACCATTGAATGTAACTGAAAATTCTTAAATACAAGAACATTCTCCCCACCTGATAAATGACAAGGAAAATACTCTGCAAAGGTTTGAATGGTAGTTAGGTTCATTTTGGGTAAAGGAAATGACCTAGAGGATGTCCAAAGGTTTGAATGGTAGTTAAGTTCATTTTGGGTAAATTAGGCAATGACCTAGAGGATGTCCAAAGGTTTGACTGGTAGTTAGGTTCATTTTGGGTAAAGTCAATAACCTAGAGGATGTCCAAAGGCTTGAATGATTCATTTTGGGTAAAGGCAATAACCTAGAGGATGTCCAAAGGCTTGAATGATTCATTTTGGGTAAAGGCAATAACCTAGAGGAGGTACAAAAGTTTGAATGGGCGTTAGGTCCATTTGAATAAAGGCAATGACCTAGAGGAGGTACAAAAGTTTGAATGGGCGTTAGGTCCATTTGAATAAAGGCAATGACCTAGAGGAGGTACAAAGGTAATAAAGCTCCTCTTTAAACTTAAAGCTTTTCTGGATTTTTACTATCAAAAGCTTGGACCTTGACCAATAAAACTAGCAAATTTCACCTTTATTTATTGTGGTAAAAACTGCTTAAGTTTTGTTTCTCTTCAGAGAAAAAGTATTTAGTTAAAAGTTGAAAAATATGATGAGAAAAATTATTCTCTTCAGCACAGACTTGATGAACCAGGAAAAATGTATCTATATATCCTTACAGATCTAAATTGTCATTCTCATTTTCTTTTTGTTTGTTATACATCTAGTCATACATATCTAGTCATACACATCTAGACATGCATCTAGTCATACATATCTAGTTATACACATCTATTCATACATCTAGTCATACATATCTAGTCATACATATCTAGTTATACACATCTATTCATACATCTAATCATACACACCTAGTCATACATCTAGTAATACACATCTAGTCATACATATCTATTCATACATATCTATTCATACATATCTAGTCATACATCTAGTCTTTGTTGTAATTCCAAGACACAATTACGCCTTGGTCACGAATTAATGATTTTTCAACTTCACCAAAAATAAGCAAACATTATTTTTAAAAAAATCATCCATTATACAGATTTTTAAAAAAAAATGTGTGCCCCATGATGAATATTGTTGGGGAATATAGTGCTACACTTGACCATCCATTCATCCAAGTCGTTATTACAATAAAGTCATTAAGGTGGGGCATTTGTGTTCTATGAACACATTTCTAATTTTAAAACTTTTTTGCAGTGCATCCTGACACAGGGGAGGCAACTTGTGTGGCTTGGGGACAGGACCACTACAGGACATTTGACAACAAGGTGTACCACTTTAAAGGACAATGTCAGTACATTCTGGTAAAAGATGCTGCAGCTAATACATTCCACATTCATGTAATGAATGACAAAAATTGTGTGGCAAGGCACCGATGTAAGAGAGAAGTTGAAATCTACATTGGTACAGACACTGTCGCCCTTCGCAGGGACAGCTCGGGACCTATAGTGCAATACAATGGAGCAACGGTGACAGTGCCAGGCACTCAAGGGGGAGTTATTTTTGAAAAAATCAGTCATTACATAATTGTCAGAAGTAGTCTGGGTTTTAAAGTTCGATGGGACACATATGAGATGGTGTTCGTTACAGTTGCCGATGCACTGAAGGGTAACACCAGAGGGTTGTGTGGTGTGTATGACCATGATCAGAGCAATGATTTCATAACAGACACAACATCTGAAAAAGTGGTGACAGAACCAGCTGCTTTTGCCACAACCTGGAAGAGAAATCTGGCAGGAGGTATTTCAATAAGAAATTTATAGATCTAATGTTTAACTGTCAAACTTATGAGAATTTAAAGTTTTTTCTCTTGTTATGGTCAGCCATTTAGATGAAAGTATTCTATTCCTTCAGTATTTTTTCATACATTTTATATTCTGAGCATCTCATGATATAAATCTAAGACAGCTTTTTTAAGGTCACCATCTATGTTGAAATGAAGTACAATTCAAATTTTAAGGTATGTGGTTAGTTTTAAAACATTTCTCAAAGAAAAACTTTTGAGACAAGAGTTCTTTGAATTTTCAAAGTTCTACTTTATCTGTAAGGTCACATAACAAGAAAAGTTAACTAATTAAAACTGGTATGTTCATTCCAACAATGAAATAATTGGAAATATATTCACATGGGACTGTTCTTCCATACATTTCATCAATACACAACAAAAACATGGAGGTGAGATGGATACAATACATCTACTTTTAGAAACCTGTTCTGATGTCCCTCAGTCTGGCTGTTCAACTGCCACTCCAGCTGACCAGCAAGTGGACAGAGATGCCCAAAGAAAATGTGATGCCCTTATGGGGGCTGTTTTCCAACCATGTCATTCTGTGAGTATTTCAGACATTTTTACATGTATAAACATAGCTTTCTGTCAAATTTTGCAAATTGATGTTTGTGGTAACTCTCCAAATATATGTCCTTGTTCATTTGTATAACGTTTTTTGTCTAATAAATTTAAAATAATTAAATTGTACAGACATATCACTTCACCTCAAGAAAAAGAAAACCTTCAGTTTTTAGCAGAATCAAAGCAATATTTTCTTTCTTTGCTATTTCACAACATATTTACTATATATGTTCTATATTATTGTTTAGTATGTACCTATTAACACCTTCTGGTGTAGCAACCACCCAAACACCCATGCAATTGAGGAGTTGTGTGGTTGGGGAGGGCAGGCACAGTCGGGTTCCAAATTGTTTTTGTATTGGCAGGGAGCTCCGGAATTAGGTTTTGCAGGGGGGGAGGGGGCTGAGAATTTCACTGTTCACACCAGGCCTCAGCTGTTAGTCTTCTATATGGCTCTATGTTATTAAATCAGGATCAGATGCTTCTTTAGCTTATTTGACATGTTGGAATTGGCTAGTGAAGTTTACTTCCACACTTCACTCAAAATTTAAAGTCCCCAAACAGTTTTTGGATTGACTTTAAAAACTTGAGAGCCCAGGATCAGTAACCGGAGGATCTGAAATCACAGACCCTTGCTGTCTTTATGAAACAAAGTAGCACCATTTTTGGATTTACAACCTACTAATTAAAAAGTAGCCAAATGCAAATGTTATTGGCATGTACAAAATTAAAGGGACTTTGGAAAAAACTTATTAAATCTGTAGCAGATCCTGAAGAACAATGAATATCATCACTGGCATAATTATCAGGGAGTTTTATTCATAATTTGAACCCAGATTAGTGGTACAATTTTATTTCTGATACATTATTGTTGGCCCAGAAATGTGACTTGGTTTTTGCAAGAACTAGTTAGGTTTAAAAAGCCAGGAAGTCTTCATATTCAGTTTGAGAATTCTACGCAGATAACCTGTGATCTCATTAAATATGAATGCTAGTCGTTGTTAGGAGGAAAACTGAATTATAATTTCATATTTTAAAAAAATACATACAAGTATTCTAACTGAGATTTGTTTCCTGATTCAAATTTAATATATATTTAATTTGCATTATTTAATTTGTGTTTTATTACAATTTTAAATTTTGTCTTCCTTGTCACAGAAAGTGGATCCAAGACCATACACTGAGTCTTGCAAAGCAGACTGTTGTTCAGACAACAGCAATAACTGTGTATGCAGTGGTTTTGAGGCTTACTCCAGGGCTTGCATGGATGCCAAAATCTCACTCAGTTGGAGAACAGCACAGATTTGTCGTAAGTAGGGAACATTGGCCTTTCTTCAAAAACCAAATGGTTTAGAGGAATCCAAAACTTTGTTCAACTTTCTGATTTAGATTGTCATAATTTTGCACAAAATACCATCGTATTTAAAAATGTGAATTTCATGGCAAGAATAGTTTTCTTTTCCAGCAAAATGTTAAACTTTCTCCATATTGTCAGATTAGAGTTTTTTAGCGAGGACTTTCAATAATAAGTAATTTATGGAGTACCATAGTTATTAGTGTATAAAGAGCACCCATTTGTCAATACTGTAGACACATTATTTCATGTGATAAGATTGATCCTCATCCGATTACACATAACGTTATAACAGATCTCAATCTTTTTTGTTCACTATTGGGTACATTATATACATCAATGTGTATGGTACAGAAGGAATTTTAGTAACCAAGGGGTGAAATACGGTGAATTTTTTTTTGTGGGTATCGATTTTCATGATATTAGGGAAAATGTCATTTTTGTTGGTACTGGAAAAGAGGTCCAGTTTTTCCCACAGAAGTTTTATTGTTTTTATTGGGTTTTTAAATTTGTGGTTTGTAACAGCCATCAAATCGATGAAAATTGTGGATTCACAGTCAATATTTGAGAAACTTATTTGCTAAAGATCGTAAATACTTTGGACTAATTTTGGATTTTCTTATTTAGTTGTTAGAACAGCAGTAAAATCTGCATTGATAAATTGAAATTGTATGTGCAATATTTCTAACTTTTCTGATTGGAAAATGAAAATGCACTTCTGTTTTGTGTTCATTTCATTTATTTGACAACAACTCTGATATTATGCATCCAATCCAGCTACACTAGTTCTCACTTTAATGAGCAGTTTCGAGCTCATTTAAATTGTTTGTAATAGTGAAGTGTTCACTGAAGAAAATGTTTTAGAATCGGCATAGGTTGTTTTTGATTATATGCAATTCAGCTCATCTCACTATGTTATTAAATTCTTTAAACATTTACAGCTGCCAAGATGAACCATTTGGTATAGTGAAATGGTCATTCAAGCAAAGTTGCATGTGTGGGTAGCATTGATCGTTTTATTTGTTTTGCAAAATCTACCTTTTTGTACTTATATTTGTGGATTTGGGAAAGGGTCCTAGTGTTTTCATTACAAGGATGATTGTTCATTGGGTCTTTGTGGTGTGTATCAACCATCAAATCCACAACAATTGGTACACAACAAAAACAATATTTCATTCACAAATATTCAACTTCATATCATGGACGTATGAAATTATTTAAAGAGAATTTTAACATATTTTAGCGGCCCAGTGTCCTGGCAACATGGTCTACAAAGAATGTGGAAGCACATGTGAGAAGACCTGCACTTCTCAAGCTGCGGCCTGTACTGATTCAGTATGTGTGGATGGTTGTTTTTGTCCTGATGGAATGGTCAAGCACAATGATACTTGCATACACCAAAATGACTGTCCTTGCACACAGAATGGTCAGGAATATACATCAGGAGCCGTTGTCAAGAAGGAATGCAATAAATGGTAAGTTCCGGTGTTACCAGTCTGGTACACATATTGTATTTGATGCAGAAATTTGGACTGTAATGATGTCAAGATATTTCTCCCATTTGTAAGTTCGTAAACAGGATGCAAGTCATCAGTAGGGAATCTTATCTTTCTGCTGTAAAAATGTTGGGTACCTTTTCATAGAATCATTAAAAAATAAAAAAAAGGTGTGAGTGAAGATATTTCCAGTTGTAAAACATCACAATCTACGGAAAATTATTTTGTTGAAATTTAAGCAAATGCAGTCAGGCTTTTTGAAGAAAGCCCTAATCAAGATATGATACTATTATATTATAAATAAAATGCTGCAGGAAATGAATTTTCTCCCTGCTGTAGTTTTGATTTTTAACTTGAATTTTCTTATATTCATATGGGTTTTTTTGTGCAATAGAAAAGAGTTATGGCCCATTATATATCAGTGAAATATTATATGTAGGACTTTTGTACCTTTCTGAGCCATATAAAAATATTTCCCTTATTTACAAAGGACCGTGTAGAGGATTTTAAGTTAACATGAATCCCAATGTAAGACTCTACTCATCACCTGACATAATAAGTTGATTTACTCAGTAAACTGCCTGAGAAGTCTAGATTTCTACATTTTAGGTATATTCTGGCATATAAGTCATAGGACTCCTACTTTGTGCAACAGCCGAACATATCACACGTATGTAGTATTAAAAATATGTGACAGATTCACAAAATGTCATACCAATGATGTCATCTTCTAAGTGGAATTTGTGTAGACCCTAAATGTTTTGCAACAGGAACCCACGAAATATAAAAACTTGCTTTTATTTAGAGTAAATTATTTGGTTCCTCATGATACATATAGGATCTTACAGAAGTGCTTATTTTCCAATAAAGTGTATTAAATGAGTTGAATAATTTCTTTCTTTAGCAAACCTTGGCGAGGAAAAGATTGAAATCATTCGACCAGTTTCATAAATTTAATGTGAAAAGTGCACAAATATAAGATTTTATTTATCACATGATGAAACAAACAACTGTGTCAATACATCTTTTGAAAATTGCATTTATTTAAACAAACATACAGGTAGACTAACACTCCATGATTACCTTTTGTGACATCACAGTAGGATACCATTTTATGCAATATTTCACAGGTTAAAATAAAAAACAATGTGAAATGAGTTCAAGAAAAGTTCACATCACAGGGCTGAGCAAATTTTTTTTTTAACCACTAGTCCAGGACAAGTGGTTTCAGAAAATTCACTAGTCCCACCTTACTCTTCACTAGTCCCACCTTACTTTTCACTGTTCCCAAAATGGTAATCACTTGCCGAGATTTGATGAGATGTATGTACTTAATCCATAGAAAAAACAAACAAAATAATATACAACATAATTATTTTTTTAAAAGAATTTAATTTTTCAAAAACATTTGTTGTTATACATTTGGCTTCTTCAGGTTCATGTATATATGTTTTAGCTGATGGATTTGAAAAAATGTCCATGTATATGTCTGCCACCTGCACCAGCACTAAGCCAGCAGTTGATAGCTGTGTCTGGGTTGAAGTCCTCAAGCTCTGGTCCATTTGCGGAAATGTTCATTAGCATTTGTAAACTCTTTTGGTTTAAGGAATTCTTTAAAGAAGTCTTGACTAAGTTCATTGAACTAAATCCTCGTTCACACTCAGCAGTGGATGGGCTCATAACAAACATGATTTCTAATAGTTTGCATAATTGACTGAGAGTAGGTGGAGTATTCACTAAGAGTGTTCCAAGAATTATCTGTCTCTTAGTAGTGTCATATTAACATCATTTGCCAACACAGATTGTTGCTTATGTCTCTTTGGAGAAATAGCTACCGCACACTCAGTATCACTCTTACGTTTTATTCCTCCACCTTCAAACAAATTTTCCTTCTCCTAATCGCCCTTATTACCTTCCTTGCGAAAATAATTTAGCAAACTCATTTTATCCACAGAGTAACTATCAGCTTGCTTGACAACTACTTCTAAAGTGATCATAACATACATTTTCTCTTTTAAATACGAACAGAGACAGCTCATTAATTAGCATAATTGTTTCGCTTCAAACGCAATATCGCACGTGTAAGTTAATCGTCTGTATAATCAATTAAAAATTAAAGAATCATTACTGTCATTTAATCAGTTCATGCAAGAAACCAACACTGATGTTGGTAAAGTACCTTTCATTAATTTAGTTACACTGACTCGCTGGATTCAAATCATAGTGAGCCGCTCGTGATAATCTGGCTTGAGTAAACTCAATGCAACAAAGCCGCTTAAAACACTACTAATTGTTCATACTGGCTTTCTTTTGTTTGACGTGTTTTGATTTGCCGATAATTTGGTCGCTTAGCCCAATATGCAGTCAAGCGGTAACAGGATGTAAATGTATACATGAAGAGGGGTAGAATCAAGTATTCAGTATGCCCGGAGGGCATGATTGGCCAAATAAAGGTGGATATAGTGATTAAAGCACGAAAATTAGGACTAGCCCGACTTTTTTAAAAAACACTTGTCCCGGACTAGCGACTTGGAAAATTTTACTTGCCTGACTTAAAAAAAATGACTAGTCCGGGACGTCGGGCTATGGGATTTGCTCAGCCCTGCATCTATAACATCGTGTGATAATATTTCTTTGAATAGGTTGTAATATTGATATCTTCTGTCAAAAAGTATACATGTACATAGATCTTGTGTTATTCCCATGTATTTTGTTCCCTTCAGCATTTGCATTAAAGGCAACTGGGACTGCACAAACAAGAAATGTGAAGCCACATGTTCAGCAACGGGTGACCCACACTACATGACTTTCGATGGAAAACGCTTTGACTTCATGGGTATTTGCTCATACTACATGATCCATGATGAACGCTTTGATGTCATCAATGACAACATTCAATGTGGCAACCATGAGGCATCCTGCACAAAGTCAATCAGTATCATGTTCGAGGGTCACACCATTAAAATGGACCACAATCACCAGTTGATAATCGATGGTCAGAGCATCACAAGCCTTCCATACCAGAAAAATGGCATAAAGATTTACATGGTGTCTTCACTCTTTATGAAGGCTGAACTCGCAAATGGAATTACCATCCTTTGGGATGGAAGGACACGAGCATACATTACAGCTCCTCCTGATTTTATTGGAAAAACCAAAGGTAATATTTTTTCATTGCTCTGATAAGCAATCTTTATATGCTTTTGAAATAATATTTTATTGTCATATTTACAGTTTTAAACTCATTTTAGGCCTTGCATTGACACTGAATTTAACTTTGCCACCAAATATATTTTATAAAAGAATGATCTGTATATCATTTCACATTCATATTTTTTCCTCACCAATTTGATCTTCTAGTAATTAAAAAATGCAGCACAAAAACACCAGCAAACTGAAATATTTGGTGCACCTGGTACCATTCCTTCATTTAAAAAAATTATCTTAGGAAAATTGTCATGTAAAGCACTGAGGAAAAAGATGTGAATTCAGTTAACTAATATATTCCAAAATCAATGAATATTTACAGGTCTGTGTGGTACATATGACTTCAACCAGAAGAATGACTTCCTGACTCCACAGAAAGATATTGAGACCAACCCCAACGTTTTTGGTAATCGCTGGAAGACAGAGCCAAATTGCCAAGATGTTAACCCTGATGCCACTCACAACCCCTGTGAAGCAAATGCCAACAGGAAGACCCAGTCTGTGCAATACTGCAGCTACCTAAAGAGTGACATTTTTAAACGTAAGCAATACCATGGATAAAAGCAAGAAAATGTACTTTTGCTTATAGGATTAACTAATGTATGCGTATAAAGTTGAAAAAGTGTTGGCCCTTTTCTTTATGACTGATGCAATAACTCAGGCCACACACTGAACGTACAAACATTTTGTAAAAATACGTATTCATTTAGGTTATCTGTGTATGTCTTTAACTGTACTGGTATCATGGGAAATACATATTTATGCAAGGCTTCTATGTTGCTCAGGTGCATATTCGTATGAATGTGTCTGAGAGAGAGAGAGAAGCAATTTATAATGGACAAATGGGTAGACACATCTTTTTAAAATAATTTCAGCCTGCCATGATGTTGTCGATGTAAACCCACTCTATGAAAGCTGCCTCTTTGATGTATGCCAGTGTTCAGAGAACCTCAAAGACTGCCTCTGTCCAATGATAGGAGAGTACGCTGCTCAATGTGCCTCCCAGGGTGTAGAGATCAAGTGGAGACAATTCATTTCAGAATGCCGTAAGTAGTGGAAAATATGAAACGTGTGCAAACTGCAAAATGTACCTGAGGCACAAAATTTAACTATATGGACTATTTCTCCTAGGCATTAATTTCCACCATCTTTCATTTAATAAGAACTTCCAAAAGTAACTTTTTTCCACTAACCTTTGGTGTCCACTGTCTTGCTGAGAGACACTGAATGTGTAGAAATCTTGAAATCACCACAAGTCTTCTACGAAACTTGAAATTCTGTAGTAAGAGGACTCAGTTAAATATAACAATCTTTACACATTTGATTTTCATTTTTTCATAATTTGCGTTGTATTGGAATTAATGATAAAGATTTCTAACATTATAATAAAGAAAATTGTTTCACTTCTGACAAATCTAGAATTACAAAAAATGAGTTTTTTTCTATATGGTCAACATAGGCCTCTGTGATGAACTGTTTATCTCATAGAAATCTGATGTCTGTCTATCCTTACTTTTAATGATTGGTAAGGTCAAAAACCGTATACTGCAACCTTCTTATGATGCCAGTTTTGCTGGTGGACAGTTATTGATGTTATAAAGATTGTACACTTTATGTAGAGACAACTTTTAAGGTAATGTTTACTGTAAGATATTGTAAAATGGATTGTGTTAAAATTTAACACAACATTTGATGAATATATACATCTAATAAATAACGGTGTGTATGTGAATGACAAATTGTACAATAGTATCAGAATGACCTCAATGTAGTATTCTCTGTCTATAGCTATTGACTGTACTGGTGGTCAGATTTATCAAGTCTGTCCGAACGAGTGCACACGGACATGCGACAACATTGCCACAGATCCAAACTGTATCCAGTCATCCCAGTGTGCTGAGGGTTGTGGATGTCCTCCAGGACAGGCTTTGGACAGCTCTGGACACTGTTTGCAAATTGATCAGTGTCCATGCATCTTTGATGAGAGGGAGATTCCTGCTGGAAAAGTGACAGACATGGGAGATCAGATCTGGTGAGATATTCTAATCTAAATTCTATTTCTTTGTGTGCAATGGCCATAGGATGTATATTGTCTTACGGATATCTGTCCATCCTATCCCATCCAGTTCATATCTCATTTCCTATCAATAACTTTTGTAAGACTTTATGAATTGAAATCAAGTTTGGTATGAAGCTTTACTTCATGAAGATCTAGGTCAAGTTTGATTTTCACCCTTTTCCAACAAAACTTAATGGATTTGTGGCCACTGTTAACTTTGTGGTATGGAAAAGAGATGGGTCTGTATGGGTTTTGATAGGCAAGATTGTAATTTACCCTTTTTATTCATTGTTGAACTTCTGTATTTTGTTAACCTAAGCTCTGTAGGTATTTGGTTTTCATATTCTAATCATTACTGTTTCCTGTTAATTAGGATAGGAAATGCAATCAGCATTAAGAAGTTGTCATTGTTTTATGAAATTCATTATTCAAGATCTTCCCCATCTGAAGTTTTTCCTGGGATTTAAAAGTATGGATCTCTTAGAGAATCTGTCTTCTTTATGTCACAGGAGAATATTTTTTACCTGACTGGTGTTCAAACCTGGAACCTCCCTAACTCGAGGCTGGACCTCTACCACATGAGTTAACTGAGCTGATGAACTCAGATTGTTCCTATGACATATTCCACCTGCTTTGAATACACATCCTCATGTCCCCATTATCTGTACCATGCAGATTTACCACCTATGGTAGAAAATTAAAACTGGGTCTATATGTATGTAATCCTACTGCTGCCACCAAATGCCACAGGAGAACATTTTGCAGCCAGATCAGAACTCAAACACTGGACTTCCTTAAACAAATGCTCTGCCACTTGAGCCATCTGAGCCAATACACCCGACCAATCCCTATGACATTTACATTGTTTTTCTTTACAAATTAGGGAGTATAGCATAGATTTTATAACTTTCCTATCCATTAACATAAATGTTTGAATTAAAGAACTTTCAAATTTTGTCTTATCCAATATTGAAAACAAGCCGCTAATGGTCAGGATTGAAAAAAAGGATAATTTGATATCCCATACTGTGAATTCATTCATTTTCATGTGTATCAACTATCATTGTTTTGCAAAAATTTTTATTTTCATTGGTACTTAAATTCGTGGATTGAGGAAAGTATCTAATTATTTCCACAGGAAGAAGCATATAATTGTTCATTGGGTCCTTAAAGTCATTGTTTGTAGCTCCCAAGAAATCTATGAAAATTTGTTTCATATGTGAAATAGATTCACAGTAGAACATTACAACTAATATATGTTTATAATATCTTCTATTTGATCTATGTGTATTTTGCATTTCAAATCAGTTTATTTTTATATCCCATTTAAAAATGGTATCTTAATCTTACACATCTTTATTTTTCCAGTTCATGTGTCAGTGCACAATGGGCATGTCAAGACAAGCCACAAGGGGCAGGCTTCCCAATGCAGATTGCTGGCCTTTCATCCCCATGCCCAGCTGACATGGTGTACAAGAAGTGTGTATCAGACTGTCCTCTGACATGTGCAAACATGCACAACCCACCAACATGCAATGCGACAACTTGCCACCCTGGCTGTGAGTGCCAGCCTGGATATGTTAGAGAGGGAGATAGATGTTTGATGTCAGGAGACTGCCCCTGTTACCACGGAGGAAAGGCCTACAAAGAGGGTGAGAGCTACACAATGGAATGCAACAAATGGTAAGAATTGATAAATAATACGCATACCTTGCATGAGTTACATTTACAACCATCTTTGTGATTGATGATATTTCTAGGTGGCTGGAAGTAACACTAGATAATACTGCATGAGTTACATTTACAACCATCTTTGTGATTGATGATATTTCTAGGTGGCTGGAAGTAACACTAGCATATACTGCATGAGTTACATTTATAATCATCTTTGTGATTGATGATATTTCTAGGTGGCTGGAGGTAACACTAGATAATACTGCATGAGTTACATTTACAACCATCTTTGTGATTGATGATATTTCTAGGTGGCTGGAAGTAACACTAGCATATACTGCATGAGTTACATTTATAATCATCTTTGTGATTGATGATATTTCTAGGTGGCTGGAGGTAACACTAGCATATACTGCATGAGTTACATTTATAACCATCTTTATGATTGAGGATATTTCTAGGTGGCTGGAAGTAACACTAGCATATACTGCATGAGTTACATTTATAACCATCTTTGTGATTGATGATATTTCTAGGTGGCTGGAAGTAACACTAGCATATACTGCATGAGTTACATTTATAACCATCTTTGTGATTGATGATATTTCTAGGTGGCTAGAAGGAACACCAGCATACACTGTGTGAGTTACATTTACTACCATCTGTCTTGATGGGTGATATTTGTAGGTGGCTGGAAGTAACACCAGCACACACTGTGTGAGTTACATGTACAATCATATATCGAGGTGGCTGGAAGTAACACTAGCACACACAGTGAGTTATATGTACAGCCATCTGAATTTTTGGAAGTAACACTTCGCAGAGATTTATTAACATACTTATCATTCTGCCAAATCATATCAACTACAGAGGTTAACAAGAATCATACAGCACGTCACTGACCAATGGTTATTAAAAATAGTACAGATGTATTATATGTACTGGAATAAAAACAATCAGTAAAAGTATTTGCACTTACAGCATTTAAATGACCGACTATAAATTGTCACTTATGTAAAGTATATTTTGCTTAGTAAAGGGTTTTTATTTTGTCTTTGAAGGATAGGTGAGGCACACTGGCAGTACTTTTCTGACAGCATTGTTGTTGTTGTTGTCAAGGATGTTAAAGCATGAATATTACGCTTTTGCATTTAGCTTTGTACATTTCTCTCACACTGTAGCATGTACAGTCATGAAACTTAATGGGTGCATCTTGAAGTGTACAACTCACCATGGGCAAAATCAGATTACAGTGACCTACTATTCGTCCTCAGATGATTAACGTATATACTCTCATATAAGCCGATACGGACTGCAAACTACAGACACAGATCTGCTATTGCATAATGCACCGGCAAATCTGGATCTATGCAGTTTGTAAGAACTGATCAGTAGAACAAACAACATAGATCCTAATTTGCAAACGCAGTATGCAACATCAGATCAGGGTATATGTTGTTTGCATTTGGACACGGTTTATACGTGAGTATATACGGTATGTTAAGTTTGTGTGTTTAGTTCCATTTCTGTGACACTGTATCATGTACTGTCTCTTGAGGGATACTACTCATCATAGGCAAAAGTAGGGCATAGTTACCTACTTTTCTTGCCCCAGTGACATCACTTGGTTTTTGCATGTTACATTTGTGTTGGAATTTATAACCAGGTAAATCAGGAGAACAAACTTGAAACAAAATACAAGATTCATAAATAAAGTTATTAGTTAAAAACTCGGAGAAGCTTCAGGTTAAAAACTCGGAGAAGCTTCAGGACAAGAACTACAAGATTACAAGATTCTTAAATAAAGTTATTCCAAAGAAACTCTGTGATGTTTCAGGACAATATTTGGATAATTTGACAGATGATAATTCACAGAATCTTGCTATATTACCCAGAAGTTTAGGCCTTGTGGGCAGATTGGACTTACTTCTTTATTTATGTTAATTGCACAAAGTCAAAAAAACTTTGTGACAAGCTTATGACACCTCAGATGTTGGTGGAGTCTCTGAGTTATAGTAAACTTGAGAAACATGAGGAAACCATCAACTGCAGAATTATTACACACTTTTTTTGAAAATTCCGCATTCGAAATTATGGTGACAGAATTACAGAAAATCAATCTTGATGTGGAAACTTCAGTACCTATACGACAGAATGTATACTTTATTAATGTATAAACTAAAATGTACATAAGAAGAACAAGTGGATTAGACTGTGCATTGGTAAATAGTTGAAAAATGATGGCTGAGAGGAAGAGACAAGAAAGATGGTTTGATGACATCATACAATGATGCTGCATCCTTTAACAATGTCACAGTGTTAAACATAACACCTGTGATTGCAGTCAAGGAATATTAATGATGCGCTGGAATACAAACAGAAAAATTCTTTTTCTTTTTTTTCCTCTTTGATGAACAGATGGGTGATAACAAAAAATAATGTAGGGGTTGACACTGAGAGAAGAAAACTCCAGTCTTTATTTGCAGACCAGTAATGTTACCCATCGACTGGGATTTCCTTGTCTTGGTACCAACCCTTAAATAGATTCATCAATCTTGGCATGTGTTGTAACCAGGGATCAAATTTAAGACCACATAGGTGCAAAGCTATTAGATTACCTTTGTGCTATCAATAATGGTTTAATTTAATTTTTTTGAATATATTTGCAGTGCAGTGTATAATTCTTTGGAGTTTTGTTTTCATTCAGCACATGTAAGAGCCGAAACTGGGAGTGTGAGAACAAGGACTGTCCTGCTGTATGCAGTGCCTTTGGTGATTCACACTACCAATCATTTGATGGCAGGATGTATGAATTCCAAGGAAACTGTGACTACGTTTTGGCCAAGTCCACGGGAGGTGGTGCTGAAAAATTTGAAATCACCACAGAAAATATTCCTTGTGGCACCACAGGCGTAACATGTACTAAATCCATCACCTTCACCATTGGAACTGTAGGTAAGTGTTATATGTTTTGCATGTGTTTTTGATGCTGGTAAAGACATTGTTTGATTAATACAGGTATAGACTGTGCCAAACATTCTGCTCATACACAGGCTACTTTTCTATGATTTAAAAAAACTCTCTTTAACTACTGTGAAATCACTATTTTTCATGGGGTACCAATTTTTGTGGACTTTGAAGAATTGAAAGGCAAAAGAAAAATGATTACTTCAGTTGAAACAATAAAACCCCTTTCCTAATCTGTGAATTGAAGTACAGACAAAAATTTCATTTTTCATACAACCACGAAAATTGATATCCACCAAAATAGATACATTCACAGTATTTCTTGAATTGTATATATGACTTATCATTGTACATTGGTTTTGAATTGTAAGTTTCAAGCTGTAGTACATTTATATTTACATCACCTTTATATAATTTGCACTAAGGTTAGTTTGGTAGCAAATTGAAGAAGAGGGTCAAATGGTAGAAAAGTCATTATTTGTAGATTAGTCAAGCAGTCTGGTTAAATGCCTTGTATATCAATCACTTATATAGTTTCCTTGTAACAGGTACTGCTACCTTCTACCGCCTACAGCTAGTGCGAGGGAAACCAGTGGTTGCAGAAGCTGGATCTCCATTCACCGTACAAGAAGTTGGAGATTTTGTTATAATTACCACTCCAAGTGGTATAACCCTGGAATGGGACAAGGGAACCAGAGTCTACCTCAAACTCAGCACGCATTATCGAGGACAGGTATAATCCTACATTGGTTTATTACATTATATATATACTTATTATATACTCATTTTTGTCTCCATTAATTCAATATTGTCAGAACTATAATGTGGCATTCTCGATACTGCATTGCATCATACTGCACAACACATGCACAAAACACTATCAACACTGTGCTATGTGAATACTCTGTTTTATTATATACTTAAGCGTGAAATATATTAATTTATTGGCGAAATAATTTTCATATTTATTTCATTCCTATATTTTCACATGTGAAAAATATATCCTTATATTTTCACATGTGAAAATATCAGATTTACCATCATGCCATGTGACGCTTGATTGTGCATTCCTGCAGAAGTTATACCTGCATCAACAAAAATGAGCATTTTGTGAGCTAGAACAAATAAATACAAACTGCATTACCTTTCAGACATGGAAATTAATTTTTGCTGAAGAAATCTGACTCTATACTGTTCGCGTCTCTATCAAGTTATTTCCACTTACTTCCTTGACAACAATGATAAACCCGCTGTATTTTTACAGGTCACAGGCCTATGTGGCAATTTCAATGGCGATCAAAAAGATGACTTCAATATGCCTCAGGGAGGAATACCTGCAGTGAAGGCAACAACATTTGCAGACAGCTGGAAGGTAGCTACTTTTCTTTTAATACATTTTTTTTTCTGTCTTGCCTATTAAGCATATATTGAGATGTAGGTATCATTTTTCATCACCATTTATAGGAAATTCTCAAAATGTGATTTGCTAGTCAGCCAGGCAGATCGTTCCATACAGCCCATCTCAGATGAAATTTGGCAGGTAATATGGAAAATAATATGGTTCAAACATTTTCAGGCTCTTCATAGCTGAAGGTTTTAGTTGCTTGCAAGAAATTAGAAGCTGATAATCACATCATCAGCATATTTTCTTTTCGGATATAACTGGCAATCGTGGAGAACAACTATGTGGCTGCAAGATTGGATTAGAGTTTACCATGTTAAGACTAATAGCCACATACTGATAGGTGGTCACTTTTAAGAAAGATTGCAATTATCCAGTAGTATTTGAAAAGATTCATTTGAATGGATTGATAGAATAGGGATTAGATTATCCATCTGGATACAAAGGTCAGCCCATGTTATTGTATTTAGTAATTGTAAGCCGCCAGAAGCTGACAGTTAGACTGTTAGACAGTTCAGCCACATTTTGCAACTGTATGGTTTCTCTTGACGATGGCTAATCAGTGGTGTACTAAGGGTAAATGGCACCTAAGGGCCAGAATACGAGGCCCATAATTTTTATCAACACCTCTGGCTCCCACGGCAACTGCCCAGTCCGCCCCCCCCCCCCCCAGCATAATATGCTACAGTGGCTAGTAAGGCCAGATATAAATGGTGGAGAACAACTGCTGTTTCAGTTGCACTTATTACTTCATCAATGCACATTAAACAACATTTGAACCTTATATTTTATTTTAATTTATAAATATATAAATCAGCATCTGGTCTCACCAACAAAACCAGACTGTTGTAAGTGGTCTCTATTATATATGTGTATGGCTTTTTTAAGATTGAAATCAATTTAATCCAGAAGAGAAGCCTGTATCATCTTTGCATAAATACTCCAATCTAAAGATCAAACATTAAACACTCATTGTTAATGTTTCTTGTTTGTGCTTAGAATTGTCTAAAAATGGTGATACAATTGTTGCATCGTGTTTTAACAGGGTGGATTGGAATATTCCAACCTGTTTGATTTCATTCCATCCTGAGCAAAAGGCAAATGGGTGACCTGGAATCAAACAGAATAGAATATCCCATCCATCCTGCTAAAACACCATGTAACTAATATTACCTACAACAGCATGGTCTTTATCAACAGTATTAAGATTTTGTGGTAAACTTTGTGAAAGTCAAACAACTTCAACACCATTTACTGTACTCAGCTAAAACTTTGGTAATGAATTAATAAAGCATAAAGCTTATGCCCAGTCCTTTTTGGGCTTGACACTCAAACCCAAAATTAAGCTATGGTACTTAACGTAAGCCTGCTTTAAAGCAGGCATGCAAGTAGAAGATTAAAAGTTCAGAAACTCCTGAAAGTTCTATGGTTCTAACTTTATTGTAATGTAAGTTAAAGAGAGTGAACATTTTCAAAACTTGAGCTTGCGTTTCTGAACTTTTGATAATATCGGAACCTCCATATACTGGCCACCTCTATACTATAACTCTGCCATAATATTTGATCCTGACAGTGTCTGGTTTAGGGGTTTCGCTGTTTATGAAAACTCAGGTTTATTTCTTTTTCATAAATTTTATTTCAGGTACACAGCTATTGTGCAGCCTCCAAAGAAATCACAGACACCTGCGAGGCCAACTCTCAACGGCGCCCATGGGCACAACGGCAGTGTGGTGTCATCTCCTCGGGCATGTTTGGACCCTGTCATTCAGTTGTCAATTACCAGCCATACCTGGACAAGTGCATTTATGACTCATGTGCATGTGACACTGGTGGAGATTGTGAATGCCTGTGTACAGCTATTGCTGCTTATGCACACCAGTGTGCTATGAATGGTGTTCCCATTTCATGGAGAACAGAGGATTTGTGCCGTAAGTGTACTACGCACTTGAAAAAGAACGAAGGACTTTTTTATACTGTACATTTTCTTATTTTATAACAGGTTTCCCTAATTGCCAGCTCGTACAGAGTTCATATACTTAGAGATAAGATACTTGGATAATGTCTTTGTTTTATTGAAGCATAGACTGTCAGGTGCTGAATTTGAAGTTAATAACATTACATGTTTTTGCCTCAAAGACACTCACACTTTTGAAAGTTTCTATTGGCACAATTCTCATTTTCTTCAAGATATCTGAAAAAATAAAAAAGAACCAATCCCCAAAACATTATCTGAAGTGTGCTATATCAAATGCCACTTACACTGCCTAACATTTTTTATGGGAGAGGGCTCACCTTGATTAATGAGAAATATAAGAATAGAGTTACATACCCTTGATATGCCACATTGTTCAGTTTTTAAACTCTGTAAAATATCTGTTTTATCACAAAGCATGGTCAGTTCTGGAATTTAACATTGCTCATGAAGCAATTCTTTTTTCTTCTGTAAAGCCTAGAGGTGATTAGCATAATATGTCATCTGTATTGCTGTAGGATAGGGGTCATAATTAGTGGTCAATAATGAGACTTTGCTGTTGGATAGGGGTCATAATTAATGGGCATTAATGTCAAAGTGTCAGATTTCTCTATCCCACAGCAATATACTTGTTTAAGTCTTTTTCTAATGATTCTGGGTCTAAAGCATGCATTATTAACAAAATGGCACCCCACAGGCACAGAAAAATATGAAAAGGACAAATTACCTATTACAGATGTGGTGGTATTTAGAAAGAGCATAAAATATCTCATATACATTGAAATATTTTATGTAAACTCAGAAATGCTTAAAGAACAGAAATATAATGTAACTTTTGATATGAAACGAAGGGAACATGAGGAGATAATAGACACCACAGAGACACGATGATATCATACGAGTCAGAGTAGCAGTGGGTGCCAATCAAATGTATAGTTTGATGTCGCTTGATGCAAGAGGTAGGGTAGAACAAATTATGCAGAAGAGGAAAACATGTTCCTACACATATGGGAATGTGATAATTATTTTGGACTTCTGTCTCTAAATATCTTGATAAGAGTTTATTTTTACATTTACAGCCATCCAGTGTGAGAACTGTGAGAAGTACAACCCATGCATATCAATCTGTCCGAAGAAAACCTGTGAGAACAGATTTGTTTATAGCACCATCATACAAGACTGCAGTCTGGAAACATGCGTGGAAGGTTGTGATATTGAACCATGTCCACAAGGCCACGTTTACGAGACCAATATGCCCCCTTACAGATGCATACCTGAGGCTTTTTGCAACACAACATGTCTGTACGTAAATGGAAAGGACTACAAGGAAGGAGAGAGAATCATGGATACTATGTTTTGCCAGTTAGATTGTGAAATTTGGTAAGTTCTAAATACAGTGAAATATTGATTATCCAGACTAAACAGGAGACATTGGTATTTTCCTGATAATTGATTGTTAGCAGTGCCACTGATTTAATATAGAATAAATTGTTTATTCACAGAACAGTCTGTTGGTCCTTCTGATTGTATGTTGTGATAATGTTTCGACAAGTAGTGTTTTATTGTATTTGTAGCTCTCACAAGATGTTGATATCATGAATGATTACATCTACGCCAGCAGATTGGTTTCTGAAATGTTACTAGCATGTTCAGGTTTCACTGAAATAAAGTGACAGTTGTTGATAATACTTTGTTGCCCTTGAATTGGCAGGGACTTTTCCAGGGTGATTTGGAATGGGGTCTGGACCCATCATTTGGAGGGAAAAAAAGTTGTTTCAGTTGGGGTTAAAATTTCCAGGAGTAAATTGGTAAAAGTGGGAATACTGCATGATTTTGTAATGTTTCTTATTGTGACAGGAATCAGCAATTAGCCCCTATCATCTCACTGATTCACCCTACCTTTCATTGCCGGTACCCAAATATGGTGTGTTGACTTGAGTAATCAAGGTCATGCATCTGTCTATAGAAGACTTGAAACTCAGGACATCCTAATTAATTGTTGAGAGGCTGCTAACCTACATGTTTAGGGTGATTTGGAATGGGGTCTTGACCCATCATTTGGAGGGAAAAAAGTTGTTTCAGTAGGGGTCAAAGTTTCCAGGAGTAAATTGGTAAAAGTGGGAATACTGCATGATTGTGTAATGTTTCTTGTTGTGACAGGAATCAGCAATTAGCCCCTATCATGGGATGCTAGTATCTCACTGATTCAGCCCACCTTTCATTGCTGGTACCCAAGTATGGTGTGTTGACTGGAGTCATCAAGGTCACACATCTATCTATTCAAGACTTGAAACTCAGGACATCCTAATTAACCACCTTTAATGGCAGAGTTATTAAACTGGATTGTAACTGTTGGGTTAAAAATGATAGGCAGTATATGTTGCACATGAGATTTGATTGGTCAAGGAGGTGGAAGTTAATTATGTATCTCTTTCAACCAAGGTGTGAAAACTTAACACCCTTTGGTTGATCTGTTCCAGGAGTTGTAAACTTACTAGCCTCCCCCTACAGCCAATTTATATTGATAAATAATCAGAAAGATGGCACATTACACCTGTCAGTTTCTGTGTCAGGTAGTTACCAAGGTCAACAAGCCAACCAGATCTGGCTAAGGAGCAGCTTTCCTTGAATGCGGCATATTTTGAAGACTGAGACGTTGTCAAGTTTGCACTCTTCTTCATTGAAGTCTCAGTCTTTTGCATGATTTTCAGCTATAGCATAAATTAAATTTGTGAAAAATTTAATTTGAATAGCAGATAGTTAGTATGACAAATTTAGAAAGAAATAAGTTTGAGTGTTTGAATTCTAAAAAAGATATTTTTGCAAAGTCAATACAAATTTTGAAATTATAAAAGAAGGAATAACTGAAAAGCTACACAAATAAAATTTCTTACAAGATTTCAGCCTGCATCCATATTGATTTCAGAGGTATTGCTTTCATGACTTATCCTCAGTCCCAATGAACAGAATATATTTGAAATATTTTGGGATACCTTTGTCTAGATGCTTTGAATCAATTAGATTTACCAAGTTATCGATTTTAAATATCTTAAAAATGCATTTAGAAAATGATGTTTAGGTTTTATTGAGTTCCTGTTTTAATTCTTTATAGCTATTGCAATGAGGGAACAATCAAGAGGAGTGGTGTGTGTAGCAGCACCCTTCCTCCATTCACACTTTCCCCTGCACCATATAGTGGAAGTCCTACAGCAAAACCAGGAATGTTGGACACTGCAACACCAACTGCTCAACCAGGAATGTTATCTGGCAAAACTCCAACTATTCAACCAGGATTGTCATCAGGCCAGACACCAACTGCTCAGCCAGGAATATTTTCTGGTGTCACACCAACTGCTCAACCAGGCATGTCACCAGGCCAAACACCAACTGCTCAACCAGGAATGTTTTCTGGACAGACTCCAACTGCTCAAACAGGAATAGTATCTGGGGTCGTCCCAACTGGAAGCCCTCATTTGGGATCAGGAGAGTCACCAACAGCTCATCCAATGCTTATTTCAGGGGAAACTCCAGTTTCTCCAACAAAGTTTCCTGGACATGATGAATTCTCCACTAGAACAAAGCTTGTCAAGACAACAATTACTACTGCAATACCAGGAATGATGTCTGGAGAGACACCATCAGCCAAACCAGGTTCTGTGTCAGGAGAGACACCAACTGCTGGTGGTGGGCCAGGAGTGTTGCCAGGCAAAACACCAACTCCTCAACCAGGAATGTTGCCAGGTGAAACACCAACTGCTCAACCAGGAATATTGCCAGGTGGCACCCCAACAGCCAAACCAGTAGCACTGAGTGGAGAGACACCAACTACTCAACCAGGAATGTTGCCAGGTGAAACACCAACTGCTGGTCAGCCAGGAGTGTTGCCAGATAAAACACCAACTCCTCAACCAGGAATGTTGCCAGGTGAAACACCAACTGCTCAACCAGGAATATTACCAGGTGGCACCCCAACAGCCAAACCAGGAGCAATGAGTGGAGAGACACCAACTGTTCAACCAGGAATGTTGCCAGGCCAAGCACCATCTGCTCAACCAGGAATGTTGCCAGGTGGCACCCCAACAGCCAAACCAGGAGCACTGAGTGGAGAGACACCAACAGCCAAACCAGGTTCTTTGACTGGAGAGACACCAACTGCTCAGCCAGGAGTGCTATCAGGTGGTACACCAACTGCTCACCCAGAACTCTTTTCAGGCCAAACACCAACTGCTCAACCAGGAATAATGTCAGGCCAAACTCCAACTGCACAACCAGGAATGCTATCAGGTGGTACACCAAGTGCTCAACCAGGTATGTTGTCAGGCCAGACACCAACTGCTCAGCCAGGAATGTTTTCAGGTCAGACTCCAACTGCACAACCTGGAAGATTGCCTGCAGCTACCCCAACAGCTAAACCCTATCCTGTGAATTGCATGTATGATGGATTTACCAACTGGATGAGTTATTCCACCCCAACGCCATACAACCAAGGTGATGTGGAAACTGTTGACAACCTCAGGAAACAGTACACCTACTGTGATGTCAGCCAGATGAGATCAATTGAATGCAGAGTTATTGGTACAACAAAGAGTTCTGCTGCCTCAGATCAGAAGGTCACCTGTGATTTGAGGGAGGGATTGAAATGTTATCACAAGGATCAAAATGCAGGGGAGCTTTGCTATGACTATGAAGTCCGATTTGACTGTGATTGTTGTAAGTATCAAGTTGAAATGTGTGTGTTGTTGTTTTTTTCATCCTACATCCTGAAATTTTTGTCTGTACCATAAGTCATGATCCTTGATCATGGTCCATATAAATAGTAATAATTTTCCATGGGTTGAAAGATTTCTGTGAACAAAAAGTTGATAAAAGTGATCAAACAAAGCAAATATTATTTAAGGTTTTTAATAATTACCATATTGGACCACCATCTTCAAGAGTGCATCACATCATTCTTGAGAATATGATGTATGTAAGGTGCACTATAAAAAGAAGAATTTTAGCATCATGAAATATTTTTTAACTGATTTACCACAGCACACTTGTTACATAAAAAGTTTCTATATGCATTAATTATCAAATAAATATTAATTATTGTATTTTGCAATGTCTAAATATTTGTGTGAATTTAATTCCCTGCTGAATTAACTTACTCATGAGAATTGTGTGACTTAAGCTAAATAAAGTATTAGTATTACTAATTCTCTATTTAATGTATAATGTACCTATGTGATGTGATAGGCTTTATTTTTATTTCAGCCAAACCAACCTTGGCTCCATCAACTCTGCCAGGAGAAACTCCTACACCCACTCCAGGTAAAGTTGAAACTGTATGTATGTGTGTGTGTATGTATATATATATATATATATATATATATATATATATATATATATATATATATATATATATATATATTATGACAACATAAAGCTCTAGCAGGGATTTCTTTTTTTACAATATTCAAAATGAGGCCTGGGGTTCATGAAATTGGGAATTTTATGCATATAAAGGTCAAATTTGGAAATTCAAAATTTTTCTTGTCATACACACTGTTAATTCACAAAAATTTACAAATAAAACATTCTTGGGCATTAAAATAATTCAGTATCCCTGTGTCTATGCTAGAGGTTGATTCTGGCAAAATGGTAGCTCTCAGGTCTCTTATTTTGCCTATGTAGTCCCAAAATCTGATGTTCACTTCACTTTGAATTGACTTCATAACATTCCCTCCACCCCCTTTTGTTTCAGTGCATTGTATTAATAATAAAATTGAACGCTGACTTTTGTTGCTATTTTCCCTTGAAAGAGAAAGGTCAGAAGTTGGAAAACGATGTTTTATGCTCTGTAGTCAATATTGGTGCTAATTTGATCATCTTAAATGGCAGAAATGACATGGCCTACCAAAAATTCGCCTATGATCTTTGAAAAAAAATGAGTGAAAATTTGAAATTTTGTAGCCCAGTCAGAAAGTGAATTATGACTCAGTGGGTGTATCCAGGTCCAGTACTAATAACATTCATCTTTTTATCCTACATTTCATCCAATAAACACGAAAAGAAGACTTTTGCTATGGGAACTGTTGCTGATTATTGACTGTAACCTATTTTTCGAGTTGCCAGTTTGTTATAAAACAACTGTAGTGAAGCAAAGTAAAAAAAGTTGAAATATTTTTGCATTAGTATTTTCATCAGTATTTTAATCATTTGACTGGAAAATATGCAAGCACAGAAGTTTAAAGTAACTATTTTGAACACGATACATTTTTAACTTCCTACACTCACTTCACCCTACTTTTGTGATATTCCCCCTATTGTGGCTGGTTATAGGTCATTTCACCGAAATATTAAAGTCCAGCATGGACCCTGTTTATTTTCACCTAGATATCTTTGACTCTTTACATCGCTTGCTACACTCATTATAGTAATTTCTTTCCCAAGGTCAGTATAGTAAAGGATGTGGATTTTTCAAAAGTTCTGATTGGAAATTTTGTACACAAATTTGGAAAAATGGATACTTTTTGGCATAGGGAATAGGGCAGAATTTTGGTCACAAGACAGGCCCAGAAATATCCCTGTCAAGTGACTGATACAGTTTAATCTAATTATCTTATATAGTTAACATTAGATAATATTTGATGTCAAGGAAACTGGAAAAACTAGAGGAATGTTGTTGTTTAATGGAAGATCAAGACATGAACAATTACCATATAGACTTGCTTATCAGACGAGTCAAACTGCAAATAAAATAGGCCCTGATCTGCAATTGCATAATGTGCTGGCAGATCAGGCTCTATGCAGTTTGTTAGGAGTAACCAGTAGAACAAACAACATAGACCCTGATCTGCCAGTGCATAATGAGACGTCAGATCAGAGTCTATGTTGTTTGCTGTTTGACTTAACTTATACATGATTATATACCGTATATGGTGCCATGGTAATTGCAGTAATGTGTCTTGCCAAGAGACACACCATGGGAACCATCTTGGCCTGGTCTGTGCAGGATTCCAACCCACACCTTTCTGGTTTTGAGTCTGGCACTCTAACCACTGAGCCACCATGACTCGTAAAGAACCTAGAGGAACTTATGATACCAGAAAGATGACTGATAACCCATGCACACACAACTGGGATCAAACCTAAGACTACAGTGGTGCAGAGTAAGCACTTTGCTGTTGCACTATCCAAGCAAGTACCAGACATGCCACATATTTCTCATAGGTATTTGGCTCTTTGTTGTTGTTACTGAAATGGATTCCAAAGTGCAATTGTCATGAAAATTTTCAACACAGGGCAAAAGTGTCTTGGACATAAGTAGTCAAGTGGAGCAACAGTTATAATGGAGATCCATATGCCAATCTCTCCAAATACAGTTGCTCAGTTGTCTCATTAATATGAAATATACAACTAAAAATGAAGTAGTGTCAAAGCTGTCAATAGCGGTCACCAGTGGCAAAAAGAACAAACTGGACTTTGTACACATGTGACCTCTGTATGCAGGTTGGTGTTATTATTATTATTATTATTATTATTATTATTACAAGATACATGTTTACAATATTATTATCATTATTATCAACAGTTTTAATTTAGTGTACTATTCAACAAGATCATACAATACATGTATATTTTATTTATATCCAAACTTATGTTCCAGACAATATTACTGTATCCTGCACACTTAAATTCATCATATAAATTAAATAATCACTGATGCTTTAAAGAAAAAATCACTGATATTTGTTTTGTGCACCATGACAAAACACTAAGTTCACTACTAATTGACAGCTTACATATGACTGTGAAACAGAGGACTGACTCTTTGTTTGACCAACTTGTATAATTAGGCTTAGGAACAGGTGTTCTCATTTCAAATCAATATCTGGATTAACCAGTTGCTCAGCTCACAGAGATCAAAAGAGTCAGCTTATGTGAAAGGCCTGTGATGAATACCAAGTGAAAATAAGCTAAATGTGGTTATTGTTATTAAAACCTGACCCTCATGAAATGGGATGAATTTGTATCTCTTGTGAGAGATTAGCTTTTTCATCAGATATGAAAAATTTGACATTTCAAACAGTACCTGTCATACTGTCCTCAAAGGCGACTCCCATTTCTGTGGTGACTATATGACCATATTTTCCAACATCCAGTGACCACTTAAAGCAGGGAGAAACGATCATTTGGTTAGGAAACACCTACCACTGACCGCAGAAAGCAGATGACCATTATATATATTACTTTTATATGGGAAATTTCTGAGAAATTAGAATGGCCATTGTGACCAGGTGACCACTTTGTAAAGGTGACCATTGGGACAGATTTGACTTTATATTTTGAATTCACCATTTTTCATGGATGACCATATTTTTGGATTGCATAGTTGCTGCAAACCAAAAATTTAAATTTAGACTCAATGAACAATGATTCTTTTTTAAAAGAGTAGGGACTCTTCCCCAATCCATAAAATTAAGTACTGACAACAAATGTATTGTTTTTTTTTTACAATTCATGAAAATTAATACACATGAAACAAAAAAATAAACTCATAATAATTGTGAACATTCATAAACACTTAAAGTTTAAGGTAATAGACTGCTTCATTGTCTTGCTTATGAATGACTCGACATATGCATCACTTTGTTTGCAGGCAATACACTGTTGTCACAGACTACTTGCTTTTTTTTTTAAGGGGAGCCACGGTAACTCAGTAGAGCATCAGACATGTAATTCAATGGTCACAATTTCGATATCCACCCAGGACAGTCTAAGTCAGCCTCATTATGTTCTTGGAAAAGGAACTTAGCTTCCATTTCCCCAACATGATTTATTCAATAATCTGCTCAAAGTGCCATTAAAAAGCAAACAACCAACATTATTTATAAGCTGTTCCTGATGTGAAAAGCATGATGTAAAAAGTTTGGAAGATGATACATTAATAGCAATATATATGGACACTGTCTCCAATTGACATGTATTTATTATAAATGTTTTAAACACACCAACTAAGTTTTGACCTAATTAGTTTGATAAGGCATGGAAGCCAGAATAAAAAATCATTCAAGCCTCATAGCATAAATATTGTTCAAGATATTTAAAGAGTTTATGAATAAATTGCCTTTTTCAGCTTGTTATAACCAATAAATGTACTGGGGGTAATCCATTGATAATAAATCAGTTACATTTTTTAAGTAAATTGACTTGAGACTTTGCAAATAATGTTGATTTTTCAAGATGTTATAAACTAATAGATCTGAATTAACCTGAGTTTTATATGTTGAATAAAAATCAATGAGTTTTCAATTATTTTATTATCCTCTATCTTGATTTTTAAGGGTTTCCCCAGACTTCTGGATCTGGTTTGACAACAAAGCAACCCCAACCAGTCAGTGGAGTGACCCCTACAGCCAGACCTTCAGCCCTCAATGGATCTATTCCCACAGCCCATCCCTCACCTATTAATGGGTCCATCCCTACCCCAGTTCCCCCACCAGCTAGGCAGAGCACCCCACTCCCTTATACTTGCATCCCAGGATGGTCAGAGTGGATGAATATTGACACCCCAAATTCTGTGAAACCACAAGAGGTTGTGATAGGAGACTTTGAGAGATTTGGTGAACTGCGACACTACTACAGTTTCTGCGCTAATCCGACTGGTATCCAGTGTCGTCGATCATCAGATAAAATGATACATCACATGACTGGTGAGAAAGTGAACTGCGATCTTGAGAAGGGTCTTCAGTGTGTGAATGCTGATCAGTCTTCTGGCAAATGTTCTGATTATGAAGTCAGTGTCAACTGTTACTGTGGAGGTGAGTTCAATCAAATCATTATGACCAGTTTTTGTGTGTTTCTTAGAATGTACAAAAGGTGCGCAATTTTCAGCCAATCACATAATATATTTATAAGGTTTGGGTTTCTCTACACTTTTGTCCATTTAGTGGCTGGATAGATAACAGGTGGTAAAGATATATAAGCTTTCAATACAACAAATTGAACTTAAGGTATTATAATAGGTATCATTTTTTTTATTTTTGGTTTAATGAATTACTTTAGGGAAAATAGAGGAAAGTGCAGGTACCATCTTGATTCTAGAACATAGGAAGATTATATTAAACATATGGCTAGTTCTGTTAGTATATACATCTTTTGTGACTTCCTATGGAACTGATTTGCGCAATATGAATATAATTTCCTCATATTGTATGATGTCAGGCAATTATTGGGTACTGTAAGGCATACTACAGACCCAATAAGTTTTTATGACATTATTTTTTCATGACACAACAGTTTGTAAAATCATGTCACGCTATACCATGTATTGATGTGAATCATTGAAGAAAACAAAATTAAAATATGATTATTTGCAAGATTATTTTTTTTCTTTTAAATTCTGTGTAAAATAGTTTGCAATTTATTATTTAACAAATGGGGGTATATAATTAATAAGTTGTCGTGTTAATACTGTTGAATATTGTGGTCTGTCCCAAAGTACATTGAACTGGCAAGGTTACCCTGTAACTTGTACTTTGGCCTCACCCATAATATCCAACAGTGGAACATTATAATCTATGATTGTAGTATTTATGTTGCAGTCTTTCTATGGATAGCAAAAAAAGGATTATATTTCCTTATGTATTTCCACCTTACATGAATCCCAAATTACCAGTCTTGCTGATTATTAAAATTGATTGGTGTGTAAGGCTCAAAACATTCTCACTGATGGCTGCAAATTTCTTGCACTTTAAACATTATATCATGAATAACTATTACATAAAGCATACAAAATACCTTATGGATAAAAGTATCCTACCTTTTCTTCTTATTTCTCAAGGCATAATGACAACTCTGGCTCCCAAACCTGGTGTCTCTGGCGTACCTCTACCTGCAAAAACATTCTGTGGTTGGACAGAATGGATGAACAGCTATAGAAGAACAGCAGAAAAGAGCACAGGAGATTATGAAACCATTAGCAACCTAAGGATGCAATACTCATTCTGTGAACAACCTGCCAAAATTGAGTGTCGTGACAGTAAGATGCACATAATGTATGATCAAGTGGGACAGGCTGGTGTTACATGTGACACAAACCGAGGACTTGTCTGTGATGACAGAGGTCAATTCAGTGGAATCTGTAATGACTATGAGGTTCGAGTTTTCTGTATTGATGCTTGTGTATCAACAACAGTCACCCCATTGGTAGTTAGTGGTCAAACACCAACTGCACAACCAGGTACATTGTCAGGTGGAACACCAACACCTAAACCAGGGGAAGTTTCTGGAGAGATACCAACTGCTCAAACAGAATAAATATCTGGAGGGACCCCAGCTGCAATACCAGGAATGTTGTCCGGTGGCACACCAACTGCACAACCAGGCATGTTGTCAGGTGGTACACCAACAGCAAAACCAGGAGAGGTGTCAGGTGAGATACCATCAGCTCAGCCAGGAATGTTGTCAGGTGGCACACCAACTGCACAGCCAGGCATGTTGTCAGGTGGTACACCAACAGCAAAACCAGGAGAGCTGTCAGGTGAGATACCATCAGCTCAGCCAGGAATGTTGTCAGGTGGCACACCAACACCCAAACCAGGAGAAATATCTGGAGGAAAACCAACTCCTCAGCCGGGACAAGTTTCAGGTCACACACCAACTGCACAGCCAGGAATGTTTTCAGGTGGAACACCAACTGCCAAACCAGGATCACTCAGTGGACAGACACCAACAGCCAAACCAGGAGAATTATCTGGTGAAACACCAACTGCACAACCAGGAATGTTGTCAGGTGGCACACCAACAAACAAACCAGGAGAAATATCTGGAGGAACACCAACTCCTCAACCTGGACAGATTTCAGCACAGACACCAACTGCACAGCCAGGAATGTTGTCAGGTGGCACACCAACACCCAAACCAGGAGATATATCTGGAGGAACACCAACTGCTCACCCAGAACAATTTTCAGCACAAACACCAACTGCACAGCCAAAAATGTTGTCAGGTGGCACACCAACACCCAAACCAGGATCAGTATCTGGTGAAACACCAAGTGCACAACCAGACATGTTGTCAGGTGGAACACCGACACCCAAACCAGGAGAAATATCTGGAGAAATGCCAACTCCTCAACCCAAACAAGTTTCAGGACAGACACCAACTGCACAGCCAGGAATATTGTCAGGTGGTACACCAACTGCCAAACCAGGAGCAATATCTGAAGAAACACCAACTGCTAAACCTGGACAAGTGTCTGGAGGGATACCAACTGCACAACCAGGCATGTTTTCAGGTGGAACACCAACACCTATACCAGAAGAAATAACTGGAGGAACACCCACTCCTCAACCAGGACAAGTTTCAGGACAGGCACCAACTGCACAACCAGGCATGTTGTCAGGTGGAACACCGACACCCAAACCAGGAGAAATATCTGGAGAAATGCCAACTCCTCAACCCAAACAAGTTTCAGGACAGGCACCAACTGCACAGCCAGGACTATTGTCAGGTGGTACACCAACTGCCAAACCAGGAGCAATATCTGAAGAAACACCAACTGCTAAACCTGGACAAGTGTCTGGAGGGATACCAACTGCACAACCAGGAATGTTCTCAGGTGGCACACCAACACCTAAACCAGAAGAAATAACTGGAGGAACACCCACTCCTCAACCCAGACAAGTTTCAGGACAGGCACCAACTGCACAGCCAGGAATGTTGTCAGGTGGCACACCAACAAACAAACCAGGAGAAATATCTGGAGGAACACCCACTCCTCAACCCGGACAAGTTTCAGGACAAGCACCAACTGCACAGCCAGGAATGTTGTCAGGTGGCACACCAACAAACAAACCAGGAGAAATATCTGGAGGAACACCCACTCCTCAACCCGGACAAGTTTCAGGACAGGCACCAACTGCACAGCCAGGAATGTTGTCAGGTGGCACACCAACAAACAAACCAGGAGAAATATCTGGAGGAACACCCACTCCTCAACCCGGACAAGTTTCAGGACAGGCACCAACTGCACAGCCAGGAATGTTGTCAGGTGGCACACCAACACCCAAACCAGGAGAAATATCTGGAGGAACACCCACTCCTCAACCCGGACAAGTTTCAGGACAGGCACCAACTGCACAGCCAGGAATGTTGTCAGGTGGCACACCAACACCCAAACCAGGAGAAATATCTGGAGGAACACCCACTCCTCAACCCGGACAAGTTTCAGGACAGGCACCAACTGCACAGCCAGGAATGTTTTCAGGTGGCACACCAACACCCAAACCAGGAGAAATATCTGGAGAAATGCCAACTCCTCAACCCAAACAAGTTTCAGGACAGACACCAACTGCACAGCCAGGACTATTGTCAGGTGGTACACCAACTGCCAAACCAGGAGCAATATCTGAAGAAACACCAACTGCTAAACCTGGACAAGTGTCTCGAGGAATACCAACTGCACAACCAGGCATGTTTTCAGGTGGAACACCAACAGCAAAACCAGGGGAGGTATCAGGTGAGACACCAGCTGCTAAGCCAAAACAAGTATCTAAAGAAATACCATCTGCACAGCCTGGAATGTTGTCAGGTGGTACACCAACACCCAAACGAGGAGAAGTATCTGGAGAAGTACCAACTGCTCAACCAGGCATGTTGTCAGGTGGCACACCAACAGCCAAACCAGGCCAAGTATCTGGAGAGACTCCCACAGCTCAGCCTTATGCCTGTAGAGAAGGATGGACTGAGTGGATCAACAATGACAACCCAGTTGTTGGGTCAGGAGACATTGAAACATTCCATAGCATCACAGGTTACCCTGGCATTTGTGATGAGATTATCGCCACAGAATGTGTGGTTGCTTCTACAGGCCAAAGAGCTGATGGAACTGGTCAGGATGTCAAATGTAATATCAATGGAATGGAGTGTCTTAACAGCCCGATGCAGAGGTGCTTGGACTACAAAGTTCGATTCTACTGTGGATGTAAGTGTATATATATATATATTGTGTTTATTCTTTCAATAATGAATACAGAGGATTGTGACAATAATTATAATTATGATTTGGTTTTGAAAAAAAATAAACATAACTTCACAATTAATATTGGGAAGGAATTCCCAGTTCTTCTTCAAGAAACATAAGTCAGACTCTAAACCATAATTCAATCCATAAAGTCAAACTTGAGCCAGATCTTAACTGTTTAGTTTGTTATCTTCAAAATATGAGCATGCTAATTTTCAAGCTGCAATTTTGAACCCATTGACAAAGTTATTATAACATCTAAGTTCATGCTATACATTTTTTTAACTTTTTCTTTAACCTGAACTTTTATCCATGTGGGTTGATTAATAGTGGCTAGAACATTTTTGACAAGAGTTTTTAAACTTGTCTTCAACTTGATTGAAAATGAATAACATATTAACAACTGGAGCAAGTTCTGCATATTATTAAGCATAAGTATTTAGGAGTATAGAAAGCTTTGTATGTTTTTTAAAAGTACTGATAGTGAGTGGCTTTACAATACTTGTGACACATAATAATTTTATATACTTAAGGTATACTCCAAATTAATTAATATGTCTCATTTATGCTCAAGACTTCTGTTTCATTATTTGAAATGGAATTTGGAACATTCAGCATCCACATTTGTTTTCTTGCATCAGTGCTTCTAAAGGTCTTGCAAATACACATTTGAGAAAACTATGCAAGTGTGCCATGTCTTGGGGCACTTAGAATATTTTTTTGTTTCAATTTTAGGCAAGAATGTCCCTACATTGAAGCCTGAACAATTGCCAGGCTATACTCCAACTGATCATCCTGTTTTGATGTCAGGTGAAACACCAACTGCTCAACCGGGAATATTGCCTGGTGGTAGTCCAACTGCTCATCCAGGAATGCTGCCAGGTCAGTCACCAACTGCTCAGCCAGGAATATTGACAGGTCTAACTCCATCTGCTCAACCAGGTATGCACTCTGGAGGTACACCAACTGCTCAGCCTGGAATGTTGTCAGGCCAAACACCAACTGCCCAGCCAGGAGTGTTGCCAGGTCAGACACCAACTGCTCAACCAGGCATATTTTCAGGCCAAACACCAACTGCTCAACCTGGAATGTTTTCAGGCCAAACACCAACTGCTCAGCCAGGAATGTTGTCTGGCCAAACACCAACTGCTCAACCAGGCATGTTTTCAGGCCAAACACCAACTGCTCAACCTGGAATGTTTTCAGGCCAAAAACCAACTGCTCAGCCAGGAATGTTGTCTGGCCAAACACCAACTGCTCAGCCAGGCATGTTTTCAGGCCAAACACCAACTGCTCAACCTGGAATGTCAGGTGAAACACCAACTGCTCAACCAGGTTTGTTCACCGGTGGCATTCCAACTGTTATTCAAACGGGACACCCCATTAATATGGTCTGTGACCATGGTTGGACTAAAATCATGAATGCTGACTCCCCAGCTGATGGCAATGACCTTGAAACCATTGACGGACTACGTCAGAAGTATCAGTTTTGCCAGGAAGACAATATTGTGACTATCAAGTGCATCATTGCCAACACAGGAAGTCTCTATGACCAGTCGGGAGAGGAGGTCACCTGTGAGAAAAAGACAGGACTGACATGTTATGGCCATGATCAGTTTGATGGGAAGTGTGAAGACTATGCTGTGCAGCTCTACTGTGACTGTAGACAATGTAAGTGATGATTTTATCTTCTTTCCACTTTGTTTAAAATGATGAAATTGTATGATCTTGCCTCTCATGTAGATGCACATTTATTTGTTTGAGCATTTATGATCACTGTCACATTACAGTCTCATAACATGTATTGTAAACCTTAAATCTTTGTTTATAATGATGAAATTGTATGATCTTGCCTCTCATGTAGATGCACATTTATTTGTTTGAGCATTTATGATCACTGTCACATTACAGTCTCATAACATGTATCGTAAACCTTAAATCTTTGTTTAAAATGTGGAAATTGTATGATCTTGCCTCTCATGTAGATGCACATTTATTTGTTTGAGCATTTATGATCACTGTCACATTACAGTCTCATAACATGTATCGTAAACCTTAAATCTTTGTTTAAAATGTGGAAATTGTATGATCTTGCCCCTCATGTAGATGCACATTTATTTGTTTGAGCATTTATGATCACTGTCACATTACAGTCTCATAACATGTATCGTAAACCTTAAATCTTTGTTTAAAATGTGGAAATTGTATGATCTTGCCTCTCATGTAGATGCACATTTATTTGTTTGAGCATTTATGATCACTGTGACATTACAGTCTCATAACATGTATCGTAAACCTTAAATCTTTGTTTATAATTGGAGGATATTTATTTAATGTTAGTAGTAATTTGAAAACATTTGATCAGTGATTAGTTGTGGAGAGTGGGGTTGACGGAGGAAGTAGTAATGGGTAATAGAATAAAGCATGTTTTTGTCAGCATTTCATGGAAGATAAATTTTAGTAAAGACTTAAAAATAATCAAACATAAAGGCAATTTGAAAAAGTAAAATTAGGCTTACTATTGAAATGAGCATATTTACGGTATTATTTTAGTCTCATACAAATGAAATATAATATCATTTTAAAGGGTGATTTTATGGCTGTGATTAAAATTGTTTACTCTTCATGTGCTGCAGCAGCGCCAACACCGGTAACAGTCATGGTTCCAAGCACCACAACACCTGGAGTAACAACTCATAAGAGTAAGTAAATATCTGTATGAAAATAGTAGCTATAAACCAATATAATTACCCCTTTTTCTGCACATATTTACTGTGCAGTCAAAAATTGCAACAGAGTTTGTTATTTTAATGAACTTGAAACTTTACAATCTTAAAACCGAAATGAAATATTAATTCAAAGTAATAAAAACAGAGACAACAGGGGAGGCAATTCCAATTTGCACATTTGTACTTACTAGCCCAGAAAGGACAATGCAGTAAAAATGAGCTTGAAATTTTAAAAAAATATCTTTTCAAAAATTGGGCCACTTATATGAAATTTTGCAAACCCAACAATTAGTTACACTTGTCAAATCTTGTTGGGATGGGGAATTGTCTTCCCTTGGTCTGACAAATATCAGTCCCAACAATTTGTCATCTTGACTATGTATGTCAGCAATGGTAGATATAGGTAACACTCTTCTGGTGGAATCAGCATTCAGATTTTGTGTTAAAGTCTTTTATGAAAGTTTTTGTAAGTCAAACATAGTGGGCCGACATCATAATACAGCATACAAACAAGATACTAAATTCCACACAACCCTCATTGAATAACTTCTACGAAACATTAATTTATATCTTGTTAATTTTTCAGACTCTTCACTTTGGGCAAAATGTTTAAGCAATTATTTTACATAGGAGTTTAAAATTATTTTCTATATTATCATACAGAAATCACCAGGCAAAGATGGCATAATCTAGAAGGGAATGTTTAGTCATAACGATCAAGCAAAATGTTAGCTTTCCATATAGCTGCCTCATTGATTATGACCTATCATACATCTAAAAGCTTAAAACCTATGCAGATAGTGTAGTTAGAAACAGAAGATATGAACAATGCTGAAAAATGTTTGTACGTGCTCAGATCTGAATGAATCAAGCAATGCAATATTATGAATAAGTCCACAAAGAAAAACATGGACCCTACAATTTTTGTATAAGATTAATCTAAAGTAAAAAGGTCATTTGTAAGAGACCCAAAAATGTTTCCTTTGGATAAGTTGGCAAGGTACATTTAACCCAATCTTGATAGGTAATGTATCTCTGTTAAAGAACACCTAGAACAGTAATAATGAAAGATAATGTTACCTCTTACATACAACTTTGTTGTGCCTTACATTTTATTATATTGTCTAGGAACTGCATACGTTCCTAAAGTCCATTTCAGCAGCGTCTAATAAGTGTATCCTTCCAGTTTTCTGAAAATATACTTCACCAAATTAAAAACGATAAATAAAACCTTGACAACACAGAAGCTCAGTTATTTTGCATAGGGAAATGAATGTCAATTTCAGATACAAGTATATTTTTTTAGCAGATTATGGTTGATGCAGAAATTCTGATGCAAATAGGCCATTGAGGATAATTTTCTGCAGGGCATTGTGGTTAAAACTGGTACAGAGTTATCCTTTTACTAGTTTATCCCATGTAGCAATGAAATGAGTTGCAAAGTAGATCTAATACCAATCACACCCATAACACCTTGCAGAACAGTACCCACATTGACTTGCAAAATGGCTGATTTATGCGTGAATTTCTGTGTCTACCATTGTCTGCAATAAGTTATATTTCTAATAGAGATTGACACTCATTTACCTGCTCCAAATTAATTGAACTCTCATGTCAAAATTTGTTATCAGTTTTAATGTGTTTAAGTAATAGACCATGATGAAATAGACTATAATACTTTGAATTGCAATGCCATGAAAATTGATCCTATAAAATAAATGTCTTCACAGCATGTTCATACTTTTCCTTTCAATTTGTGATGTTCCAATGGGACTATTGAACATATTCATTGTCTCTACTTTCAGTTTCTTATTTTCCAATGGGACTATTCAACCTATTCATTGTCTCTACTTTCAGTTTGTGATGTTCCAATGGGACTATCCAACCCATTCATTGTCTCCAACAACCAGTTTGATGCTTCCACTGCCTACAACTACAGCTTTGAGGCCTTCCGTGGCAGACTTTATGGAGTTGCTGATATCACAGGAGGAGGGGCTTGGATCCCAAGGTAGGCTAATGATACATATAGGTTTCAACTTTTATTTTACAGCACATCAGTAACATGTTTGCTTTGTACCTCAACAGTCCTGAGTTTGCCCCTTTGTACATATATGGGTATGTGGTTAAGTTTGGCTTAAGCAAGGGCAATATACGGTAATACAAGACATGGCATGTAATTAACAGAGGAGGCTTCTTAATGGTTGTTTATTGTATGCAGAATGTCTGAACTAATGAGAATAATTTCATCTTATCCACTGATTTTTTGTGCACCCAAGATTAAAGCCAATGAATGCGTTTTATAATCTTAAGTTGAAATCAACATAAATAAAAGATTTATATTTTAGCAGAGTTGTCTAATCTCATCAGTTCAAGTTTATGCCATTTATGGAATGATTTAACCAAATAATAACTGCTTCTGTATTAAACAGCCATTTTTGTCATTGATTGATTTCAACCAAATAAATACTACTACTGTATTAAACAACCATTTTTGTTATGCATTGATTTTAACCAAATACTAAATGCAACTGTATTAAACAACCATTTTCGTTATGGATTGATTTACCAAATAATAAATGCTACTGTATTAAACAACCATTTTTGTTATGGATTGATTTTAACCAAATAAATACTACTACTGTATTAAACAACCGTTTTTGTTATGGATTGATTTTAAGCAAATAAATACTAATACTGTATTAAACAACCATTTTCGTTATGGATTGATTTTAACCAAATAATAAATGCTACTGTATTAAACAACCATTTTTGTTATGGATTGATTTACCAAATAATAAATGCTACTGTATTAAACAACCATTTTTGTTATGGATTGATTTTAACCAAATAAATACTACTACTGTATTAAACAACCGTTTTTGTTATGGATTGATTTTAAGCAAATAAATACTAATACTGTATTAAACAACCATTTTCGTTATGGATTGATTTTAACCAAATAATAAATGCTACTGTATTAAACAACCATTTTTGTTTTTGATTAACTTTAACCAAATAATAACTGCTACTGTATTAAACAACCTTTTTTGTTATGGATTGATTTTAACCAAATAATAACTGATACTGTATTAAACAACCATTTTTGTTATGGATTGATTTTAACCAAATAATAACTGCTACTGTATTAAACAACCATATATAACCTTATGAAATATACAATTTTTCCATCAGTTGGTTGTCTACTGAAACCCATCTTCATCAGTTGACGTACATAGTTTACTTGTTTATAAAGGGTACCTATCCATAAAGGACAACATATTGTGATCTCTAGTGTGTCAGTCTATAGACAGATTTGACTGTAATAAGGATTTTGATTTACATTTCAAATTGGCTGCCTTAGCGTGTGCATTAGCCTCTAATAGCATCATAATCTTACATTATTTATGTGCTGTATAAATATTACACAAACTTGCTGCATTATATTAAGGATATTCCATTTGAATTATTTAATATGAAAACTGCTTTTGTCTCATAAATTGTAAGGAAATTTTGATAACCTTATAAATGAAATGGAACACTCAGTGTAAGATAATGTGCAATAATACGAATGGTATGTGGTATATTTATCAGACAGTTTTCTTTTATTTGGAAAATTAATGTAATAGAATCTCAGACTACAGTCATGTAAAATTAGTAAATGCTTTATTGATAAACTGTACCAACTATAAAAGTATCTTTAAGTTTTGCAAATAAAACCATAATTGATCGAAACAGTTGATAATTTATTTATCCTACTTTGTTTTAATTTCAGACATGCTGATCAATTCCAGTGGGTACAGGTAGATTTTGGCTTACCAGAAAGGATTGTAGGTATTGTTACACAGGGCCGACAAGATATGCCACAGTGGGTTACCACATACACGGTCTCCTACAGCGTTGATGGACAGACCTGGAAGGATTACAAAGATGTAGGTGCATCTGTACCAAAGATTTTCCAAGGCAATTATGACCAAAACACTCCAGTAATTGGAGATTTTGATAGCGAGATTATGGCCAGGTATGTAAGAATTCATCCCAAGACATGGTACAACACCATCGCTCTCAGATTTGATGTACTCTCCTGCTATGGACCATCAAGCCAGCAGACCACTGTGTCACCAGCAATGTTCAGCGGACAGACACCAACCTTCGCTCCAGGAATACTACCACAGAATTCTCCAACTGCAGCACCAAATGCACTACCAGGAAGCACTCCAACAGCTGTTCCAGGAATGTTGAATGGCCAGACACCAACTCCTGCCCCAAGTTCTTTATCAGGTCAAACACCAACTGCTGCACCAGGGGCTCTTAGTGGGGAGACACCAACAGCTGCACCAGGGCCTCTTAGTGGGAAGACACCAACTGCTGCACCAGGGGCTCAGAGTGGAGAGACACCAACTGCTGTACCAGAAGCTCTCAGTGGGGAGACACCAACCCCTGCACCAGGGGCTCTTAGTGGGAAGACACCAACTGCTGCACCAGGGGCTGTGAGTGGAGCAACACCAACAGCAGCACCAGGGGCTCAAAGTGGAGTTACACCAACCCCTGTACCAGGAGCTCTTAGTGGGAAGACACCAACTCCTACACCAGGAATTCTTAGTGGTGAGACACCAACTGCTGCACCAGGGGCTTTTAGTGGAGAAACTCCTACTGCTGCACCAGGATTAATTAGTGGCCAAACACCAACAGCTGCACCAGGCTCTATAACAGATGGGACACCTACAGCTGCTCCAGGCCCTATCAGTGGACAGACACCTACAGCTGTCCCTGGTCAATACCCAGGACAAACACCGACAGCTGCACCAGGTTAGATCTCATTTTTAAAAGAATTCAGACTTCATTCCCATCACATCCATTGCATATGTTATAATAACCTATACACAGTATCTTAACTATAAATTTTTGGTGTAAGGTGATCTGTTATACAATAACCATACAGTATACAGTGTAAGAGCAGCTTTTGGTGACTAAAATTTTCAACATTAGCAATTGAAAGAAATCATAAAGTCTGAAAGTTTGGACTATCTATGTCTCAGTTACTTTTTCGAATATGTAAGTTAATCATGAGCCTTGAAATCCACAAATATTTTTGCCCCCTACAAAAAATAGTGAATTCACAGTAATTGAAGCAGACATAAACTCTTCATATATGACACTTGTCCAAGAACAAGAACTTGTGTACTGTTTACTTATGTCTGGAGGTATGGATGGATGAACGGATGAATAGAAATTCATTCAGTCATAAAGGTCAGATTTTTTATGTATGTTTCTTTATGCATTACATTTATTGAAAGGTTATATCTCAATGCTATATTTTTCTCAGTTTGTATTGAACCTATGGGTGTGGATAATGCCCTTCTGGTGAAGGATTCCCAGATGTCCTCCTCATCCACCTTGGATGGCCACTCGACAGCTGCCTATGGTAGACTGTACAACTCCTTTGGAGCATGGTCACCAGTGTGAGTATACACATTTTCAGTTCACATGGTTATAAGGCCAAGTGAGATTATGGTATGGCCCTGTGTTTATCATATGGCATCCATCTTGTATTGTGCATCATCCTTTGTGCATCAATCGCCATACTATTTTCAACTTGTTCTAAAAAATGTTTGAACTGATTTCAACCAGATTTGGCAGAGAGCATTCTGGCAAGAATAGTTTTTATAAATGATGTCTATCCACTATCAGGTATGGCTGCTGTTACTAAAAATAGGAAAACCTTTAAACAGCTTCCCAAAAACTCTTCTTTAAAATTCAACCAAATTTGACAGTATGCTGGCATGGGGTCCATTCAGGTATGTACAACTGATACTGATCTGTCAAAGATGTCTGACATTATTAAAAATAGAAAAACCCTAAATGACCTCTTTTCAAAGCTGCTCAACAGAATTTAATCCAAATTAGACACAAAGCATACTGGAAAGAGGGCCTTTCAAATTTATGCACATAATGTCAATCCACTATAAAATATGGGTGCATTACTAAAACAAAAACTTCGAAATGACTTTTTCCCAAAAAATGTTCAATAAAATCTTACAAAATTTGATAGGCTTCTTGGCATGACTGTCTTTCATTTTTGTACAAATGATAATTTATCGAAAATCGGAAAACCTTCAAAGGACTTCTCATAATTCACCCAACAGAAGTTTTTGACCAAATTTGACAAAAAGGATCCTGACATGAGGGCCTTTTAAATTTGTTGAAATTATGCTGATTTGTCATCATGTATGGCCACCAATACTGACACTTAAGGAACCTTTCAAGGACTTCTGCTGTAATAAACATTCGACTAGGACTGACAAAAGCATTCTGGCATGAAAGCCTCACAAGTTTGTAAAATGATGCTGATCCACCATTAAATATGGCTGCCATTGCCAAAAAAGGAAAAATTCATTTCAAAAACTGCTTACAAAAATTTGACCAAATTTGACAATTAATATCCTAGCATGAAGGACCTTCAGGTTTGTACAAGTAATGCTGATCACCATTAACTATAGCAGCCATCACTGAAAATTGAATAAAACAAATAAATGACAAAATTTTATATAATTTGACAGAAAACACCATGGTATGAAGGCCCTTGAGTCTTGTATAAATGATGCCGACCCACCATCAGACATCAGATGTGGCTACCACTACTAAAAATATAAAAACCTCTTAAATGACTCTGCTCAGAATTTGCTCAATAGAATTTTGTTAAAAAGCATCCTGTTATTAAAGGCCTTTCAATTTTGTACACATTTTTTTACTCATTTAACAGACCCGAGATACATGCCACTTTAGCTGTAGCTGTAGTTTACCAAACGTTGTAATCTTTACAAAATTATATTTTATCCGTTCAGGACTGCCACAGGAAAGCCATGGATTCAAGTTGATCTTCTGCAGCCAAAGAACATTTCTGGTGTCTTCACCCAGGGATCACCAACAGATGATAAGTGGATCACCAAATTCTTCATCACAACAAGCATTGATGGTTTCTCCTTCACACCATATTCTGAAGTGGTTGGAGGTGCTGCAAAGGTCTTCATTGGTAATTCAGATCGTAACACAGTGGTTCAGAATCTCTTTAATCACAATGTTCTGGCTCGTCATGTCCGAATTATTGCTCTTGAGGGTGCTCCAAATGGAATTGGCTTGAGGTTTAATCTGATTGGTTGCTATAGTGCCATACCTACTGCTGCTCCATCAGTTGGTCCAAAAGTCACACCCACTCCAGCACCATACATGGCAGGAACTGGAACCCCGACTGCAGTGCCACCTATGTTACCTCAGATCATCCCAGGTAAGCCCGTGAAATGAACCCATTGCACGTAATTTATTTTATAGATTAGTACTTGAAGCTTGTTGTGCATTTACATATATGTTTGTACTTTATATTACAAATTATCCTCTTTTTGTTTTTTAGTTGATTATCAGGCATTATCTAAAGTAAAACTCAGGCACACATCAGTGCTGTGGATGGAGAAATATTTTTTTATACAAGAGAAAGTTGTGTGATGCTTTGTATCAATTGTCTGTACAGGCAAACCTGCTTATTGTGATCACTTATAAGTAACATCCACATGTTTATTAAATTTAGACATAGAAAATGAAATAATTAAGAGGAGAAGATATGCTGTTTTGCTGTAGATTTTTAGTTTACACATGAATCTGGATATCTTTATGACAGTGTGTCAGATTGAGATGGGAGTTGGTAATGAGCTGATCATAGACAGCTCACAGTTAACCGCATCTTCATCTCTGGACAACAACCACACAGCTACTGGTGGCCGGATTTCCAACGATGGATGGATCGCAAGGTACCTATACTTTATGTCTCACTGCAAAGCATTGGCACAACAAAGGTATCACTTTTGCAATCTCAGTGTCATTGTTGTTGGCATAGACATCAGCATTAAGTTGGAGCATCAGCTCAGTTTCTTTGACACTGTTGTATTTACAGTCATGAAACTTGATGGGTGTATTCATTGTCAAGGGTACTGCTCATCACAGGTAAAGGAGGTCACATTGACCTGCTTTAATTTTTATGCTCCAATGATCACCTTAAGTTTGTGCAGTTACTTCAGTTCCTCTGGAACTGTTGTATATATAGTCATGAAACTTGATGAGTGTATTCATATTGTACTACTGGACCATATAACCAAGATCTGTCATTGAATAATGTGCCACCAGTAGATCTGGATCTTGACTTTGCACTTCAAATCATTGGTAGAACAAACATAGACCCTGATTTGCCCGAATGGTATACCATGGCAGATCAGAGTCTGTATATATCCATGATACAGATCAGAGTCTATATCTATGATACAGATCAGAGTCTATATCCATGATACAGATCAGAGTCTATATCCATGATACAGATCAGAGTATATATCCATGAAACAGATCAGAGTCTATATCCATGATACAGATCAGAGTCTATATCCATGATACAGATCAGAGTATATATCTATGATACAGATCAGAGTATATATCCATGATACAGATCAGAGTCTATATCCATGATACAGATCAGTCTATATCCATGATACAGATCAGAGTATATATCTATGATACAGATCAGTCTATATCCATGATACAGATCAGAGTATATATCTATGATACAGATCAGTCTATATCCATGATACAGATCAGAGTATATATCTATGATACAGATCAGAGTCTATATCCTTGATACAGTTCAGAGTCTATATCCATGATACAGATCAGAGTCTATATCCATGATACAGATCAGTCTATATCCATGATACAGATCAGAGTCTATATCCATGATACAGATCAGAGTCTGTATCTATGATGCAGATCAGAGTATATATCTATGATACAGATCAGAGTCTATATCCATGACACAGTTCAGAGTCTATATCCATGATACAGATCAGAGTCTATATCCATGATACAGATCAGTCGATATCCATGATACAGATCAGTCTATATCTATGATACAGATCAGAGTATATATCTATGATACAGATCAGTGTCTATATCCATGATACAGTTCAGAGTCTATATCCATGATACAGATCAGTCGATATCCATGATACAGATCAGTTTATATCCATGATACAGATCAGAGTCTATATCCATGATACAGATCAGAGTCTATATCCATGATACAAGTCAGAGTCTATATCCATGATACAGATCAGAGTCTGTATCCATGATACAGATCAGTCTATATCCATGATACAAATCAGAGTCTATATCCATTATGCAAATCAGAGAATGTTCATGATACAGATCAGAGTCTATATCCATGATACAGATCAGAGTCTATATCCATGATACAGATCAGTCTATATCCATGATACAGATCAGAGTCTATATCCATGATTCAAGTCAGAGTCTATATCCATTATACAAGTCAGAGAATGTTCATGATACAGATCAGAGTCTGTATCCATGATACAGATCAGTTTATATTCATGATAAAGATCAGTCTATTTCCATGAGATCAGTCTAGATCCATGATACAAATCAGTCTATATACATAATACAGATCACAATCTATATCCATGATACAAATCAGAGAATATTCAGGATACAGATCAAATTCTATATTCATAACTGAGCACACTTTTTACATGATACAGATCAGAGTCTATATCCATGATAGACATCAGAGTCTATATTTATGATATAGATCAGAGTCTATATTCATAACTGAGCACACTTTATACATGATAAAGTTATCCTTCAATATAACACTGATTAAGGGAGCCATACAAGTATACAGTTATAGTTGATGTCACCTTATACTGGTGTACATCATAAATAATATTACTATTACAAAATATAATGGGATTTGGCATGACTATACATATCTTATAAAATGGAATGCATTATACTGAGGTATCTTTTAGCGAGGGATCACTATATCATATTTAGATGTGCATTTTGGTCAAATGTATTTTAATTTCCAATAATATTCTATTGTGAAAGATTAATAATTAGCATTAAGAATATAATAAAATTAATAATTAGCATTAAGAGTATAATAAGATTAATAATTAGCATTAAGAGTATAATAAGATTAATAATTAGCATTAAGAGCATACTAAGATTAATAATTAGCATTAAGGGTATAATAAGATTAATAATTAGCATTAAGAGTATAATAGTATAATATGATACTGTAAGTCGTAATATTTTAGTGGCATTACATTTATTGTAATGAAGTCAGATCAGGAAACTTTTCAGGCACGTAAAAATTGTAGCTTATTTAGTAGTTTAGATGATTGAAGTATTCTAACATTTTCTGGCAAATATTTCATATATTCTATATCGTGTACATTTTATTCTTTTTTTTTCAGTAAATTGTATAATTTTTGTTTCATTTTTCTACACGAATAAATAGAGGGAAAATTCAAGAGGATGTTTTTTTGTTTTTTTTGTCAAATTTATTTTTGTTGGGGTGGGGCTGGGATCATAATTAACAGTGTCTGAGTTCCATTATAGTAGCATCCCTTTGTAAATAATCTCTCACAAACTGGTTAAGTCCAAATATTTCCAACAATTATAGAGACTATTTTCTTTCATAATTTTTTGTTTTAAGTGATAAAAGAGGACATATTTATCATGATTTTCAAAATTGTTTGAAATTATGAATTTGAATAAATATAATTATTTAATAAGTAAAAATGATAAATCAATTTTACAGCTCAAAGGATACAAGACCATGGATCCAGGTGGACTTCTTGGAAGTCAAAACAATTTCAGGAATTAAGACTCGAGGAAGCCGAGAAAGACCAGATTGGGTCAAGGAGTACACTGTGTACACAAGTATCAATGGAGTTGATTTTACACCATACTCAGATAAACCAGGAGATGACAAACCTAAGGTCTTCACTGGAAATAGTGACCAAACCACAGTTGTCAGTCATAACTTTAATCGTAATATCTATGCCAGATATGTCCGCATCTACCCTACAAGCATCCATGGAGCAGTTGCATTGAGTTTTGATGTAATGGGATGTAATCCATCAGTACCAAATTCTGTTCCAACACCAGCACCTGGTGTGACACCCACTGCAGCTCCCTCTATGTTGGGTGGAGAAACACCAACACCAGCTCCAGGAATGGTCAGTGGTGAAACACCCACCGCAAAGCCTCTTGTGAGTGGACAGACACCAACTGCTGCACCACAACCTGGGTCAGAGGCCAGCCCAACAGCAGTGCCATCTGGTGGATCTAACACACCAACAGTGGCTCCCCCACTTCCTTCATTTGAGGCTCCTCCACTAGGTTAGTAGCTATTTTGTATTATCAAATTTACTTTTACTAGGACCAGTTTATATGGTTTCACAAAACTTTGCTCCGTTTGTGGAACTTAACATTGTGGGCAAGCAGAATTGAACAGCCTTATGGATAAACTTTTTCTTCACTATTTTGACTGGAAGTTGCATGATAAAATAGACATTTAAATGTCATATAGTTATGTCAATATATTCAGGCTAGAGTAAATATAATACAACAAGTAATAAGTAATAACTTATAAATATAATAGAACAACTAATACAAAGATGCTTCAACAAGAGTACCCGAAAAATTTAAAAATATGTATGGTATATATTAATCTATAGTAGTGACTGTATATAATAACGGGGATCAGAAACTCCAGAGGTCTGCCATATATCATCCATTTTCTTTTTACGTGAAGCTGAGGTTCACACTGGTCAGTTGGACAGTAAGATAAAAGGCACAGTAGAGGTGAATTTGCCCTCGGGCTATAAATCTATATGTGCTTACCCTTTGTCATAGATGTTGGTAACTGTAACAGTGTTATGTTGGAAAGCAATTTACATTTTAATATTTTATATTTTAATATCTTATTAATGTCAGTGCCAAAAGAAACATCAAAGTTTCCCCTTCATGCTGATATATTTTGTAAAATGTTATGATTGATAGTGACAAAAATGATGTCGGTTAAAAAGACTTCTTTTTCCTATGCTAAAATTACCCTTGATTTGCAATTTTAAAATATAAATGGGTAAATTAAATAAATCATTGAGTTAAAATTAGTAGCAATGCATTTGTCAGTATACTGACAGTATATACATGTAAGTTTATTGCATGTATCTTGCATACAAATGTTGCGAAATAGTTTACAAAAAGCCATGGTGCAAATTTTCTATGCCAATTCAACCAATACACTCTCACATTTTTTGCCAATAAAAGGATATCTTTATTTGTTATGTTACAAAATATGTACTATGAATGATCTACTCTGGCCTCTTCAGTAAATCCATCTTACAATGCACTGATTACCTCATTTGCATAACAACAGGAAATGGGTGATATTTGGTGGGCTAGTTAGGGAGTTTCAAATCTCCCTGTGAGTTAGTCTCAGTTATTAGTAACATTTGTTTCCTTAGTTTTGAGGTAGGTTTATTTTTTTAAAAGTAAAACTATTGGTAGAAGATGAAAAAAATGTTTCTGCATATCTAAATTTACTACTATATTCCAAGAGTGAATACAATTTTTAAAATCATCCAGTTTTATTTGATACTGATAAATATGTTACTTCTGTCATTCGTGATTTTGCAAGTAGATGTTTACATATAGTCAATAATGTTTGTGTTTCTTCAATGAAACCATAAGTTTTTTCTCTTTCCAAGTAAACATTTATGCATACAAGATATACATTAGATATGAGTCAACTTATTTTCAAAGCTGACCTACCGTATATATTTGCTTATAAGTCAGGTCCAACTGCAAACAACATAGAATCTGATTGCATAATGCACCGGCAGACCAGGGTCTATGTTGTTTGGTCTGCTGATTAATCCTAACAAACCGCATAGACCCAAGGGTTGCAGGTTCAGTACCTGACAAGGCCAGCCTGGGTTGGCTGTCTCAGTGTGTCCTTGGGAAGGACACTAAATTCTAATTTTCTTGGCAAGATATAGCTGATAATATTGTATTTGCCGGCCTATAAGTCGATACTTTTTGACCTGGAAGTCTGGGCTTCGTCTTATACTCCGAATCGTCTTATATATGAATTATGTCATTGAAATTGCTTTACCGTAAAAAAAAAAAAAAAAAAAAATTCAAAGTACGAAAAGCATAGTGTAAAAAAATATTTATCATTTTTGGGAAGAGATCGTGTGCGAAAATATATAGGATCCGACATGGAGAAGGATTCCGAAATATTTACGTGATTGTCAGTATTAAATTCACGTGCATCAGACGTAATTGCGCTAAAGCAGCATGCACTAGTAATATATGTTGTTTAAGTTTGCTTACATATGTGTGTAGTAGAATAGACAAGTTAGAAAACGGATAACCATGACATGGACATGGGTATTATATTGCACATTTTTCTTGTTGCATCTTGTGATCGAAATAAAAGAGACAGACAGATAGACAGACAGATTTCAGCCCTTCATGCTATTTGCTTAATGTACCTGACTGACCCATTTCAGCTGAAGCTTTTGTCAAAGAGAGAAAACAGTAATGAAATAGTAAATGGAAATTAAAATAATGCATACCATATTCCTTCAGTTTCAAAGATATATAATTTATATTTAAATATTCACAATATTTATGTTCATATAGACTCCATTTAGTTTTAATCCCAAGATGATCATTTAGCAAGCTTTGTTTTTGTTTTTTTGTTTTTTTTGTTTTTTGTTTTTTTTTTTGTTGCAAATACAATGAACTCTATATTCCCACGAAATAAAATTACCCTTTATCGGTAAGTGCATGTACACTTCCTGTAGTTAGGTGGCATTTAGGTTTGATCTTTGCTCATGAATTCAAAGCTCTGACGCTTCTGTCGGCAAGATCAAAAGATGTCACTGGTTGAGAAACTTACATGAGCAAGCACCTGGCATTACAGGTCATTACAAAGTCCTGCATACATTAACATGCTTTACAGGATCGATTACAATACCCTATGGGTAGCCTCATTTCCCTATTGGTAGCCTCACTAACTTGATCACATCTACTGCAGGTGTCAACTGGAATGACCTGGCCAAAGCTGTAGGCATATTTAATTAGAATGTAAATAACACTGCAGAGCCAGTTGGTTCTTTATGATAATGGATATAACAACAAGAATGAACTGTTTATTCAGAGATATTAATTGATAATGGAATACAGTAATGCTCCTGTACATGAGTAAGATCACAATCATCAGGTAACTCAACAATACATATTACAATCGTCCTGTAACCTCTCTCTCTCTCTCTCTCTCCAAAAGCTACAAGTAAAAACTGCTCTGAATGCATACGTTCTTACACACTGACATAGCGTTGTTCCATCCTCTCTCTCTCTCACACAGACACACATACACGCATTCACTAAAAACAACAAGTCTTAATCGTTCTTTTAGTTTTTATTGTACATATAATTTGATAATGAGGTTACTGTTGCTCTAAGAATACAAGTTGTACTTATTTTTTGACAACAGGAGTTCATATCATTGCGTACAATGCACCAATAAATAATACCTATAAATAATACGTGTACAGACCATTCTAATCATTTTCCCAATTAATCTGGAATAGCATAGTGATACCATTGATATTCATGAAACCGGAAGTTACTAGCGAAAGTGACGAAGCCAAGGTGTTGATCTGGCTTCGTCTTATACTCCGCATCGACTTATATATGGATGAAGGATTGAAAATTGACGAAATTAGCGAATTCGATTTATACTCCGCATCGACTTATAGGCCGGCAAATACGGTATGTTGAAAGTGTTTTTAAAAACAGACAAACATATACTGTATATTTTTAAATTATCTGAAAATTTCATTTTATAATCAAGAAATAAGTATAATACCTTTCAGAACATGCTTTTCACATAATTATTGCAGAGCAGTAAAACCTGGAGAATCATCAAGCAAATAACTTATTCATTGCTTTCTTTCATTCTTTCTCTATCCACAGTTTGTCTTGTTCCAATGGGATTGGAGAACCAGTACATCCTAGGTGACAGCCAGTTTAATGCTTCATCTTTCGATGGTTCTGAGTATAAACCAGAATATGCCAGAATTTACAACCAAAGAAGCTGGGCTCCAAGGTATGTCTATAAGCTGCTTTATTGAATCTCTGCTCTTTTGTAAGTAAAAGTCATTGAACCTTTTAAGAGTTACCTGCCTTTTGCCAGAAATTTTTTGACTCGGGGTTGAACAAAGAGAAGCAAAGGTTGTTGTCTTTATGTTTGTTTTGGTTGGTTGGTTTTGATAGGGTTGGCTGTGTTGATAAAATTGATTTGTTTTCTCTGTACAGTAGTATTAGTTACTTGCTTTGTTATTATATGGAATGGAATGATACAGAAAGAGTAAGACATCTTCTAGGTCAGGCATTGGCACTGAGCCAAGATCAGTTTAATTCCAATTCTATATCATTCCATACTGGGTTGTTAGCAAATGACGTAAAAAAAAATGTATCCCACTGATAAGATTTAATGCTTTTTGACTGTACTTTCGCAAGTGTTTTGTGAAAAGGAAAGCAATGCAAAATGACACTATGACTGAGGCCACACTAAATTGACCTGGTATTTTTCCTACTGACCCAGTTTAATTTCATACCTGGTCTTACATATCTTAAGGGGACCCGATTCAATTCCTTGCTAAACAAATTCAGTTTTTTTTAAATATTTATTGGGGCAAAAAATTGTGTGTGTTATGTCATATGATAAATAGAATCTTACATTTATGTGCATGTCTGATGAAATCTGTGAAACAAATTGAATGATTTATGTCCTTATAAGCTTTGCAATAGACAGGCATCAATCAACTTGTGTCATAAATTTCATTTCAAATGAGCATTCATGTAAGATCCAGTATTTAATTTTAAAGAAAATATAACATGGGGATATGCTGAATCCCAGAAGAAAATATAACATGAGGATATGCTGAATCCCAGAAGAAAATATAACATGGTGATATGCTGAATCCCAGAAGAAAATATAACATGGGGATATGCTGAATCCCAGAGGAAATCTACCGTGTATAATCCGGGAAAAATGCAAGCAACATAATGCGCATAATACACTGGCAGATCAGGGTCTATGTTGTTTGTTCTACTGATTAGTCCTTACAAACTGCATAGACACAAATCTGCTGGCGCATTATGCGATGGCAGATCTGGGTCTATGCAGTTTGCAGTCGGTATCGGCATATACGCAAGTTTTTATGGTAGTTTTCTCATGTCGTTTAATTGCACTGAAGGGATTAAAATTATAATTTTCCTAATTTTGTAGAACTGATGACAAGAAACCATGGATTGAGGTGAATTTCGGGAGTCCTAAGCTTCTATCAGGTGTTATAACTCAAGGTGAATTTGGTGGGAACCGATGGGTCACCCAGTACTATGTCTCCTTCAGCTTTGATGGACATTCATTTACTCCCTACTCTGATACTTCGAGAGACAACAATCCCAAAATTTTCAGTGGCAATAAAGATGAATCAACACCAGTTCGGTATTTGTTCAATCGTAATATCACAGCACAGTATATCAGAATTTATCCAGTTTCATGGACTGGCTCATCGTCTGCACTTCGTATGAATATCCTTGGATGTAATCCAGACAAGGCGAATGTTCCCACTGCAGCACCACCTTATATTAACTCCAACACACCCACAGCCAAGCCACAAAATGGAGATCTGAAAACACCAACACCAGTACCCAACATATTGAGTGGAAAAACACCTACCGCCGTGCCAAATATGCTTAGTGGACAAACTCCAACTGCTGCTCCAAACATGCTGAGTGGAGAAACCCCAACAGCCACTCCCAACATGTTAAGGTTAATGTCTTTTTTTTTTAATTTGTGCACAGTTTTCTTTCAAATCTGAGAATGTAATGAAAAACTGATGAGATACTTTTGAAGTACAAAGACTCATTATAAAATGTAAGAAAAGCAATATTGATCACTATTTGCAGTATCTTGAAATACAGATTGGTTCTGATGATTAGAAGAGTTTATGTTCTGCATAAATTATAAGGATAAATTATTTCAAATCGCACTCACTCCTTTTTTTTCTTTTCTTTTACTTAGTAGATAGTATACACCCACATATCCATTAAGAGGATTGTTAAAAAATTGGATTTAATTTATTGATGACATGTGACAAATTCCACTTAATCAAATTTCAAGCTGAAAATTATTGTGTGTATGAAACATATATAAATATTTGTAAGTTATCAAAGTGAAGACCTGCTTTTCTAGTTTGCTTTCTTTATTTATAATGCAAATGATAGGTATTGCATTATCATTTGATTACTGGATATAAATTAATAAAGTGTATGCTTCTTTCTGAAGTAGAGAGACACCTACAGCTCTTCCACCAAATGGAGGCTCTGGCACACCTACAGCTGCACCTGGAACGCTTAGTGAGGAAACACCAACCCGAGGTCATCATGAAACTGTGACACCAACTGACTCGGCTATACCAATGTCAGGTTAGTGTACAAGTCATGACACATTTCTCCTAATTGAGGGAAGTAGATCCTTTGTACTGCCCATCTATGTAAAATAAGGAGGCCTGTTGAAATTATAGTAAATAAGAAAAGCTGTTCTGTAAATTCAGTTGTTCATGGTACCAATTTTAATATTTACAAATTCACATTGTTTATAACTTAGCTATTTTTTTCTCTAATTTGAATGAAATTTTGAATTAAAGACCCAAAAGTGTTAGTTACGTCTGTGTGTGTGTGTGTGTCTGTGTGTGTGCTAAAATGTTGAAAATATAAACTTTAATTGAGAAGTTGTATGCTGATGTGTAGATGCAGCTTTTTCAATAAGCCAGTTGAATTAGACTTCACAGATTTGCAATATATTCCTTGCAGTATGTGATGTTCCTATGGGTGTTGAGAACCCACTAATCATTGCTGACAAGCAGTTGAGTGCATCAAGCAGCAAGGATGTGTTCCATTCTGCCTCTAGAGGACGCTTGTATTCAGAGAAAGATGGCAGCTTCGCTGGAGCATGGGTACCTCAGTAAGTAGACGTTTTTATAACTTACTTGAAATATTTTGCATTTAAAAAGGAATGGCATAATATTTAATTTAGAAAGACAGGATATATTGTCCATGTTGCACTGCTTTTTTAGATCAAAATATCCAAAAACAAAACACAAATAAAATTCAGTGATTGCTTTGTATAAATTCTTATCCCTGTGGCTAAGAGAAAGTTTGACTTTTTGATACTTCTCATGTGTGCATAATATTGTATAGTATGCATTAATTCCCACTTTGTTTTGTTCCTACTACAATATTTAAGACAGAGACTTAAAGATTGGAGATAAACAGAGCATTAAATCCAGATGGAGCTATGAGTAGTGTTTGAAATTTACTCACTAAAGAAGTTGTTACCTTGATGCAGATTTCCAGTGCAAGTGATAGGAGATCATATAATAAACCATATCAACATCCAGATATTCCATAGAGAGCTCTTCTGATAACATATATCAATATCCAGATATTCCATTGGGAGCTCTTTTGATAACATATATCAATATCCAGATATTCCATAGAGAACTCTTCTGATAACATGTATCAGTATCCAGATATTCCAGAGAGCTCTTCTGATAACATTATATCAGTATCCAGATATTCCATAGAGAGCTCTTTTGGTAACATATATCAATATCCAGATATTCTATAGAGAGCTCTTCTGATAGCATATATCAATATCCAGATATTCCATAGAGAACTTGTGATAACATATATCAATATCCAGATATTCCATTGAGAGCTCTTCTGATAACATATACCAATATCCAGATATTCCATTGGGATCTCTTCTCATAACATATATCAATATCCATATATGAATATTCACATATACCATAATGAGCAGTTATAACATGTTTTAATATCCCGATATTTCATTGGGAGTTCTTATAATAACATGTTTTAATAATATCCAGGTATTCCATTTGGAAGCTCTTATGATAGATAACATGTATCAGTATCCAGAAATTATATGGATATTAAAACATGTTATCATAAACTCTCTATGAAATATCGATACAATATGGCTTTTAAAACTTTTTGTCAACCAGACATTTGTATGACGAGGAAATTGGAACAGAGTATAGAATTTTTGTCAACCAGACATTTGTATGATGGGGAAATTGGAACAGAGTATAACATTTTTGTCAACCAGACATTTGTATGATGGGGAAATTGGAACAGTGTACAGCAATGAAGAAAAGCTCAAGACCTTGAATGAATTAATTAAACTGATCCCAAGCTTTGTCTGTAACAATTTAAATAGTGTATAGCTATTCTCAAACTGGTCAAAAAGTTTGGAGTAGAGAAATAATTATTTTTATATACAAAAATGGGAACCAAAATAGATATTCCTTGCAACGTAAAATCATGTCTTTTGCACAAGCTATGAATGCACATGTGCGATATTGCAGAACATTTTTGTGGTGTATCACAATGTCAGTCAGATACACAGGACATATGAAAATTAAATTATCAGGAATCACTACTTAGGCTTTAACTATTTCATATTATTAATAACAATGTTTGACTAATTTCAGGGTCAGCAATGATCGCCAGTGGATTCAGGTGGATTTCTTGGCTCCATATGCTTTTGCTGGTATTATCACCCAAGGAAGAGCTGATATGCCACAGTGGGTGACCAAGTACCAAGTATTCTACAGCAATGATGGTCGAAACTGGATTCCAGTCCCTGTTTCATACAAAGACAGCACACCAAAAATCTTTGTGGCAAACACTGACAAGAACACGCCTGTCACAAATACCTTCCAAGTCGTTGTTGGCAGATTTATCAGGTACGACTTCATCTACCTTCTGGACTCTATTATGATGGTTATGTTATCCAAATAAAGTATGTGGATATATCCAGGTAATATCCCTATTGAATTCAATAATAAGCATTTGAAATTTTGAAAGAATTATTGCCCTTGATCAGCTTAATAATCATCACAATTGTGTTACTCTGCAAGATTTTTCTGAAGTCAATTTGTGACAAAGTCTTGCTCAAATTTGAATGTAAGCTTTCCTAGTAGGATCTTTCTCATGTGTTAGGTTTATGAGCACTAACACATATTCACACATAATTGGGCCAGTTCCAGCTGGTTTGTCACATGCCTAATGATGAGTTTCACAGTCGTCGATAATCAAAGTAAAGCGCATTATTGCTTTTTCTTGTTGATCAAAAGTGAGGCTTATTGTGTATGCCTCATGTATGTGTACTAAAGACAGTAGTTGACTGTTATAGCCAAACAGCGTACATAACTCTGTCATTTTACAGGAATAGTACTCGTTTGAGAGAAGCCCTTTAAAATTGAATGAAAACTACAAAATAATCACAAATTGTATGACATTATGTTATTGATCTCATCATGAGGCCAACAACTCAAGTGAGTGTGACATGCATCATTAAAACAAATGTACAAGCCTGTTGGATTTTACAAAATTGAATTATCTGTAATTACCGTTCAGGATCAATAATCACATTAGATAATCACTGTAAATTATTTCCTCAATGTTACTTTCATCAATTGTTTGACTTTATCGTAGTGGGGACATGAGGTTGAAATCTTTAACAGATCTATACATTTGAAACTTTTCTTGCTAATCATAACCAATGTTCCACATAGTACATTAGAACCCCGCTATAGCACGATGGTCGGGGTACACAAAGGGATTGTGCTATGTCCTGAACTGTGCTATAACCAACCTAGACAAAACCAAGTCATTTAGCTGAAGAAAATGATGCATGCACCAAAAAAAAGAGGGGGGGGGTGGTAAATTGTGGTCTCAAAACAACGTGCTTCATTGGCACAGTTACCATCTTAAATCAATGCTTAATAAACGATAAATACACATGCAGTGAAAACAGAGATTGCACATATAATATTTTACTTTATTCAGATAACCTCACATTTGTACATTTATATGTACATGTCTATTGTATAGCATGAATAGTTAAAGGATCAACACGTGTACTCACCAGCCAATCTCATGGCATGCGTAGTAGTGTCTATAATAATTCCATCGAAAATATGCACAGAGAAGTATAATATCTTTGTCTAATAAAGTTCTGAAATCCTACATCGTCGTCTAGTCATTGTAAATCGTCGTCGTCTAGTCATCGTAAATCACGTCCGACTCCGATTCCTCAGCTGTACTGTCATATGCGGGTGCTTATGCAGAGACTCAGCTTGGACTCTTGCAAGTAACACTTTGATCATAAAGTCAGAAATCTATTAACGGATGCAACTGGACACGTGTCAATTGTGCGGCAAGATCACAGGGAGTTCAAACCGCCCTCTGTTACTTGGCACTGAACAAACTCGCGGCTTGATCAAAGGGTTGTCACGTGGGAAAACAAAGAGCGTGGTGCCTTTACAAGCTAAGGGATTAAGGTCAAAGTATATGCACAGAAAGTTGTAGAACTCTACTTGAAAACAAAGTTAGCACTTTTACAAGCCAGAGGCTTATCGGCCCACGTGCACTGGCAGATAACTTGGGAAATATCACTTGAGAATTAAATCTGACTTGTGGAAACACCGGACTTAATCCTGTCCATGGCTTCAAGCTTCTCTTTAACAGAAAAAGCTTAACGTTTCCGTGTTCTGTTATCCATTGTAAATAATTACTAATTAAAACTCTGACACCTATTTGTTTGAACGACTACAGCAAGAATAATTGTTAATCAACAATGGGGTCATTTTTATTGGGAATGTACAATATTATTTACTGGTCAACTGATTGTGTGGCAATTGTCTAACAACACCGCCAAGCCACGTGTGCGCGTTGGTGGCTATCGTTATTTTTATTTTTTATTTTTGATGTTTTATAAATCATTGCCGCATGATTTGAACAACTTTTAGCTTTGAGATTGACTTTGATGATTGTCAATGACTTAAATTAATTGATTTATAAATTCAGGTGCGAATCTTTTATCAACCACCGCATTGTTTGGTGTATGCAGTTGAATGAGCAAACATATGTCGGCTATTGTTTGAGCAATGATTGTACACAGAATGTATTGAAGACAAACACAAAGAAGACTTAATGACTTTATTGTTCATGTATCAGTAATAATAAGATTAACACTTGTCAGCTTTAAAATGAGCTGACATCTTTCACAAATAAACTAAGATCAAAGTGCAGTGATTGACTACTGACACATTTGAAATGAACATTCACAAATAGAAATGTTCAGCATCTTTATTCATATAGTGAAAGATGCAATCATAAGACACTTTTTCTTCAAGAATGCAATACAGCTTGCTAAATTATTAAATCAAACAAACTCTTGTTTATTTTGGCACAAAACTTTGCAGTAGTTCAAAAAATTGGCGAAATTATTGTAAAATTTCGGTAGCCACGCCACGATCGTATTATATCCGAATTCATACACGATCTCTTCCCCAAAATGATAATTAATTTTTTACACCTTATTTTTCGTACTTTGAAAAATAATTTTTTTTTCATGTACGAAAAAATATTTGAAATTTCGGGAGCCATGCCACGATCGTGTTATATCTGAATTCGTGTTATAACGAAGCGTGCTATAGCGGGGTCCTACTGTATATCAAATTTTGGTTCAAACCTCAATGGTCAGTAAAGAACATCAGTACAAATTTGTGTGCTGTTCATGAAATTAAACATGTTCCCTTATTTCATAGGATGAATCCAGTGGAATGGCATGATGGCATTGCATTTCGCTTCAATGTGATTGGCTGCAAAGCACCATCTTCTGTTATCACGACTATTGCAACAGTGGCATCAACTGGATCAGGTCTTAGTCCCACTGCAGTCCCAACCCCAGCACCTACCGCTGGATCTACAGCTACCACATGTGCTTACTGGACACCATGGAGCAACATTAACAGCCCTGATGATCTTGGAGAGTTTGAAAATGTATGGGAGATGAAGAAAATGGTCACCATGTGTGAACCTACAACCATCCAGGCTATTGAATGCAGAACAGTCGGAACACATATCCCATACAATCAAGCTGGTGAGGCTGATGTGACCTGTGATCTCGCCATGAATGGTGTCATGTGCGATGCTTCAAAGCAAGCAGACAGCAAATGTATGGACTATGAGATCAGAGTTTTCTGTGATGATTGTGCCACAACACTGTCACCAATCCCAAATCAAAATGAGACACCAACTGTTGCCCCATATGCATGCCAACCTAAATGGTCAGATTACATCAACAAGATGACCCCAACATCAGACATGGACTACACTGAACACGAATTCATGACTGAGGTTGAAAAGAAGACTTTCTGCTCAGATGGACTGATCACAAGAGTTGAATGTGAGACTGTAACAGGCATTCCAGTGTACAGTAGTGGATCTGTTGGCACAACATGTAATGTGAACACTGGTTTCACCTGCAAGAACAGTGACAACTATCCAGTCCCTTGTGAAGACTTTAGAGTCCGTTATTACTGTGACTGTGCACGTAAGTTATGATGTGCATGTACATATATAATACTGTGATTGTGTTTGTAAGTTATGGTGTATGAAAGATTATAGGATACACAAAATTACAGACAATACATGAATTTTGATTCTGTGAACCCCAGTCATCCATATCTGCATTTCATTCCACCAAAGTGACGTGACTTTTCAAGTAAAGGAGCTTTTTATTTTTGGAACTATTTCCTACTGAATGTAAGGAAAGTTTTTGCTGAAGTAAATCTGTGTTTCCACTAGCAATGAACTATCTCTCTAAAGCCTGACAATTTAAATAAGAGCTGTAAATATTATGGTTTATACTTGCAGCAGTATTTACATTTTTCTAGGGCTCTACTTTCAAAGGCAGGACTCTACATTATGTGGAGTACTTGTTATGTCACCTGTTTGAAGGTCAGTGGCTAAATAATAAATGCCAAACAAGGCTAACCTTTATTTTAAAATCATTGAAACGCTGTTATGTAGTAATCACCAACCAATCTTTCAGTTAAGTATTTGATATTTAGAAATATTAATTAAAATTCATTCTGTTCCCTTTTACAGCTGGTTTACCAGGAATGTTATCAGGTGGTACACCAACAGGTCAACCAGGACAAGTATCAGGAGAGATCCCAACTGCTCAACCAGGAATGTTGTCAGGTGGTACACCAACAGCTCAACCAGGACAAGTTTCTGGAAAGATACCAACTGCTCAGCCAGGAATGCTACCAGGCCAGACCCCAACTGGTCAACCAGGAATGTTATCAGGTGGCACACCAACACCCAAACCAGGGCAAGTGTCTGGAGAGAACCCAACTGCTCAGCCAGGAATGTTATCAGGTGGCACACCATCACTTAAACCAGGACAAGCGCCAGGAGAGATCCCAACTGCTCAACCAGGAATGTTATCAGGTGGTACACCAACAGCTCAACCAGGACAAGTATCAGGAGAGATCCCAACTGCTCAACCAGGAATGTTGTCAGGTGGTACACCAACAGCTCAGCCAGGATATGTTTCTGGAAAAATACCAACTGCCCAGCCAGGAATACTACCAGGCCAGACCCCAACTGCTCAGCCAGGAATATTGTCTGGTGGCACACCAACACCCAAACCAGGAGAGTTGTCAGGCCAGACCCCAACTGCTCAACCAGGAATGTTGTCAGGTGGTACACCAACAGCTCAACCAGAAAAAGTGTCTGGAAGAACAGCAACAGCAACTCCTACACCGGCCTGTGAAACACAGAGAAAGTGGTCTGACTGGGTGAACAAAAATACACCTATGAGTCCTATGGACAGTGAAAAAGAGGCCATGACACCCATGGAGATCAAAGCCTTTTGTTCAGGAAAAATCACAGCAGTTGAATGCCAGTCCGTCAGTGGAATACCAAGCAATAGCACTGGTGACCTGATGGCATGTGATGTTTCACAGGGAGCTTTTTGTAATGGAATGGATAACTACCCTATTGGCTGTCAGGATTACATGGTGCGGTACCAGTGTGAAGAGGAAGTCTGTTCCAGTATGTGTTTAGCTTTCTTTACTTGAAGTAAATTAAAAAGGGAGCTGCAGTGGTTAGAGTGCTAGACTCACAAGCAAAAGGTTGCAGGTTTGATTCCTGTCCAGATCAGCCCCAGTAGGCTGCTGTAGTGTGTCGCTGGACAAGGCACTTTACTCCCATTGCCTCAGCGTCATAAAGCCTTTTATATGTTGATATGCCATTGAATGTCAAATAAACAAGTATCATCTTTCTAAATATCGCCATTTTCTACCATTTACTCTAAAAAACTACATTTATTTATCACGACAAGTATTGTTTTGATAAGTATTGTTTCTGGGCCGAGTGTCACATTTATTTGAAACAAATGTAAAGAACAAATTTATGAATGAAAAATATTTTTTTTACAAAATTGTTTCATTTGCATGTTTAACAGTTTTAAGTATTGATAGGAAGGAAGATACCAGTAGTAATATTTATGCAAGATTAAAGCTTTTCTCTCTTCATATGTGGATTTGATTGTCATGCACTTGAGCGTTGTCATCTTTTAATATTCCAGCTTTTTCATACTAACCTGTCAGCATGAGTCTTTTAAATTCCTCGTCATTCTTTACAATTTTTTGCATAAATCTTGAGATAAGTGAAAGTCTGAAGTCTATTTATGAACCTCTGAAATTTATTTATGACAATAATTTTGCCTAAGTCAAGTGTTTATCATAAAATGTACTCCTCATAGGTCCAACCCCAGCACCAGTTCAAGGTCAGACTGGTACCCCAATTACTGTTCCAGGACAACCTAGTAGTACCGCCTTAACAGGACATCCACTCCCTGGTGAAACCGGCACCCCCACTGCAGTACCAACTGTATGCTCTACAATCATGAAGTGGTCTAACTGGATCAACAATGATAGGCCAGATACTGGAGATGGTGATTATGAATCCATGAATGCCAAGGATTTGACCATGTTCTGTGGTTCTGGAAAGATTGCTAGTGTCGAATGCAAGACAACAAATAATATCCCATACTACAGCACAGGAGATGTAATGTATTGTGGCATGGCTAGCGGAGTTCAGTGTAATACAGCAGATAACTTCCCAGTGGGTTGTCAGGACTATATGATCAGATATCAGTGTGAGGATACTATATGTCAAGGTACGTGAAATAACAAATGTATTGCCTAAATTAATTATCATTCAGCATGATTTCAGATTTTGTGACCACTCCATGTATTATTCCTACCAATGATAACCACCTTGGTTATCCAGCAAGGTCCATACAAAGTCCTTCTGCTGATACTTGCCATATATAATCATGCAAAAGTCAGATCAAACTGTAAACAACAAAGACCCAGATCTGCCATCGTATAATGCACCAGCAGATATGGATCTATGCAGTTTGTTAAGACTAATCATTAAAAAAAACAACATAGACCCTGATCTGCTAGCACATTATGAAATGGCAGATTAGGGTATATTTTGTTTGCAGTTGGATTGGAATTATACACAAGCATATATGTTTTTTTTTCTTCTCCTAAAGTATAAGATATTAATATCGTCCAATGGGGCAATTTGGAGGAATTAGATATCAGTCTCTGGTAAGATTATGAAAAAATTATTTCTACTACTGTGGATGTATTATTTTTTTGGTATATATGTTTGTGGTTTACTAGAAAAATAACTATTTGATGTGTACTTAAATTCATGGATTGGTTAAGGGTTCCTATTGTCTCAGCAGACAAATATTTGTTGGTTCTTTACATTTGTGTTTTGCAGCAACCATAAAGTCCACAAAACTGGTACCCGAAGTATAAAAATTAATTCGCAATATTTTGAAACTGAAAGTCAGTCTCCTCATATGTATCAGTAAATATCTTTTTCAAAAGGAAAGTATTCAATGTAAATAAGCAAAAACATTTACTGTAAAAATACACCCGTTTTACTTACAGTGTGGCTTGCTTTCACTATAGTCTATTTCAGTATAGTCTAATAGGTATACCCTTCTACTATAGTATATTTCAGTATAGTCTAATAGGTATACCCTTCCACTATAGTCTATTTTGGTATAGTCTAATAGGTATACCTTCCACTATAGTCTATTTCAGTGTAGTCTAATAGGTATATTCTTCCACTATAGTCTATTTCAGTATGGTCTAATAGGTAAAACTTTAGTTTTCTGAAAAAAAATACTTCAACAATTTAAAAATGATAACTGCAAACCTTAACAATATGAAAGCTCAGTTAATTTGGACCAGGCAAATGAATGTCAGTTTTAGTTCGAAGTATAATTTATTGCAGACGACTGTAGACAGAGAAACTCCTGTACATATCAGTCACTTTTGCAAGTGATTGTATGTAATTTTCTGCAAGGTTTTATGGGTATGACTGGTATTAGATTTTTTTTGCAAAAATTGTCATTGCTGTAGGGAATGAGCTAGTAAAAGCATAACATTTCTTGAAGTATTGTTTTCCAAAAACTGGAAGGGTTATATACCAGTTTGACAGTGCGGACTTCAGATTTCATGCTCTAGCCTGGTTTTAAAGACTTAATTCCTTGTGCTAAAAAATAGGGTTCAGCTTGGAATGGTTTATTCCACAAAATAATGAAGTGTCATATTATTTCAGTTTCACAATAACTTTATACTCCTGATACACAAAAATGATTCCCAACAAAAATGCATTGGATAATATCTGAGGGCAATTATCTTCATAAATGAGAAAAATTAATTTAGTTATTATAATTTTGTAGGACCCACCAGGCAAACACTGTATTCCACAGTGTCTCCTGTGGCAGGTCGAACAACAGCTCCTACCCAAGGTCCTAACCCTCAACAAGGAGAGACGCCTTCGAAAGGCCCTGTCCCAGGAACCTATGGTGGTAGTACACCCACAGCTAAAATTCCTGCTGGAAGCACTAACATCCCAACAGCTCAACTCACTCCTGGTCAAACTGAAACTCCTACAGCTGCACCACTGATCTGTGTTCCTAGGAAACGATGGTCAATGTGGGTCAATCGCAACTCGCCAGCACCACCACCAGCTGTTGATGGTGACAAGGAATCAATGACAGCAGAGGAGCTGCATAGGTTCTGTGGGTCAGGAAAGATAACAGCTGTCGAATGTGAAACTGTGAATGGAATTTCTTCAGAAAGCTCAGGTGATATGATGGAGTGTAGCATTCAGAATGGTGTGATTTGTGATGGCATGACCAACTTCCCGATAGGTTGTCAGGATTACAAGATCCGCTACCAATGCGAAGAACAAGTCTGCACAAGTATGTATATAAGTTTTTCTACATGTCCTGTGGAAGTTTTGTTTAAAATTGTCAACCTTCAGTTATTACTGTCTAGCTTAAAACAACTATCCTGTAAACATGTAGATATGATATAAAATAAAAGTAAATGCAGACTTCAGCACTTATGTACAATGTAATCTATGTAAACAGGCACTCCAGTATTCAGAATCTCTTCATATTATGACCACATAATTTAGTCCTTCCAAACCTACTAATGATAATCTAGGATTTACACTAAGTATTTGGGTTTATTCCCTTCATAGTTTATAGGTAAAACTTTATATAATTTGCATCAGTTGTGCAACAAGTTCTCACAACTCATCTTAAATGCTCTAGACAGCTCAGACCCCTTCACCATAAAACTTTACTCAACTCCAAATCTTACTCAACAATATTCTCACTGATCAAAAGGTTGCATTTTGCAATTTCAATTAAGATTTCCAAGTCTGGAATAACATTAAGTGCTTGAAATGCAGAGTAATGTTTTAAGACAGATGGGCCAGATTTTGGCATAGTGTGGTCTTTTGTGTTGGAGGAAACCAGAGAACCAAGAGAAAACCACCAACCTTGACAGGCTACCACTTTACTCTCACATGTGTTGCAACAAGGAATTAACCTAATACTGTGCAGCAGATTGTGAAGCACATATGTAACCACTGAGCTGAGCAGGCCATATTTCTCATCATGGCTGGATTATGCAGGTTCCATTGTATATCATGTGTAACAAGAAGGGATGTACAATTATAGATGTTGCTATAGGTAATTGAACCTGGTTTGTCATTTTCACAGCCATTGTACATATATACCATTAGACTAAAATATTCAGGCCAGTTAAGCTGTTTACGTTGGCTGCTTTAACCAAACTCGGCTCCAAAATATGACTCTATGAATATAATATTATATTTAATGCTATCACTATTTTAAACAAAGGATAATGAATATGAGAAACTTCTCTTTAATTTTACTGGATATAAGTAATTTCTCTTGAACTTTTTTTTTGGCATTTTCACATTGACCACTGTGCAAATCAGTCATTAGCTTGGGAGTCAATAACTTCCAACACATTAAGTTTTCACATGAGATGTGAACTGAATAGTATGCATTTTAAAGGAGAAAGATAATTTCATATTAAGTGTTTTTGTGCATCTTTGCTTGATCTAAGAGATAATTATCTTTGGGGAAGAAGAAAAAAGAAGAATTCAGAATTTTGTTGAAAAAAGAGTCAAACTCTGACCACATTTCATAGAAACAAATATTTGACAGTGATTCCTATTTGTCATGAACTGTAAAATAAAGAAACATCATCTCATAAAAGCGTAAGTAGAATCCTTATAGGATCAGAATATGTTTTAAGTTTATTCAAATGTTTCCAACTATATAAAGCATAGCTTTCAATAAGGAAGTGACATTTTTATTCCATATTTTCCTCTGTACTATAGCTCCCACTCCTCAGCCTGGAACAATAACTGGAGAGATACCAACTGCTCAACCAGGAATGTTGTCAGGTGGCACACCAACACTCAAACCAGGTCAGGTATCTGGAGAGATACCAACTGCTCAACCAGGAATGTTGTCAGGTGGCACACCAACACCCAAACCAGGTCGGGTATCTGGAGAGACACCATCTGCTCAACCAGGAATGTTGTCAGGTGTCACACCAACACCCAAGCCAGGACAAGAGTCAGGAGAGACCCCAACTGCTCATCCTCAGCCAGGTATGTGTTTCTCTTTACATAAGAGCTAAAGATTCATAGTCATTTCCCTGTTCTTTTTGTCTCCAATAAATTACAGTTTATACAGACTTGAAACTTAATCTCTAAAGATACTTGTATAATTGATATTCTTTAGTGAAAAATTAGTTTGAAATTTAAATTCAAAGCCCAAACCCTTTTATTATGTTACAAAAGCATATATCAGCTGTTTGAAATTTAAATTCATTTAGGTTGACTCCATAAAAATACCTTTTAGTTTTTATGTTTAACATCAAAGTATGCTTTGTATATGATATATAAAGTTCCTTGTGCAGTACATGAAAATATTTACCCCTGGTACAATCACATGCTTTTGAAAGATGCACACTTTCGATGCAAAATTGAAAACATAAACGTTCTTTTTTTTACTTTTACTTGTTATTTTACTTGTTAAAAAATAAAATGGACAAAGCTTCTTTAAATAAATAAATAGCTTTTAATGCTAATAAATTCTCACAAATTAGAGAGAATTCATATTGAATTATTTCCAACATAGCTGAGAATGCTGGGAAAATGTACCCCAAACAACATCACATAAGCTATGAGGTACCAAAAAAATTGATGCCATCAAGCATCAGGGTGATAATCATTGTCATTTTAGGAGAAAAGTCCCCTATAACTGAGAATGCCCTTGGCACTTAATGCCAGTGTTGGATTGCTTGATTTAGACTTTCAGCATTAATGCTGAGGTTTTTGACATCATGAAATCCCAATCATCACTCAGATTTTGAAGTTTTAGATATGATAGAATTATTAAAATAACACATAACACCAGGAAACTTCACAGCTGTGTTCTGCAACCATATTTGAACAGCTTAATGCAATGTATAAAGAGGTGGAGGTTAGAAACAATCACCATTGGCAGACTTTTGAATCTGGGCAGTATACATGAATACATAATAAGATCTGCAATGTAATCAGAGCTCAACTCACTCTGATAATACAAACTTTTAATGTCTTCATGCACTGAACATGCTAAGAAAGTGGCCAGGGAACATAGCTTTCAAGTTTTGGGTGTAATTAATTATTTTAACAATTCTGTTGTATCAGAAACTTACAGATCTGAGCCATGCAGTAAGATTTTGTAACATCATGATGACCTTAGCGCTAATACCCAGCAGCATGATTAAGACATAAAAGTTGGCATTCATCACTTAGGTGAGAGTTTTGGAACAAAGTTTAGCATAAGTAGTGTATACATTGAAAATTCTGAAACAAAGTGTAGCATAAGTAGTATATAAATTGTGAGTTCTTGAACAAAGTGTGCCATAAATTGTGAATTCTGTTACAAAGTGTAGCATAAGTAGTATATAAATTGAGAGTTCTGGAATATAGGATAGCATAAGTAGTGTATAAATTGAGATTTCTAGAACAAAGTGAAGCATAAGTAGTGTATAAATTGTTCTTGAACAAAGTAGTGCATAGGTAGTGTATAAATTGTGAATTCTGAAACTAAGTTTAGCATAAGTAGTATATAAATATAATGTTCTGGAACAAAGCATAGCATAAGCAGTGTATAAACTGAGAATTCTGGAACAAAGTGTAGCATAAGTAGTGTATAAACTGAGAATTCTGGAACAAAGCATAGCATAAGTAGTGTATAAACTGAGAATTCTGGAACAAAGTGTAGCATAAGTAGTGTATAAACTGAGAATTCTGGAACAAAGCATAGCATAAGTAGTGTATAAACTGAGAATTCTGAAACAAAGTGTAGCATAAGTAGTGTATAAATTGTGAGTTTTGGAACAAAGTGTAGCATAAGTAGTACTTACATAAGATTCTGGGGGATAAGTCATCTCAAGGTGACTCTTGCTCTCATGACAAGAAGTTGATTTGTGCCACAGGTCCAAATATTTAGTTTTTTTAATTTTTGGTAGTTTTTAGTTTTTCAAAAATGTTGCAGAGATGAGAATGTATTTACAATAGTACTGAGTGAGCTGTTTCAGGTGTTGTTGAGTGTGCAAGTGATTGAATGTGTTACAACAGAACTGAGTGAGTCATTAGATTGTTGCCAGCTATGTGAGTGATCGATGTTTCAGTTATCAAAGTTTATCTGTATTTATTGAAGTGTAATAGTTATGTTGTTAAGTTCTACATAATACATTATGGTATGGCATACAAGAAAACTATGGTGTGATTCAGGAAAGTTTTGTTCAAAAATTTATTTCATGCAAAACTATTATTTTTTATATAATTAAAATTTTTGACAAATGTAATTTTCAGTTAAACACAAGTAGAATCTAGGAGTAGGCATCTGAATCAGCTGTTTCTTAACTTTTAATCTGTAATATGTAGCCATTATTGTGGTGCCGTGTCATTAAACTACATACATACAGACAGACAGACATATATATATATATATATATATATATATATATATATATATATATATATATATATATATATATATATATACATACATACAACTTCATTTTTAGCAACTTTGTTGCTTCTTTGTCTTACAGCTCAGACAGTCCCAACTGTAGCACCAGTTGCCACCTGCACACAGAGTTTCTGGAGCGCATGGATCAACCGAGATAATCCTAGCCTCGGTGATGGCGACTATGAGTCATTCAGTGCTAAAGAGTTTTCTGATTTCTGTGTGAATGGAAAAGTGTCTCGTATTGAGTGTGTTACTGATGCTGGTATTGCACACTACAGCTCAGGAGAGCAGGTTTCATGCATGGTTCAGGCCGGTCTAAAATGCAGCAATGATGACAATGCCCCAGTGACTTGCTCTGACTATAGAGTGCGTTACTTCTGCGAATGCTCACGTATGTATTATACACCAATGTGTTCAAGCTTAAAACATTAGCATGTACTGCAATTAATACATTTTTAGTGATTGTACAGTTTTGTGAATCAAGCCAGGACATTGTTAATGCATATGCAAAAATACCATTTTTAATATGTACAATACGGCGTTCCTAATCATTAATTCACAAGATTCATGTCAGAAATGTGTTAGACTTACTTAATTTCATGAAAATATATTTGGGCTGAAATATCTTGACAAGCAATATATAAAAAGCACTTGCTTCAAGATGATAAAGCTTTTGAGCTTGAGGTTCAGCTTGAGATTTTGTTTTGGATCAATCATGAATTACTTTACTTTTGAAAGATCATTTCTGATCGGCTAAGAGTGGAAACTCAATCTCAAACTCAGAGCATTTTGATCTCCTGGCTTAATCTGTATGTAGATTTTTGTTGACACTGCTAATGAATTATATTTATATTTTTAAAGAGAATATGATTTAGCCTTATATGATTACAAGAAATATTAGCCTACATGCTAGTATTCCATGTTGGAAAAATCAATTATTAGAATTTTTCACATTTAAAAATGGTATCACCTTTGTTTTTTGTAGTGTTGTTTTGTTATTAATTCTTGAACACTGGCTTGCAATTCCACGTCTGCTAGAAAGTTGGTTGTGCTGCTGCTGCTTCAGAGTCAACTGCTTGTTCAGTTACTAAATTCCATGCTTTTTGTGTTTTAATTGTGATATAAAACATGTGCCAAGTTAAGTTGACAGGTCTAGACATCACAGCCATCTAAATATTGTGACACAAAACGTGCGCCAAATTAAGTTCACAGGTCTAGACATCACAACCATCTAAATATTGTAATATGAAATGTGCCAAATTAAGTTCACAGGTCTATATATTACAGCCATCTAAATATTGCATACATATTCCTATAACATTTATATATTTCTTATCCCTGTATTATGTCCCTATAATTTTTCTAAAATCCTTATACATGTAATATATCAATATTTTTGTGAGAGAAGCACCTGTCAGTTTTTCTTACAAATCTTGTTTTCTTGGAAAGGATTAATCAGTAATCATGATGGATTTACATAATGCATGTGTTTGTGAGTTCTTGATGATTTATACAAGCCCTGAATGGGTAATTTTACAAGTAAAGAAAAGCTAAATGCAGAATGAATGTAAAAGAAATGATGAAGGCATTTTGAAGAAAATAGAAACAACAAATGCAAAATGATGAACGATAAACAAAAACAGAATGAAATGTGAATGCATTTCATGAATGGATTTTTAAAATTGATTATTTTCAGGCTGGTGCTAAATTATCATCGTATTTCACATGATAATCTTGGAATAGGTTCTTTACACTGACAGACAATTGTTCACTCCTACAAGTCATGACATTGTTCTTGTTGAGGCAAATACATCAACCACCATTGGTGTGATGACATGAAAAGTGGTTGTATCCTTGTAATCTTTTTTTGAATGAAATGAAATAAGAAATAAAATGTGCTCACACAAATACTCAGCAACTACATTTTTACATTTATTGCAGTTCTGGTTACATTTTTTTTATCACAAATTTAATGCTGTCTTTTACATTTTTTATTAAAGCATACTTTTAAAAAGACAATATCTGAAAGCAATTGTTCTCTCCCTTTAGCACTCTCTAAAATGGAAAACTCAACTTGGTAAATGCATTTACATTTAGTTTCAAAGGAAGGAAAGCATAAGGAAATGATGAATGGAAGTAGTCAACTCAAAATCAGAATATATTTCAGACACTAATTGAAAAATGAGATGATAAGCTGCAATGCACACATAAATGCAATGCAAATTGAATTCAAAAGTAATTAATTCTGAATGCATTTTAAATTCAAATGCAAATGAAGTGTAAATGAAATGCAGATAAAATGCAGATTTCGTAAAATTACCTATTTAAGGTTCTGTATTTTGAACTTTTTATTTTAATGTATAATGTCATTAACATTGGCTGATTTGTGTATTCAGGTACTTAAAAATGAAGTATTCAATTGGTAATATTATCATGCCATTGTCCCTGTATTTTTTATGATTTCCCTATACATTCCCAATATTTTTATCCCTATATTTTTTAAACCCAATGTCATATAAAATTTGACTAATTGAGAAGAATATGTCTGAGAGGCCTGCTGGTCATTACACATATAAATTATTTGCACTAGTTTATGACATTGTGCGAGAGTGATGGTTGAAAAAGTAAAGTCAGATTAATAATACTAATGGCTATCCAGATTTGTAAAATAAAGACTTACTGTGTAGCTCCAAATTACATAATCATTACATTATGATGTCATCAATATGCGTTACTTGATTCTTAAGTGTGTTGTAGCTCTGTGAACTTGAAATTATGGGGCTGCAAATTCTGTCTCTTATTAAATAAAGAAAAACAGAATTGCTTGCACCATTTTAAAAATTACAAGAATAGTCCTGTGAAAGAAAATGATAAAGTCAACGAAAAGTATACGAGACCGTGGGAAATCATTAGTGATTTACAACCAGCCATACATTGGCCACACAGGCCTCCTTTATGTGGGAAAATGATGTGATTATTGTGTCATACTGAAGAAATCAACTGTCCAACATTCATTTTTCTTTATGAATTTCATGAAAGAATTCAATGATCTTCAGCTTGTGCAAATTTGATGAAGTTTTAAACACACATTCAGCAATCATGTTATGGACAATTAGTGACAGGGTACTTTTTCCTATAATTTTCCGTGTAATAACTCTTACTTGGGGACAGATATTCAGCTAAGAGTAGCCCAAAGGAATTCACACCAACCTATATATTTTAAAGTGATTTTGGGTTGATTGTACCCTTAGCTATGTAATATAATCAATTTTTTTTAAAAATGAAATGCTTCAACATTTCACAAGCGATCATCCCTGACTCTGTTAAAAGACATACGTGCTCTTATCACTACAGCCACACCAAGACCTGGTCAGACTACAACAGCACAACCCAAACCTGTTGAGCCACTGAATCCCACCATCCATATTCAGTGTGCCTGGTCTCCATGGCTCAATAGCGATAAACCAAAGATCGATGTAACTGATGCTGGTGATCTAGAGACCATCCAGTCCTTGAAGATCAAATACGGCCTTTGCAAATCAATTGCTGACATCAAATGCAGAGTTGCAAATAGCAACACACCTTCTTCGGCTTCTGGGCAGAGTGGAGTAACTTGTGATATTGTTAATGGTCTGCGATGCTACAATAAGGAACAGGTTGGACAGATTTGTTATGATTATGAGGTCAGCTTGTTGTGCTGGAGTCCAGAGTGCACCACGACTCCAACTCCTGGTCCCACACCATTCCCTGGGGCCACTCCACCTCTGGCAACCATGATTACTGGTACAAATACTGCCTATGTGTTTCTCTTTTTCTTTCTTTTTGTCTTACTAAAATATTGAGGCCCCCATGATTGCAGGTATACAAAATACTGTCTAGTTTATTTTCTTTTTCTGTTTCTTTTCTATTTCAACCATATGTTTGAAGTATTTTACACATGTTACCTTTATCTTTTATTTTAGATACATTGTACAGAATTTTGACATCTTTATGTTTTATATTTTATCTTGTTGTACTTCGTGTTTACATTTGTTTAGAAGGGTCTGTCTTCCAAATTTGTTATGCAATTTAGTTTTACATTTTTCAAACTTCACTTTAAATTGGCACCATATAGTCATTATTATGCTGAGGTACCATAAAAAAACTACATACATACATACATACATACATACATACATACATACATACATACATACATACATACATACATACATACATTTTTCTTTTACCTTTATATGAGATAAATTGGTTTAGGTATCACAATCCAGGCAATGACAGCACAAATGTTATCAACAGTGCCAAGACATTGTGTTTAAATTTTGTGTGAAACTTTTGAAAGTCATACAGCCAGTCTGTAATCAGGAAGCCCATATTGTTTCATGATAAAACATGGACAAAGACAAGGGTTCTGCAGAGCACAATGTTTTATGGTTTGTTGGCAAGACTTTACATTTTGTTAACCCTTGAATTGTTTTAGTATTATATTTAAAAATGAATCTTTCCTAACAGTAAGCAGATTGATCAATGTACATAATATGCTTATGTTACAAGAAATTATTGTTTAGAGCAAACTCTAAACAACCTGAGCTCTTAAAACTTTGATTCTGCAGAAATTAAACTTGTCTCTATATTCTAATTCTTGAACCCATACATAAGCAGACATTCTTTGCAACATCTACAAAGATAATCAATGACATATTAGCACTGTTTGCTAACTTTATTGCAATTTGATAACAAAACTTTACTGATAATAAAATATACTTATATAAGTAGCATATTTGTCTCTGAAATAATAGTTTTGAGTGACAAATGGTAATTAGGTTATTGATCTCATTTCCAGCTGTTTGCCCACCTGGAGAAACTTGGAATGCCTGTGCTTACAACTGTGATGAAATTTGTGATGGTTTTGCCCAGAGGACAGGCATGTGTGATGATGACAATAAATGTGTGCCCACCTGCAAGCCTGAAGGCATGCCCGCCTGCTCTCCAGGCCTACTTCTCAAGGACAAGAGAACCTGTGTCAAGGAATCCATGTGCCCATGCCTTAAACAGGATGGAACCGTGGCTCAGGTGAGTCCCCTTTTTATGTCTCCGCTGCAAGTAGCTCAGGCATCTTGATTTGGTCCATTCCATGCATATGTACGTACTTCTGTCGAACATGTGAAGCTTGTAAAAAAGATCATGCAAATACCAATCAGCATTGACAAATGAAATTGAGCTAATATATTTGTATGCATATGTAGATGACTGATTAGATTTTAAGGCCATTACAGATCTGTTTTAATTTTCTCCTATTTTTCAACTTTTTAGACTTTTATTATTTTGGCAGAAACAATGTTAGCATGATTTAGCAGAAGCCACTTGATGCAGACAAATGAAGGTTTATAGGTAGATTTGTATTGATATGTAGATAACCAGATTAGATTTTAAAGCCATAGCAACAGTGTTTTTTAAATTTTTACACATTTTGAACCATTGGGACAATAGTTTTTTTGAAACAAAAACAACAAACGAAACATTAGCATGATTAAGTAAACGTCACTTAAGTTAGATGAAATTTGTTTGGCTTATTTGAATTCATATGTAGATAACCTCATTAGATTTTCAGGCTATTATAGCAATATTTCAACTTTTTACATAGTATCAACCCTATTGGACTTCGACTTTTTTGTGGTAAACCATGTTAACATGAATAATATATAATACATGAGGTACAAAAAAAGATATTTTATATGCATATTTGTATGAATTATATGCATAATCTGATCTGATTTTCATGCATTATAGCAATATTTCCGATTGTTCTGAAATTTGAATTTTTGGACTTAGATCTTTTGGTCTGTTATGGGGTATATGTACCTTATATACTCACGTATAAGCCAATACCAACTGCAAACTGCATAAACCCAGATCTGCCATCGCATAATGTGCTGCATTTGCACCGAGATTGTACATGAGTATATACAGTACAAGCACAAATCTAGCTAAGAGATACATTAGAATTGGTAGTAGTAGTAGTAATATTCTCACATTTTGTCTTAAGGAGTTCTTATTTCAAGTAAATGGTCACTTTCTTCTGTTTCCCATTTGGAAAAAAAGATGTTCCTTTGTCGATTGACTTTTGACAGTTTGCTTTTACACTTTTTGTATACTTTATATGAACAGCTATTCAAACCGTTCAGTTGCTGAATCAATCAGTGTCCATGAAAGTGGTAACTCATAACATGTTTGACTTCACTTCTTTTGTTTGCTCATTAATTAACAATTCCACAGAATGATTGTACTCATTATGACACAGTAATGAATTTGAATGAGTCCAGTAATAAGTTATCAAAGTCAGTAAATGCAATCAAAACAATATAATGAAGGAGTTTTTGACTTCAGTAACAGTGCCACAATTACTGATGGCTCCATTGCTTATCTCCATATTGACATGGGTGAAATCACATAATGCAAGCTGCGCAGAAGAACAATGCACCCAGGATTCAGTTTTAAGCACATTTAGTGCTACTTTCAGTCACAGTTGCATGAATTCAGTGATGTTTAATTACCCTGCCCAACAAAACACACATCAGAGGATCAAAGAGAATATACTTGATTAGAAATGAATATAAATCATAACTGCACTGAGGAGCTTGAGCATTTACAACACCAATATTGCTTCCAAAATGACAGACTGTAATGGATAGTTTGTTTTACACAAGTCTTTAGAATATTTGTATGCATTTACATCAGTATTGATTTATTTGTTTTATTTTTAAATTATTACCACTTTACTGTAATCAGTGTTTATAGTATGTATATGAGTCAATTAGGACCATATCTATGAATGACAAGTTATTGGTTTGGAGTAATCAGCTTTTGTTGTTGAATAATTCAGTTTCAAGGTCTTGCATCACACACGGATCGGCTTCTTGGCTCCTTACATCAGCTTTACAATGAGTCCCAAATGTAGTATTCATTTAAAACAGCCGAGTCATTAAATTACTCGAAGATTAAAAGAATAAGTTGGATGATGCTTTTGATCTATTAGCATTTACTCATGGTGCCGTAGGCACCATCTACTCACCTCGACAAATCTAGTCACCCAGAAAATAATGTAAAACTCGATAAACTTAGATAACCCTAATCCTTATAATTTATATGAGCCTTATGATGTACAGGTAAAATATGAGTATATATTCATTGTACTTGTGAAGAGTGTTGGTGTGTATGCCTTATCTTTGGAACACAAACACAGAGTGTCCGACGGAGCCTTTATTGTTTTGTTAGTACAAAAAATGGCAACATAATGTCTATAAATAACTCCTTACAAGCAGGAAAAAATAAAATATGTTCAATAAGTTACTAAACTTATAACACACCATTGGATCACAGACACACTTAGATCAACAATAAATCTATTTAAAAAAAACTTTACAGATAGCAGTACAAAGCTAAATCCAAAGCTCTTGCCTGCACCAGGAGTTTTTTTGTAGTAATATTACCAATGGTGATGTTGGACAGATTGATAATGATGATCATTATGGTGGTTGTGGTGGAAGTAACTAGTAGAACTTCTTGGTTCGCTTTCAAAGCAACAAAAGATCTTCATTTCTGATTGAATCAAAATAACACTGTCATTTGGCAGGAATCTTTTGATGCTCCTGGGTAAGGATTTGGGGCCTACATATAGTACAAGTGAAGATCATGTTAAACATGACTTTGAATCTGCCATACCATGGAGTATCAGAACTTAGTCTTGCTTCCAAAATGTAGATAAGTGAAGATATGTAACAGTATATTGTGAAACAAATAATCTTTGGAAGTCTTCATTTTCATGCTGATATTTGTAAAAATTTGTTTTTCATTAATTTGAAGCTTTTAATAAATTACAAAGTCTTTTCATGAGACTGGATTTAAAAGAAATATTAATATATCTTCCATCAAAGCATTTTGTAAAAAATGGTATTTTAGCATCATTACATTTTAACAAATATGTTTTGTAAATTGTGGCATATATGGGACATACATAATTTTCAGTGTGTACTCAAAAGCTATATTCAAATTAATAATTGCTACTGTTTAATGTGAGCATTATTTAAGCAAATTTAATTGGGGTCTAAATTCTCTTAAATTTGTTGGTCATGAAAACCATGTGAGGTAAGGTAATAGATAATATCACACGGTAATATTGATGCCATGCTTTTACAGCCTTACGAGACTTGGACCAATCCAATGGACCAGTGCTCACATTGCCTCTGTGCCAACAACACCATCCAATGCACTAAAGACGATAGCTGTGTCCCAACACCAACAACAACACTTGCACCAGAAATGTTAAGTGGAAGGACACCAACACCTGCACCATACAGTATGTATTATATGGTTCATTTCATTGGAACACTGACATTTTGCATAAACAAAATTCTTGTTGTTTTTTTCTTCAGAGCAATGGGGTTTCAGTTAAAGTTTAGAGAAACTCCTTGTGCATTCTTGGCAATATATTGATGACATACTTACTGGAGTCCATGTGAATTTAAGTTACCATATATACTCGCGTATCAGCTGATACCAACTACAAACTGCATAGACCCAGATCTGCCATCGCATAATGACATGTAAGGACTGATCAGTAGAACAAACAGCATAAACCCTGATATGCCGGCGCATTATGCAACGGCAGATCAGGGTCTGTGTTGCTTGCATTTGGACCCGGTTTATACGCGAGTATATACTGCAGCGGTCATAAAAATGTCCTTCAGAAGATCTCATTATTCACCCTATGATGCTAACTTTTTATATTGTATTTATGGCATTTAGAGATGTATTGTCTATCAAAACTGAAAAGCTTCAGGATCTTGTAGAATTTCAATAAGTGTTATTATCTGGCTTCTAACTCATATGCCGTATGAATTGATCCTAAAATTTAATACAAAATTCTGCTTAATTTGAAAAGTCAAACTTTTTAAATGAGCTTTCTTTCATCATCACACATACACCAGTATCATAGTTGTCATAGTTGTCTAGAATATTTGTTATAAATGGTAGCAATTAGCTGATGACAATTTAGAACACAGTGCTTGTTTTTGATCTCTTGATTTGTTATTGGCACTTAAGTCCATGAGAGGACAAAACCTTAAAGGTTTCCCACATTGCCTGAATCTTGAAGTTTCCAATATGACAGAATCGTTAAAATACCATGCACCATCAAAGAACTCTTTGCTTATGTTATCCAATCATTTCTTAGTAAATCCACAATGTGGAAACATTAGATTTGTTATTTATTAATTTATTTTCACTTTAGCAGTTAAGTAAAGTGAACTGTTGAATTTGTGTTAACTGTACCAGCCAAATTTTATACATGCCAATTCTGTGAAGCTTCAAGAATTTCATAAGGATAATAGACTCCACTCCATGCCTCCTTACATGCTGAATGTGCCAAGAAATGGCTCAACAATATCACTGTTGAGTTTCTTGGTGGTACAGTGAAATCTTTCAACGCCAAAATCCCCTAGGACCAAATTAAATTTTCGGTTTTGAGGGGTCTTTGGTTTATATTGATTGTCTATTTTTATAAGAATGAGATATGAACAGGTGTCACGGAAATTTCTCATATGTTTTGACAAAACAGCAACAGTCAGTGTGCATTAAAATACTGCCTACACTCACTGATAAGTCGGCTCTAACTGCAAACGTTACAGACCCAGATCTGCCATAACTTAAAGCATCAGCAGATCTGGGTCTGTGCAGTTTCTTAGGAGTAATCAGCAGAACAAACAACATAGACATTGATCTACTGACTCATCATGGAATGACAGATCAGGTTCTATATCGTTTGCAGTTGGATCCGAACTATAAGCAAGTATGTATGGTAGATATTTGTAATAAGTTGAACTTACTAGCATCTCTACACATTTCTGTTTTATTTCATTTACTCTGGAAAGCTTTAGGCTGTTAAGAACCATTGTTTAGCCACATCCTCTGATTAAGGCTGTTAAAGACTATGGTTTATCCACATTCTCTGACTAAGGCTGCTAAAGACCTTTGTTTAGCCACATGCTCTGATTAAGTATCACTTTTGTGTGGTTCATTTCAGTGGAACACTGACATTTTGCATAAACAAAATTCTTTTTTTATTCTTCAGAGTAATGTGGTTTCAGTTAACTTACAGTTTAGAGAAATTTAAGATGGGGAAAATTCAGGACCAGAACATAACTCAGTTTCAAGGATATTTCTTGGGCGGTTTCACTTCATTATTGTCTTAAGAATTGTATCATATCAGTAACCACTAGATCTGAGCCATCAGGGAATCCTGTCATGGTTTCTAATGCCATGAACTGTATGCTGAGTATCCAAATCAATCAGACAATAGTTGCCATTAAGCATTACCGCATCATCAGTCATGTACAATGTTACTGTATGATTAAAGCAAAATAATTAAATTTAAACTTCAGATCATCAAAGGGGGCTCATTCATCAATATTGTATAAGCTTATAACACCACTACATAAATATCCTTTCTTGTTTTCTGCAGTGTCACCAATTGTTCATCCAGACTGTCAGTGGACTGCCTGGATCAACATTGACAGACCCGAGACTGGAAATGGAGATCTGGAAACAATATCCAAAATGCGCACTCTCCACACGTTCTGTGACAGCCCACTCCTGATTGAGTGCCGTGATGTTAAGACTAAGAATGATGTCAAAGCAAGCAAACAGACAGTCACTTGTGATCTTACAAGTGGCCTTAAATGTCTGAACTGGGACAATGGTGGACAATGTGATGATTATGAGGTGCGATTCTTCTGCCCATGTGCATGTAAGTTCATTAATAGTTTTATCATTCCAACCACAGAAAATACACGTTGTTCCATGAATCCAAATGTACAAATGTTGTTCATATCTTTGACTAGCTCAGAGGCAAATTGTTTTCTTAATTTCAGATTACACATCTGTTTAATCCATTATGCCCATCACAGAAGATATTTTGTTGCACTATTTCTATTTCCAAGAGAGGAGAATTTGCCCTCAAATCATCACACATTGGCTCAAAACATGTTTCCTAGCAGTGAAGCCATAAACCAGGATCATGATCTGTATCTTTCATGTAGCTCAGACAACTTTTTTAGATGAAGCCTGGATAATGTTCCAGATCTTCATCATGCAAAATTTCTGCCTTTATTCATTTTTTGATACATGGTGGCCTTGTGCTAGCAAGATTAATTATGCATTTAAATGAAAGTTTGCTCCCAGCTCATCCCCCCTTCCTTTTTACTTTCAAAATTGAAATTGGATTACAGGGACACGTGGCACCATATTAATTGTTCCATAATGTCAATCAAGCTTACTTAGCCCCTCCTGTTCTCTTTACCTATGGCTAATAAAAGGGCCACAAGCTTTTGCATAGCATGACTGATTGCACTGTATCACATAATGTAATTAAACATGAGGAAAATAACTGACATTATCCCACAAAGTAGAATAACATGTAGAGTTTATACAGTAACTTTGGGCGTGGATAGCTTCAAAAGTATTGATTTGATTTAGCTTTAATTTTGAAGTTTCCTTATTCTATTAAAAGCAATAAGTCTTTAATATTTTACAATGTTTGTGCAATTAGTAAAGATTTTCCTTTGCAAATGGGGAGGGGAGAGGCTAAGGGCAAAAAGTGGTACTATTAACTTTAAGCTTTATGTGTCGTACAAAGATAATAATAAAAAAAAGTTTGCAACTTGTATACATTGTGAAACTTGTCTATAAAGGACACTTAGAGGATGATAACAGTATGTGTCCTTTTTGGCCTGGTGTTTTTAATATAGAGGTAAAGTATATAAGTAAATTTAAGAAAATGGGATTCATAAATGTTGTTGTTTATATCAGTCAGCGTATTCAGTATACATGTATCTGCAAGACTGGTTTCACTGTAGTTGTCTTTCTTGTAAATTTGGTAGGATAAGGGGGTCTCTGAGATGGACGAAGGCAACCCAAACATTAGAATGCATGTGGATGTGCACCCATTAACTCTACAGTTTGCTTTGAAGATGAGAAAATAACACTAAATTAACACCAATTCTGAATTATGCTTTTTCAGCGACAACTATTGCTCCTGCTCATGTAAGTGGTCAGACATCAACTCCTGCACCAGGACAACAGGGTGGATCAACACCAACCCCTGCCCCAGGCCAAATCAGTGGACAATCACCTACTGCTGCTCCAAGCCAACTAAGTGGAGAAACACCAACTCGTGCCCCAGGGCAAACCAGTGGTAAGACACCAACTGCTTCTCCAGGACTAAAACCTAGCCCAACTCCAACACTTCCTGGTGCTGAATTTATAACTGGAAAAGCACCAACTCCTGCCCCCAGTCAAATCAGTGGACAGTCACCAACTGCTGCTCCAAGCCAACTTGGTGGACAGACACCAACTGCTGCTCCAGGGCAACAAGGTGGATCAACACCAACCCCTGTCCCAGGCCAAATCAGTGGACAATCACCTACTGCTGCTCCAAGCCAACTAAGTGGAGAAACACCAACTCGTGCCCCAGGGCAAACCAGTGATAAAACACCAACTGCTGCTCCCGGACTAAAACCTAGCCCAACTCCAACACTTCCTGGTGCTGAATTTATAACTGGACAAGCACCAACTCCTGCCCCCAGTCAAATCAGTGGACAGTCACCAACTGCTGCTCCAAGCCAACTTGGTGAACAGACACCAACTGCTGCTCCAGGACAACAAGGTGGATCAACACCAACCCCTGCCCCAGGTCAAATCAGTGGACAATCACCTGCTGCTGCTCCAAGCCAACTAAGTGGAGAAACACCAACTCGTGCCCCAGGGCAAACCAGTGATAAAACACCAACTGCTGCTCCCGGACTAAAACCTAGCCCAACTCCAACACTTCCTGGTGCTGAATTTATAACTGGACAAGCACCAACTCCTGCCCCCAGTCAAATCAGTGGACAGTCACCAACTGCTGCTCCAAGCCAACTTGGTGGACAGACACCAACTGCTGCTCCAGGACAACAAGGTGGATCAACACCAACCCCTGCCCCAGGCCAAATCAGTGGACAATCACCTACTGCTGCTCCAAGCCAACTAAGTGGAGAAACACCAACTCGTGCCCCGAGTCAAATCAGTGGACAGTCACCAACTGCTGCTCCAAGCCAACTTGGTGGACAGACACCAACTGCTGCTCCAGGGCAACAAGGTGGATCAACACCAACCCCTGTCCCAGGCCAAATCAGTGGACAATCACCTACTGCTGCTCCAAGCCAACTAAGTGGAGAAACACCAACTCGTGCCCCAGGGCAAACCAGTGATAAAACACCAACTGCTGCTCCCGGACTAAAACCTAGCCCAACTCCAACACTTCCTGGTGCTGAATTTATAACTGGACAAGCACCAACTCCTGCCCCCAGTCAAATCAGTGGACAGTCACCAACTGCTGCTCCAAGCCAACTTGGTGAACAGACACCAACTGCTGCTCCAGGACAACAAGGTGGATCAACACCAACCCCTGCCCCAGGTCAAATCAGTGGACAATCACCTACTGCTGCTCCAAGCCAACTAAGTGGAGAAACACCAACTCGTGCCCCAGGGCAAACCAGTGATAAGACACCAACTGCTGCTCCCGGACAAAAACCTAGCCCAACTCCAACACTTCCTGGTGCTGAATTTATAACTGGACAAGCACCAACTCCTGCCCCCAGTCAAATCAGTGGACAGTCACCAACTGCTGCTCCAAGCCAACTTGGTGAACAGACACCAACTGCTGCTCCAGGACAACAAGGTGGATCAACACCAACCCCTGCCCCAGGTCAAATCAGTGGACAATCACCTACTGCTGCTCCAAGCCAACTAAGTGGAGAAACACCAACTCGTGCCCCAGGGCAAACCAGTGATAAGACACCAACTGCTGCTCCCGGACAAAAACCTAGCCCAACTCCAACACTTCCTGGTGCTGAATTTATAACTGGACAAGCACCAACTCCTGCCCCCAGTCAAATCAGTGGACAGTCACCAACTGCTGCTCCAAGCCAACTTGGTGGACAGACACCAACTGCTGCTCCAGGAAAACAAGGTGGACCAACACCAACCCCTGCCCCAGGCCAAATCAGTGGACAATCACCTACTGCTGCTCCAAGCCAACTAAGTGGAGAAACACCAACTCGTGCCCCAGGGCAAACCAGTGGTAAGACACCAACTGCTTCTCCCAGACTAAAACCTAGCCCAACTCCAACACTTCCTGGTGCTGAATTTATAACTGGACAAGCACCAACTCCTGCCCCCAGTCAAATCAGTGGACAGTCACCAACTGCTGCTCCAAGCCAACTTGGTGGACAGACACCAACTGCTGCTCCAGGACAACAAGGTGGATCAACACCAACCCCTGCCCCAGGCCAAATCAGTGGACAATCACCTACTGCTGCTCCAAGCCAACTAAGTGGAGAAACACCAACTCGTGCCCCAGGGCAAACCAGTGGTAAGACACCAACTGCTTCTCCAGGACTAAAACCTAGCCCAACTCCAACACTTCCTGGTGCTGAATTTATAACTGGACAAGCACCAACTCCTGCCCCCAGTCAAATCAGTGGACAGTCACCAACTGCTGCTCCAAGCCAACTTGGTGGACAGACACCAACTGCTGCTCCAGGACAACAAGGTGGATCAACACCAACCCCTGCCCCAGGCCAAATCAGTGGACAATCACCTACTGCTGCTCCAAGCCAACTAAGTGGAGAAACACCAACTCGTGCCCCAGGGCAAACCAGTGGTAAGACACCAACTGCTTCTCCCAGACTAAAACCTAGCCCAACTCCAACACTTCCTGGTGCTGAATTTATAACTGGACAAGCACCAACTCCTGCCCCCAGTCAAATCAGTGGACAGTCACCAACTGCTGCTCCAAGCCAACTTAGTGGACAGACACCAACTGCTGCTCCAGGACAACAAGGTGGATCAACACCAACCCCTGCCCCAGGTCAAATCAGTGGACAATCACCTACTGCTGCTCCAAGCCAACTAAGTGGAGAAACACCAACTCGTGCCCCAGGGCAAACCAGTGGTAAGACACCAACTGCTGCTCTAGGACAACATGGTGGATCTACACCAACTCCTGCCCCCAGTCAAATCAGTGGACAGTCACCAACTGCTGCTCCAAGCCAACTTGGTGGACAGACACCAACTGCTGCTCCAGGACAACAGGGTGGATCAACACCAACCCTTGCTCCAGGCCAAATCAGTGGCCAATCACCTACTGCTGCTCCAAGCCAAATAGGTGAAGGAGCGCCAACTCCTGTCCCATGGCAAATTAGTGGTAAAACACCAACTACTGCAGGACAAGAAATTACACCAATTCCAACACTTCCTGGTGCTGGATTTATAACTGGACAAACACACACTCCTTCCCCAGGTCTAATCAGTGGCCAGTCAACTACTGCTGCTCCAGGTGAGATGAGTGGAAAGACACCAACACCTGTGCCAATTCAAGTTAGTGGTCAATCACCAACTGCTGCTCCAGATCATCTGAGTGGAGCAACATCAACTCCTGCCCCAGGTCAAATCAGTGGTCAGATGCCAACTGCTGCTCCAGGACAACAAGGTGGATCTGCACCAACTCCTGCCCCAGGTCAAATCAGTGGCCAAACACCAACTGCTGCTCCAGACCAGCTGAATGGAGCAACACCAACTCCTTCCCCAGGTCTAATCAATGGTCAGACACCAACTGCTGCCCCAGGACAACAAGGTGGATCTGCAGCATCTCCTGCCTCAGGTCAAATCAGTGTCCAGTCACCAACTGCTGCTCCAGGTCAGCTGAGTGGAGCAACACCAACCCAGGCCCCCGGTCAAGTCAGTGGCCATTCACCAACTGCGGCCCCAGGACAACAACATGGATTTACACCTACTCCAGCCCCAGGTCAAATCAGTAGCCAAACACCAATGCCAGGGCCAACAATCTGTGGGTGGACTCCATGGCTAAATGGCCATAAACCAGATGAATTTTCTGGTGAAAGTGAGATGTTTACAGACCTTCATACCATCCACAGCTTCTGTAATGATATGGATATCCAGAGCATTGAGTGTAGAGAAGCAGGCACACATAAACCAATTGCAGAAACAGGTCAGAAGAATGTTATGTGTGACATTGCCTCTGGAGGTCTCATGTGCTTCAACTTTGACCAACAGAGGGGAAAATGCTTGGATTATGAGATCCGTGTCTTCTGTGAGCCTAAAGGTGTAGACTGTACCAGTCCAGCTCCAGGTCAAGTCACCACCAATTCTCCAACCCCTGCTCCATATGCTAACACCCACCAAACACCAACTAAAGCACCAGGTTTCCTGTCTGGAGCTACCCCGACACTGTCACTATCTTATGCTGGAAGTGGAGAAACACCTACTGCCATGACCAAAGTTCCAATGCCAGTCACTACCTGTGCCGACCATTGGTCTGAGTGGATCAACAGAGATAGTCCTGAAACAGGAGACGGCGACAAGGAGCCATCAGCAGTGGAATATCAGAAGCTGACAGGATTCTGTGCCATGGGAAAGATTACATCCATTGAATGCCAGACTAAAGAGGGCATTTCTTCCGAGTCCTATGGTGATGTAATGCAGTGTACTCTTGATACAGGAGCAGACTGCAATAATGATGTCAACTTTCCATTGAAGTGCCAGAACTACCAAATTAGATACTTCTGTGCAGCTAACTGTGGTAGGTTCATAGAGTCTTTCTGACAATTTTTATAATAATCAGTTGTTTTTGTCCAAAAAATCCTCTATCATCAAACTATCTGATTTTTTACCATGTGTATTCTTATTTCTATTTGATGTCACAAAGATCACTTTGAAATTAGAATGAAAGAAACAGATTACTATGAAAATTTTCTTTCTACCAGCTCTATGATTTTTGATGTTTTTCAGGTCTTACTTGCTCAGCAGTGATGTTGAATGTGTTGTGCTGAAAGTGATACAATGCTTTTTTCAATAAAGAAGACATTCTAGAAAAATTAAAAAATTGTTGGAACTGTTAAGGACCATAGTTTAGCCACATGTCACTAATCAGACAGTAGAATATTTGGAAGTGCATGTAGTTTAGTGGCACATGAGTATTGCGTGTGAATTATTGCTTCTATACTAATCCATTTTCAAAAAATTCATAATTATGATGAGATTGGTAAGAATTGATTTGCTCACATGGTAAGATTGCTACATGAATATACAACTAAGTTAACAAACAAAGCATTTAAACTGAAGGAGCTAATGCAGTTGTAATATTACCATTTAAGAACCATGCATTAATTAATATTCCTAATGATGTTCCAATCATTTATAGTCAAAGTTTTACTGTTTGCAATAACAATAGCATCACCTGCTCCTAATCAACAACAGTCACCGACCCCTGCACCTCCGATAGGTGCCACAGCTCTTCCAACAAAATCACCATACAATGATGGAGGACTGACACCATCCAGAGCCCCTGGTCAAGTAAGCACAGAAATTCCAAGTGCAGCACCACAATTTTGTACAACAGGTTGGTCCAACTGGATTAATCGTGACAATCCCACTAGCGATGACAAAGAAATAGAGAATATGACTCTGGAGGAGCTGCAGAAATTCTGCTCTGGTGGCAAGATCACCCGCATCGATTGTGAGACAGCCAGTGGTATCCCCCACTACAGCAGTGGTGAGGTAAAGACATTTAATTTTCATTCTCTATATATAATCATGTAGAGGGTCTGCATCAGTTACCGCACAGAACTGATTACCACATAATCATTATTTATTCTTGACCCTGTGCAATGAGCCCAGTACAAAGTTAACACTAAAGATAAGGAATATTTTTATATCAGCAGCTTACAGAAATTCTCCACAGTACTAAAAGTAAGTAACAGTCATGTGTCACCTGGTTCCATGCAGCAACTGATGCAGACCATCTATAATATTTTCAACAAACTGCTAACACCATTAATTCACATCAGCCATCGCATAATGTGCTGGCAGATCAAATATATACACTGTTTTCTTGCTTTTATGCTGTTATCAATGAGCAGATAGGGAAGTCTTGTTTCAGTTTTCGTCTCCTTTGTGACAAATGGTACTAAAGGTGAGATATTGTAATTACAGTTATCCCAACCTATAAAGTCCCTCAATATACAGATGTCACTAACATAGTTATGGTCATAGATCCCACTGTACTTGTTGAATAATATTTTTTCATGTTTCTCACTATAAGGTGGCCTTGTTTATATCACAGTACTCTTGTATGGCTCCCCAACATGATAGCGAATTACTGGAATTACAGTTTGTCTTCTGAAGACAGTTATCTATCTAACTTGCCATAATATTGGCTTTCTATTTTTGTTTGTCTTGTGTAAATATTAATGTTTTTCACGACGGGGTTTTGGATAGACTTTGGACTCAATTTTAGAAACAAACCAAACAACTACTGCTGTGTTCATACGGGTCCTTGAAAACATTGAAAGCGCTTAAATTTTAAGTCGGGGGAAAATCAAGGCCTTGAAAGTGGTTGAAAATTAACATGTTACTAAAACATTGATTGAAGGTTATATAATATGTAGAGGAAGGGTAAATGTCATTTGCATAATTTTCAAAAACAGTTGCTGTGATGTTGATTATTTGCATTGATTGAAACATAAATAGCAGACATTCAAACTAAAGCTGTTTTATTTAGATTGCAGTCAAGATAAACAGAATGATAAATTTGTCCATATTTTGTTATTTTAGAGTGAATGAAAACTACTTTATATGTTCTCATGATTTATTATGTATTAGGTCCTTGAAAATTATTACACACATCTTGGAAAGCCCTTAAAATGTCCTTGAATTATATACTTTCAAAGCTGTATGAATCCTGTACTATTTATTGTGCCCAAAGGTCAAAATGTCTCCAATCTTATCATTTGTAACCTGGACTAGCCTGGCCTCAAAGATCTGCATGAGCTGAACTTGGAGGGACATGACATTAAGGGTTGTGTTGTTGTAAATGATGTTGGTGAAAACACTTCATTCTGCTTGCTTAAGTCCCGAAAAGAATGTTGGTATATTTAGGTCCAGAATCAATTCTTTACATCTAATTACCTGTATCCATTAAAAGAAGAATAATCATTGCATAATTTATAATTTAAAGTCATTTTACTTCTGTAAATGATGAACTTTTTTCTCTCGTGTTTTTAGATCTTAAGCTGCACTATAGCTGCTGGTTTGACATGTAACAATGATGACAACTTCCCTATCTCATGTAGTGACTACAAAGTGAAATACTACTGCGAGTGTGAAGGTAAGTTAGTGTCTTAATTATACAATGGTTATCTCCCCTAAAAGAGTTTTGTACCTTTGGAGTAGTCCATAATTTACTATACATACTATACTTTATATTGCTCCCTTAGTCTCCCATTGGCAAAAGTTGCTCTAGCATAGAATATCAAGTTCTAAAGTTACAATTTTCTGATGAGCTTGAAAAATAAATCTTTTTTCTTCAAATTTTGTGCATGAAGGTAGCTTACATATGTCATACTTTCATTGCACTGCATCTGAGTTCCTTATAGAGGTAGCATTATTATAATGAGGAAAACAAAATTGGATCAATGTGTACAAATTGAAGTTAGGTGAAGAAAATATTAACTCAGTCGTAAATAAATTGTCTATAAAAAGAAGGTAGATGTAATACTTTTTCTTAAAATTTGCAATGTACAGAACAAAAAAAATAATCAGAGATGGAAAGTGTTTTATAATTTAAGGTAGAATTTGTAGAAATCTTTTCTGTGTATGAATTTTCAGATTTTTCACTTATTTTGTGGGATTATTTACATCAGTGTATTAGCTCTGGGATGGAAAGAAAATGAGGGATGTTAAACTTATGTTTACTGTTACCATTTCAGATAATATTTCATGTCAGATTACAAGGTTGTTTTAATATTGATTTTCAGCTACACCAACTGCATCCCCATCAGCGATAGGTGTGGCACCAACTGCCCAGCCCTCACCTGGCACCAACATTCCAGGTATATCAATATCCCTATATGTTTTAACTGTAAATAAAAATTGTTTGCTGCAACTTAATAGTTCTTCATTTGTGAGTGAATGCAAATAAGGAATTTAAAATTACTGCAGGAGTATGTTTCAGTGATTGTACTGAATTAAATTTGGTTTTGGTACTTGGGAGAAATTCAGGTGCTTATATTTTTTTCATGGACAATTTCCTCGCTGTTATTGTGTTCACCTCAATACATCAGATATTGTTTTATCTCCTTGACAGATATTTGTCAGGAAATCATGGGAATGAAGGATGGTCGAATCAGAGATGATATGATCACGGTGTCATCATCACGTAATGGTGCAATCCATCCAACAGGAGCTCGACTTGACAGCAGTAGTGCATGGATTGCTGGTGTCAGTGATAGGCATCAATACATACAGGTATAAAAGTTAAAAGATCTGACACAATCAGTTATTTGATTGTAAGATACAGTCAGCTCACATTTATCTGACAAAGTTCATTGTATTAAAATTTATCAGATTAACCCACTGTCTGATAAATATTACCAAAATGCTCTGTAAGGTAGATCTACATAAATAGGGTGTACAAATACATTAGAGAGGCAGGCAAGTGCAATAGAGACATCCAATTTTGATGAATGTTAGGATTACCGAGATACTCTTTCAGAATTGGGCAGAGTACATGTCCAGCTTTTTAGTGTTATGATCACAAGGCATAACATAACAATTCATCCAGTATCACATTGGTTAATAAATTAGGTATATGATAATGACATCAGATTAATGAATGAATAATATATATAATTAAGTAGTATATATTAAACTGAAGACATTAGACTCAGAAAATTTGACTGTTGATTTAACTTATAGTTTTAAGTAAGAAAGGAATGGTGACATAATATTTTGTCATATGAAAGTGTTAGTTAAATGGAGGTTGAATAAAGTTGGGCAGATTGTGATATACACCTTTTATGCTATCAACATAAAGAAATGGGGGAAACATAATATGGCTTCATATCTGCCAGAATTTGTGTTCTCTTCCAGACCTGGGATAATCCTAATAAGTAACCATAACCCTATGTAATTGATTACTAACTTTTGAAGGAATTAGATGTAATTATAATTTAATCAGATTCAATACAAAATACCCTGTATTCAAGAATAATTTCTTATTATATGATGATTAAATTTCCATTAATATAGGCTTAGTACATAACTGATTTTAATTTCTTTAAAGTGAATGATCAACATGGAGTGATTTGTCACAATATAGAAAACTTTTATGACTTCATTATTATTATTGGCCTCATTTACCTTGTTTTATTTCAGCATGTATTGTGGTTCTGTATAATGCTCATGATAATCAGAAATACAAGTCCAGATATTTACACATGAAAATATATTGAAACTGTATTTGCATTTAAGTAATACAATACAACATGTGGTTTGGATGAAAGATGACACAGTTTGGTATATTTGGACTTGATTATACAAAACTTAAATTAAACACTATTCTGTGTCTATCAGTAATTGCTTGCTGTCATGTTTCATATGACCTACAAAGTCCTAAGTAGCAAAGAGTTCAGTGGGTATGAAATTAAAAGTATATCTAATTGGGAGTATCTGTATAATTGTGTTTTTCTTCAAAATCTAAATTACTTTAAGCTTTGATATAGATGCTATTCTGTCACTCTTTAAACAATACACAAAAATATATATGAATTTTTAAAAATTTTATCAAAAGATGTAATCAAAAGTAATCAAAAAGTAATAGATTACTTTCCAAAAAAAATAATCATAATTTTATCGATTACATTAAAAAGTAATTGACCCTAGGTCTGTTCTGTTCTTTGCTGATATTTAATAATGATCTAATCAACAAGGTACAAGTGTAGAAAAGACACTGGTTGATTCCCTCTACAATAAAATGTTTGTAATCAATTCATATTGAGAGAGAGAGAGAGAGCGAGAGAGAGAGAGAGAGAGAAGATTGTTAATTTTATGAACACAGCCTGATGATTGTTACATTATTATTATTATTATTAAACATGCACATTTATCAAAAGTTGCAAATTAAATTCTGTCTGTTATTATTTGGAATTTACATATGTTTTTCATCAGTATATTGCAGTAAGAGACATTTGGCAAGTCAAATATGTTTTCGTTGTTCTTCAGACTTCAGGCTTTAAAAGGGCAATGCAGTTAAAGCTTCTCCTGAAAAAACATTTTAGCACTCTGCACTTTTAGCAATAAAAAATATCCATAGAAGTACAAAATATTGTTTATAAAAAAATCAGTATTTTATTTCACTGAAAAGGTTTTAAAGCAACCTCAACTTGATATTTTTCCATAAAGGTGAACTTCCTCGCACCTCGACTCCTCACTGGTCTAACAACACAAGGTCGTGCTGGAATCCCATCCTATGTGAAGACGTACATTGTATCATACTCTTATGATGGATTCAACTGGAACAACTACCAGGAAGTCACTGGCATTGACAAGGTGCGTAGGAGATCATACCTGGGAAACACTACATATTCATTATTTTTGTGGGATACCAATTTTCTTGAATTTTGTGTTTGCTTCCAACAACAAATATATAGACCCAAAAAACAATGTTCTTTTTAGTCTGTATCAGAACAACTGGGGAAACCCAGTATGTCCATCATGAACCTATGTATCCCTTGCTCAGATTTTTTGTATGTAAGAAACGTTTTTATTGGTCAACATCAAAGTTGTATACACACATTATCAGTTCAGCCATAAATAGGTACCGGAAGAGCTGGCAACAGATAACAAATTTGCGGTGGCAGTAGACTAGATATGAAATTTGTAAAATAAATGAAGTTATTTGCAAAGTTTAGTATAACGAATAACATTTTCCTTTCATGACAGTAAAATGAAAAAATATTGATTGCAATCTATATTTAAAAGAGTGCTGTGTCTTTTTTGCAATATGATTGTCAAAGGGAAGTAAATCTTGCATATAAGGAATTCCTTATAAATCAGCAACAAGGCAGATGGGCGGTAATAGTCTTATTCCTGGGTGAATATGATATGTATAGTCAATGTTACTGCTATGAAAACAATAGGACTTTTTTCCAAATCAATGAAATTAAATACTGCCAAAATACAGTTTTTCACACAAGCACAAAAATTGATATCCATAAAAAGTTATTAAAATTTACAATATTTAAACAAGGGAATATACAGTTTTTGTGACTTGACAATCTATTATGCAAGAAAGGGAATAACTGACAATAAGTCTCCTGGGTATTTGAGAGTTTCATTCAGAAAACTACCTGAAATAATCTACTGCATCAGACCAGCGAGAGATATGCATATTTCTTTCATGAGCAAGTTTGCAACTGAACTAAACTTCTTACCATAATCCATAATGTTTGCTATGATTGTAAAAAGTAGATTTCTTTTGCATATCACATACAATCAAAGCTGTCTATAAAGGACACATGCAATTTTTCTTTTGTGGGCAGGTGTTCTGTATATAGAAGTCAGATATGTCAAGGAAATGAAGTAAAGAGTTTTTAGATGTTCTTTAAGAGCAGGTGCCCATTATTTGGTGTCATCCACTAAGGCAATTTTCATTGCATGTTATAATTGTAACCATTTTGATTCATCATGGTTCATTTCTAAGTTTTATTTTATCCACATGACTCATTGGATTCATTTGCCTAATATGGGAAATATCTTCACAAATATTTTTTCTGCAAAAGGGACACAGATATGGTATTACAAATTCACTTGAAAAACAAGGAGCAGAGTAATACATATTCATGAATTCACTCATATTGAGGAAATTAACTCGGATACTTGTACACCTTGTTGATGTACGCATTTCATAATTTTAGGTTTTCAGTGGCAACAGTGATTCAGATAGTCATGTGACCCACTGGTTCAACCGACCAATCAGAGCTCAATACCTGCGAATCATCCCACAGTCATGGCAGGGTGTCATTGCCATGAGGCTTGAGATTCATGGATGTTATGAGACCTATCCAAGTAGGTTTTATTTATGCTACTGTTTCATGTTTTAAAAACATGTTCCCTTCTTATTCTTAGTTTCAATGGGATTGATAGTGCTTGTGAACTGATGGTAAAGATGCAGTGTTTCAACTGACAGTACTTATGAACTGATGGTATAGATAGCATGTTTCAACTGACAGTACTTGTGAACTGATGGTATAGATAGCATGTTTCAACTGACAGTACTTGTGAACTGATGGTATAGATAGCATGTTTCAACTGACAGTACTTGTGAACTGATGGTATAGATAGCATGTTCCAACTGAAAGTACTTGTGAACTGACAGTAAAGATAGAATGTTTCAACTGACAGTGCTTGTGAACTGATGGTATAGATAGAATGTTTCAACTGACAGTGCTTGTGAACTGATGGTATAGATAGAATGTTTCAAATGACAGTGCTTGTGAACTGATAGTAAAGATACAATGTTTCAACTGACAGTGCTTGTGAACTGATGGTATAGATACAAAAATGTTTCAACTGACAGTGCTTGTGAACTGATGGTATAGATAGAATGTTTCAACTGACAGTGCTTGTGAACTGATGGTAAAGATACAATGTTTCAGACCAACTTTAGAGTTGCTTTACGGTATTATTTCTTTGATGGATGAGTCAGTTCACTTAAAAGGTTTGCAGTGAGGATCATGAAATTAAGTCATAGAGCTGAGTGCAGATAATTGATTCATTTGGAATCAAATTGTCTTCTTATCTGATAATATTCCTATACAAATGCAAGTTGAAATATCCTAAATTAGATGCAATTTAGATTTGTATCAGGATTTTGGTGCAAGAATGTATTTTCAGGCATTATTTGTATCATGAGGACAGACATTGTGTATGAAAATGATTTATGTAATTTTCAAATATCAAAGGGAATACACAGACTTCCATCATTGTACTATCTCAAAGATATCCTTGATTCAGAAATTCATCATGCACATTTAAGTTATTAAATTTTAATCTTACAATGATTGACCAAATAGAAAACAAAATAATATCTACCTTCCTCCTTTTTATATAAAAGCATATCCCAGTGAGTATTATTTTATTGTTTACACCTAGAGTATATAAATTTTAGTCCTGTATCATTGCGGGACGTTAATGAGACTCGTAGACCCAAGAAACAGTTTCTTGTACTCAACCTAGCATGATACATCTATACTCCTAAATCTCCCAAGTCTGTTTTTTTTTTTTTTTTTTTTTGTGCCACCACTCCATCTGACACAAACTGGCCATGCAAATCACTTCTGTGCTAAATGTTTATCCATGTAGCCAAGTTTAACATACACCAGTATCGGCACTGCCCTTAAGGTGTTTCTATTTAAAACTGAGTACACATTTTGATTTTCTGGTGTTCAAGATCACAGTTATTGCTGTTGTTTATGTTTCCTTACGGTAATCAGGACATTGCTATATTTGCAGCTGCAAGAATCATGGGGCCTGACCTGCCCTTGTATATTACTATAAGCTATTAAAGCTTTCCACTAAATGAATTTGTCTTATACTTGTGATGTGTAATCATGATAATGATGTAATTTTCACTGTATATCAGCAACAGCAGCACCACCCATAATAACAGGACAGACACCAACTGTAACACCAGCCATCATTGGTCAGGAAACACCCAGTGTCACAAAAGCCCCACAACTCTGTAAGTATAAAATAATATCCTTTGATCACCATATTTTTAGATGGTCCAGCTTCTCCTAATTGTCACCCTTCCTCAACAGTAACCACCTCACATATATTGATCCCTTATTATAAAGCTGTTCAGGGGAGACATAAAAGTATACCATGATATAGGCAGTGACCTTATAATGGGGTACATTATACAGAGTACAGTGGTTCCTCATTATAACACTATTCATGAGAGTCATACAAGTGTACCATGATATATGCAAGGTTGCCTTATACAGGGTTACATTATATTGAAATATATAATTCAACCAGTATTATAGGATCCACGACTATGACCATGTTATATCAGGGACCATGTTATACTGAGGTGCTTTATATTGATGGACCACTATATATATATATATATATATATATATATATATATATATATATATATATATATATATATATATATATATATATATATATACCACACACACACACAAACAGCCAGCATAAAATCTCACAATCTCTTATTTTCCCCTTATGTTATCATTATTAAACAGCCATCTTTCCTAAACAGCAAAACTGTTCCATCACTCAAGAATCTAGTAAGAAGAGCTTGTTCTGAATCACATACTTAACATATTTTTAGACAGTATGCCAGGGAGATAATGTACATTCCCCATTTATTGTAGTAGGTCATATCTGGTGGCACAATTGAAAGTTGCTGTGATTCCAACTTGCAGACTCCTGGCATTTAATACAAAGAATGATGCTCATACAATTGATAACAGTGTAAATTATCCAACTCCTGTTACATGATTCTTCATGATTCTTCTGTGAATATTCTCAGATTGCTAATTCCTTAAAACTAAATTTTATACAGAAAAATCTTATAGGAACCCATGGTTCATACAATCTTGAAAAATACTTGAATTTGAGGGGCTGCCTTGAAAACTACTTTCATATTGAACAAGTTGGTTTTATCATTGAAAACTCCTTTAATTTTTCTCAAAACTCCATGAGTTTATCAGAGAGAATACAAAAATAAAAACTAAATAAAATATATTATCGTTTACATTCAGAATTTATGTTATTTATGTGTTCTACAAAAAATGATTAAACAAACAAATAAAATGGAATAAATGTGATGGATACACAACACAGGTGGTTACAAAATGGAGTAGCATTCCTTTGCTGTAGTGGTGTGCTGATTATGTGTTTTGCTTCTACTTTTGTCCTTTTTTATGCAGTGGTAAAGTAACATGTGTAGAAAGTTCAATTTCTATAAGAAACAAATACTCCTTTAAAATATTTAGAAGTTCTTGAAAGCTCCTTTTAAAGTCCTTGAAAACAAACTCTGTGGGACTCTATGAACCATGGAAACCATAAACAAATGAAATCAGCTATTCTGTCACATATCAGAGTTAGATACTTGGCTATGTCAGGGTGTGGTCCTCGGTTAATTGATAGTGTCATGGTATATTATACAATGACAATATCAATTAACAAATGCTTCAATGTTTTGCATTATCTTTTCTTCAGTGGACATCTGTATTGAATGGGATAGATGGGTCAACGAGGGTCACCTAACACTGACATCTGGTGGTGACTTTGAGTCAATCAGTTTGGTACAGAATATGTCAACACGTTGTCAGACTCCAATGAAGATTCAGTGTGTGCGAGCCAGTGATGAACTGCCAGCTGATCAGACAGGCCAGGTCACTAAGTGCAACCTGTGGGACGGATTCTCATGTGCCAATGCTGACCAGATCGGAGGAATCTGTTATGAGTACAAAGTTAGACTGGGCTGCCTGAAAAATACTCCAGAGTGTGGTATGCTAAATTCACAAACTGTAGAAATCTTTTTGGATTAGAGATCACAGAAATGTTTGTTGTAGAAAAATCAGGACAGTTTTCCGAGTTTGTCATGAACAATTCTTTAATTTTGTCTTTATACAAGAGAAACAATTCAAAAGACTTCCCACATTCACTGAACTTTGTCACCATTAAAAAATTTATCACAGACATCAAACCTCAACCAATAACCACTGGAACTGGCATTTGCATAATGTGGGTTCATGTTGTTGATTTGTTTTCTAACCACATGCACCAGTACACACTACAACCAAGTATACACATTTCTCTTGGCAATGGATGCCTGCTTATGGAATCTGCTGAGCATTGAAGTTGAAGTTAAATTAGTCATGAATATTACAAGTTCAAGTACAATTTCATGTAAAGTGTCAATAATGATCAATACAGGTACAAGCTTTTACAGATATATTCAGAATATATACCAGTTCATGGTTGCAAAATGGTCTATCTCAGATTGTCACACCTTACTCTCTTTCAGATTTCTGAATGTGTGTTCTATTTTGCCATTTAGGTATGTGTTACATTTTTTGCTTACCACAAATGTTTTAATTTTTTCTAGTACCTCAACCAACACCAACCAAACAAGCTCAACATGCTACAACAGTCATTCGTGCAAAGAGTGTTCTGCCTTGTGTGGATGGCATGGATATGTCTGCATGTCCAGCCAGCTGTCCCGATGGCCAATATTGTGATGGTGTTAAATGTGTCCACAGATCTGAATGTACATGTCTCTTAGATGGAAAAGTCATCAGGGTAAGGAAGTAACAGCAGATGATGATGATGATGAACACAATGATGGTGGTGATGATAATGGTGATAATGATTACAAAGGGTGAATTTTAATAAGCTGAATAAAATAATGAGGGAGACAAAGACACAATTATGACAAATGAGACATCCCAAGCATGAAGGTCCTTATTATTGAAAATATAAAATGTTTATTTGTTTTAATCATGATAATATAAACTTACAAAGTATCTGCCAATATTAAAGATTTATAAATCTATTTTCTTATATTTCATTCTTTTTCTTCATAATGTTTCATTTTCTAAAAACTTTTTAACTACCGTATTTGCCGGCCTATAAGTCGATGCGGAGTATAAGTCGAATTCGCTAATTTCGTCAATTTTCAATTCTTCATCCATATATAAGTCGATGCGGAGTATAAGACGAAGCCAGATCAACACCTTGGCTCCGTCACTTTCGCTAGTAACTTCCGGTTTCATGAATATTAATGGTATCACTATGCTATTCCAGATTAATTGGGAAAATGATTAAGATGGTCTGTATACGTATTATTTATAGGTATTATTTATTGGTACATTGTACGCAATGATATGAACCCCTGTTGTCAAAAAATAAGTACAACTTGTATTCTTACAGCAACAGTAACCTCATTATCAAATTAAATCTACAAAAAAAACTAAAAGAACTCGATTAGGACTTGTTGTTTTTAGTGAATGCATGTATGTGTGTATGTGTGTGTGTGTGAGAGAGAGAGAGAGAGGGAGAGGGGATGAAACAACGCTATGTCAGTGTGTAAGAACGTATGCATTCAGAGCAGTTTTTACTTGTAGTTTTTGGAGAGAGAGAGAGAGAGGTTACAGGACGATTGTAATATGTATTGTTGAGTTACCTGATGATTGTGATCTTACTCATGTACAGGAGCATTACTGTATTCCATTATCAATTAATATCTCTGAATAAACAGTTCATTCTTGTTTTTATATCCATTATCATAAAGAACCAACTGGCTTTGCAATGTTATTTACATTCTAATTAAATATGCCTACAGCTTTGGCCAGGTCATTCCAAATGACACGTGCAGTAGATGTGATCAAGTTAGTGAGGCTACCAATAGGGAAATGAGGCTACCCATAGGGTATTGTAATCGATCCTGTAAAGCATGTTAATGTATGCAGGACTGTGTAATGACCTGTAATGTCAGGTGCTTGCTCATGTAAGTTTCTCAACCAGCGAAATCTTTTGATCTCGCCGACAGAAGCGTCAGAGCTTTGAATTCATGAGCAAAGATCAAACCAAAATGCCGCCTAACTACAGGAAGTGCACTTACTGATAAAGGGTAATTTTATTTCGTGGAAATATAGAGTTCATTGTATTTGCAAAAAAAAAAAAAAAACAACACAGCATGCTAAATGGTCATCTTGGGATTTAAACTAAATGGAGTCTATATGAAAATAAATATTGTGAATATTTAAATAAAAATTAAATTACTTTGAAACTGAAGGAGTATGGTATGGATTGTTTTAATTTCCATTGACTATTTCAATACTGTTTTCTCTCTTTGACAAAAGCTTCAGCTAAAAGGGGTCAGTAAGGTAAATTAGGCAAAATAGCATGAAGAAGGGCTGAAATCTCTCTGTCTGTCTCTCTCTATCTCTCTTTTATTTCGATAACAAGATGCAATAAGAAAAATGTGCAATGGAATACCCATGTCCATCTCATGGTTATCCGTTTTCTAACTTGTCTATTCTACTACCAACATATGTAAGCAAACTTAAACAACATATATTACTAGTGCATGCTGCTCTACCGCAATTACATCTGATGCACATGAATTTAATACTGACAATCACGTAAATATTTCGGAATCCTTCTCCATGTCGGGTCCTATATTTTTCGCACACGATCTCTTCCCAAAAATGATAATTATTTTTTTACACTATACTTTTCGTAGTTTTAATTTTTTTTTTTTTACGGTAAAACAATTTCAATGACATAATTCATGTATAAGTCGATTCGGTGTATGAGACAAAGCCCAGACTTCCAGGTCAAAAAGTATCAACTTATAGGCCGGCAAATACGGGGTATATATCATGTATTACCATTACATCATCAGCCAGATATGACCTTTCTGTTTGGAATGGCACAGCTTTGACTTTTATGCTAGGGATGGCACACGTGCGACTTTTATGCAAGGGATGGCACAGCTGTGACCTTTATTTTTGGGATGGCACATATGTGACCTTTATGCTAGGGATGGCAGAGATGTGACCTCTGTGCTACTGATGGCACATATGTGACCTTTATGCTAGGGATGGCAGAGATGTGACCTCTATGCTACTGATGGCACATACGTGACCTTTATGATAGGGACAGCACAGATGTGACCATTATGTTTGGATGGCACAAATGTGACCTTTATTTTTGCGATGGTACAGATGTGACTTTATGCTAAGGACGACACAGATGTGACCTTTTATTTTTGGATGTCAAAAATTTTATATGTGTTGATTATGATGTCATGATATCAGTAACAATAAGTTATGATAAAAGTCCTGGCTGTTTACCATTTTTTCGTCTTACCTATATTTTGTTACTTCTATTTATTTTCCATCTTCTCAATTTTTGCTTCATTCTTCAAAAATTATGTAAAGTTTTCGATCTCTGAATGGAGACAATATGCTGTATTTAACAGCTACTGTCAGTTCATCACAATATACAAATGATATACTCTGTGTCTGTCAGAAACAAAGCATATACAACCTGTGCAATATCAGTTCCTCACATTCCCAAATGATATACTCTGTGTCTGTCAGAAACAAAGCACATACAACCTGTGCAATATCATTTTCATTCATTTTTTTCATTTCTCCCGTAACCTTGCTGGTCGTAGGGGCACCACTGATGACTTTGCGACAATCTCTCTCCATTTCGCCCTGTTCTCCACTGCTCTTTGGGACTTTGCAAAGTCCATGCCTGTCCACTCTTTGATATTGTCTTCCCATCTCTTCTTCTGTCTGCCTCGTTTTCTCTTTCCTCTCACTGTGACCTGTAGGATTGTCTTTGACAGGCCAGTTGAGCGTGAGACGTGACCATACCATCTTAGTTTGTGTGTCTTTACAGTGGTGAGCAGATCTTCATAAGGTCCAATTGCACCTTGGATTTTAGTGCGCACCTCTGCATTTGAGACGTGGTCTAAGTATGAGATTTTCAGGATCCTTCGATAACATCTCATCTCTAAGGCATGGATTCTTCTCTCTAATTCTGCTGTTAGGGTCCATGTCTCACATGCATATAGGAATATGGACATGACGAGGGAGTGCATAAGCTTGATCTTGGACCCAAGCGTGATGTTGCTGTCTTTCCAAATATGCTTCAGCCTAGCCAGAGCAGCTGTTGTCTGCGCAATATCAGTTCCTCACATTCCCAAATGATATATGTTGTGTCTGTCAGAAACAAAGCACATACAACCTGTGCAATATCAGTTCCTCACATTCCCAAATGATATACTCTGTGTCTGTCAGAAACAAAGCACATACAACCTGTGCAATATCAGTTCCTCACATTCCCAAATGATATACTCGTGTCTGTCAGAAACAAAGCACATAAAACTTGTGCAATATCAGTTCCTCATATTCCCAAATGGTGTACTCTGTGTTTGTCCAGAACAAAAAAAGCCTACAACAAGTTCCATCAAAAAAGTCAACAATTAGTGAAATAATAGGTTTTTTACCTATAGTCTGAATATAAGTAATGTGACATTGTCATTTTATATTTTCAATAGCTTGGATTCTTTACTGAGCACAAAGACTGTGCAACATGCACTTGTGTTGGTGGAGATTTGCGCTGTGAACCAAAGAAATGCCCAGCCTGCCCAGATGTATGTACTTTCATATTGTTTCGGTTTTATTTTTTATCTAAGGGTTTTTTTTTTTCCTGTACTATCTAGAATGTCATTAAGTATTATGAATATAGTGTTCTGGATAGTAAATAATCTTTTGGTTCCCAAAATCTACCATGTATCTGTTAAATGTAAAGAAAATTTCTTTGTTGTTTTTTTTTTTTAATTTTTAATTAATAGGCTTTTCTTAACAATCATTTCGTGAGGTAACATTTTAGTACATTGTGGTCATGAAAGACACCAATAACCAGACTCTCTAAAGTTTCCACATGTATGTCGTTATTTTGTTGAAGTGTTATTTTCTCACAGTTTATGTATACATATTGTAATAAAAGATCTATTCAAAATGGAGACCAACAAATAAAAGTCACTTTTTCAGCTCCATGTTACCTTATCATATTTCTTCCGCAATAAACCCTTGCTTGAAGAAAGCCTATCCCAGATTCTTAGAACATGTTTGCAATAGTTTAAATATAGATTGCTATATCCAACTATAAGCCCTCTCCAAATATTTTAAAAACTTTATCAGTAAGGCTTACTGGGCTTATTGTTGGGGATGGTAAGTCCTTGTTAAATTGCATTAAAAGGTTTGTTTATTGTTGTATTATTCTACAAAACTTCTAATATCAGGGATATACACAGTCACTGAACGCTACCACCTGCCAATGTAGCTGTAAGACATGTGGTACAGCCGAGTTCCGATGCGGAAATGGCCAGTGCATCCCATCCTCGCTATTATGTGATGGTGTCATTGATTGCATAGATGATGAAAAAGAATGTGGTAAGTTTGTTGTACCAACAAAGAAATATCCTATGTAGGAAAACACATGTAGAAAAAGCACAGATCAATGATGAGAACATTTTTTTGTTGTATTTTCAACTTCAAATTAAATTCTTCTACTTGGATGAAAATGAATTACATTGTCTGGTTGATATAATGTCTCTCGTTATTACAAGCTTTTGCAAATAATGATCACCTTTCAAGATCCCAAAAAAGACATGCTAAAGTGGAACACTTTGTAATAATGAACGTCGCATTGTGACAAACAATCACTTTGGATCCTGAACCATTCTCTATACCAAGGGACTAATGTATTAACAAATTTCACTTTATGTAGCTTAAATCACTAGTTCACACATAACCTTTTCGGCAATGAAAGAAAAACTGAAAGCACCTTGTTCTGGAAATACAGAGATCTTTATTTCTTCTCTCTAAAACTCAACAATTACTTAAAAGTGACAAAAATGGTAAGTTTGCTAATCTGGATCCTTGTTTGGAAATCAGTAATTTACCAAAATTCTTGAGCATTTTTTTATGTCTACAGTGGGGACGCATTGATTTGGTCCTGTCTATCTGTACATATGTCCAATCATCCCCAGGAAGCTCAGAAGGACAATGCAGACAGATTACATCTTTTTAGGCATTTTTGTTTGCATATGTAGAGGACATGACATGGCATTAAATCAATTTTTCCATTTTTTATACATTGAAAACGTTTTGTACTGAGACTTTTTTTTGGTGAAAACCTTGAACAAAAACTACTTGACATGAGCAAGATAAATTTGGTAAGCACTTTTGTGCATATATGTAAATGACAGGATTAGATTTTCCTGACACTATAGAAATATTCCAATTTCTTTTTCAACTGTTTGGACTTTTACAAACACAAATCCATTAACATTAATGTAAATATTGAACTCTATAGTTTTCCTGACACCATATTTTTAAACTTTGTCATAATTTTCAATTGTACATAAAATATCTGTACCAAAAGTTCCTAAACAAACAGTTTTGATCATCCTAGTTATTGTATATCATCAATGGACAGCACTAAAAACAGCTGATATGCACCACAGCTCATGATTACACAGTTCCCTAAATTAAGCAATCAACGTCTCCAACATATGAGTTTTGCAAGTTCTTGTCATCTCAGTTGTTATCCATGGTAGATTCTTGATAACTTTATTCTAGATGTAGTTGGATCTGTCTTTAGACCCCTAGTAGCATTACAAATAGCGGTATTCATTGATTAAATTCCTGAACCAGTCTTAAAGTGATTTGGCTCATTTGCATATTTGGGGGAATCCACACTATATTTGGAGTTGTAGTGTCAATGTAGTTTCAGGCATATTGGGAAGAAAATGGTTTATTTGGGCAATTCATTCAATTGTCATGAACAATCTTTACATTAGGAAACAGTTTTGTTATTAGAACTCAGTCCAATCAGCAGTTGCATGCATCATTATAATCTGGTTCACGGTCATGGTTAGAGATCAATTTCTAGCAATTATTGAGACTTGTTGGGATTTAATAAGTTGATTTTATTGATACTTTATATCCATTCAAACAGATCAAGTAACATGGTATCTGTGATGGTTTGTGAACTGGCATTGAGTTTGCATAAATTAAAGTAATTTATATCATTTATAGCTGGTCAGTGGGGTCATTTTTGTGTAGTCTACTATGCACATTTTATGCCAGTGTCAGTACATGTATATGAACATGAACACAGTTTTACAAATAAAAAGGTAAACAAACATGAAGTGCAACCAGAATTCATTGTTTGTCAAAGAAAACACTGACACAGTGCTCTTATTGGCAAGAAAGGATATTGTTATGTATGATGTTTATATAATATTATAAATATTTTAGGAAATTATAAATGTTTCTTCACTTTAATATTTGCTTAAATCTTAATGTTTATCAGGAAATACATGTTTAACTAGTGTCCTTGAATTGTTGATCAATATGTTTTCTCAATTTGAAGGTCAAGGTTGAATTTTGTTTACAAGTAAAATTCCATTAAGATGACACATGTTCTAGAACATTCTGTCATGTGACCAATCTTTATATATACCATGTTTGGTTGACATTTTTTCAGTTTTGACATTACCATCAGTCTTGTAAAGAGCTATTACAGTTGTGAAAATTCAATCCAAATTCTAAGAGAGGAATTATTTTAAATATTCATTGGATTATAACAGTGCTCATAAACTTTTGGATTTTGGATTTTTAATTGATGATTTTGGAATTTATGTGAACTTATTCAGAGATTTTGGAATACTTCATTTTGACATCAGCACATCAAGATTACTAGTACATCAGGACTTTGGAGACCATTAGCACATCATAACATTCAAGGACACAGCCGTGAATTCGGAACATTCTATATTTAGGACTTGTGATTAGAACAATCATTCTTATTGGATTATTAGGATTTCAAAACACATTACTGTAAGTGACTTTTTGATTTTTTCATTTTAATTATCTAGTAATAAATTGCCTGTTGATTTTTAATTGATTTGTTGGTTTCACTTTCTTTCTGTTACATTTTTCTTAGACCATAGAGTCGTAACAATATAATGCAACCTAGTTTACCTAGCCCACTTTTGACCAGCATTGAACTTGCCAGGCACATCAACACACAATCCTGACAATAGAGATAAAAAAATTTCTTTACAAGATATTCTGGAAAAGTGATAACTTTTATTAGAACAGAATTTATCCACATGGAGAGAAAAGTATTTATTTTTTAATATCAGGATATACACTTTAATGATGGTAGTAAATTCGAGAAATAATATAAAATTATTATGATCTGTATAAACATCTAATCTATTTGCAAAAGTTAATTCTGTTATGGAAAAAAAAAGAATTTCCAGTTTTATCAGATAACAAATTTATGAGATAACCGCATCCACTAATTGGCATAACATTTCTATAAAATCGATGATTTTCTTTTAAAGATTCTGTCACTTTATTAGAGAGTAAGTTCTTATTCATAATTAAAATTTAATGCAAATTGGTTGAAAGATTTTGAAGAAGTTATACAAGTTTAAATTTGTACATGTTATTTAGTAAAATTGGCCAAAGTGTTGAACCATCAATGAACCATGCAGTTTTACAGTTCAACAAGTTTAGCACCCCAAACATTATTATGTAATAAAGCACACATATCAGGCTTTCAAGTGGGCCCCACACCATTTAAATTTTAATAAACGAGGATTGACTGATAAATAGTGGTAGAGAGGTGAAGCTTTTGCATTCAATAATTAAGTCTACTGTATGCAATATTTTACTTTACTGCAGGCTCTGTAAAATTCCTTACACCACCCAGTCCATATCGAGAGACCCCAACTCGTGGGCCAATGCTCAACTTTGGAGAGACACCAACACGGCCAACAACCAACCAAAGACATGACATGGGTGTGTCCACAACCAGAAGGCCCAAGGAAATCAGTAAGTTTACCAATTTTTAATAAAAAATTATCCTTTTAAAATCTTTGTTGGACTAATGCATACAGGACTGTAACCATTCCATTTCATCGGTTTATATTTGTGAAAATAGATAGGTTTTATCACACATCAAGAATGCTACCAACTACATTTATGAGATGACAAACTACAGTTTAATTTCCTATACCATATAAGCACAATACATAATAAATGTAAACATGTATAAGTGCAGTTTATTTTATACTGTTTTAATACTTTCAGCAACTCTAATGCCAACACTATGTGCTGCAAGCAAATGGTCTGACTGGATAAATCATGACAGTCCAGACACTGGGGATGGTGATGTGGAGGCCATGAGCGCTCGGGAAAAGAATGTTTTCTGTCCTGGAGGAATGATAGCATCAATTGAATGTGTCACAACAGATGACATCCCACACTACAGCAGTGGTGAAACTGTAACCTGTGATATCCAGACTGGATTCCTGTGCAACAATAATGATAATGCACCATTGCCATGCAGTGACTACAAAGTCAGATATTACTGTGACTGTTCAGGTACTTAAAAAAATAACAATAGAGGAAATCACTTATATTTCATGATGAATTATTTACTGCCAAACATTTATATTTGATGGGTATTGAACAAAAGGGACTTTTAAATATTTCTATATAAAAAATTGGATTAATATTTGAATCAGATTTTAGTTCAGAGTTTAGACCTCATCTCAAATTTGAATTCATGTTTGAGACTTCGTTCAGATTTATTGTATCACCTGCATAAACTTAGCATGGTGTGACACAGGTGTCACTTTTCTGGTAGCAATGTGTGAAAGCACAGTCTTTACTCACATATAATCCTATAGCAACTGCAAACTGTATAGACCCAGATCTGCCATCGCATAATGGGCCGGCAGATCTGGGTCTATGCAGTTTGTAAGGACTAATCAGTAGAACAAACAGCTTAAACCCTGATCTGCTGGCCCATTAGATCAGGGTCTATGTTGTTTGCATTTGGACCTGGATTATACGCGAGTATATATGGTAGATCTCATGTGCAAACTTTTATGTGCAGCATTTTTGTGCATTGTTACATGTAGGTTTGTTTTTTTTTTAATTTCCAAAAATGTAGCTGTATACAATAATGCCCAACTACTGCCTGCCAAATTAAAGCATTTTATTTTATTTTATTTATTCTTATTTATTATGTTAATGCTATATTTTGTCCTCTTGATGTCACTATTAAAATAAACCACTTGGTAAGCATCATAGCTATTACTATGCCCCCAGCAAATAAAGTTTGGGAGATATACTGGAGTCAGTTCATTTTGTAAGATCATCTGTAACCCTCATATTTACTTAATATCTCCTGAACTGTTTGAGATATCTTGATGAAACGTATTATACTTTTGCATCATGACTTAAGATTTCGTTTCCAGTACAAAATCGATTAATGTCTGATCAGTATTTTAGGAGTTATCCCAATTTTTATTATTACAAATTGTACCCATCTGACCATAACACTGTCTGGTTATCTCACTATGTTTGAAAGATGGATTTAAATTTCAAATCTACTTAACTGTTTGAGGTACCATAATGAATGTAAGTTGTGGGACACTATAGAAGTTGGTACACCCTTAATTATTTTCCAAAAATAATTTTTACATGTCCTAGAAAAGCTGGGACACAAAATCACAATAATTTTTTCATGCACTATAAGACTTTGGACATCCGAAAACTTTTTTTTCAAGTTGCAGATTGGCGTATTCAATCGATTATTATAACATTAGAGAGACTGGTTGTCAAGGGACTGCTCTCATTACTCACTAAATGTAATTGCTGTATATTAGGTTGATATAAACTGATTGAGAAACCAATAACGATATTTATTTTCATCTTTTCTCTTCATATTTCTATGTTAAATATTTACATTTCATTCAACAGTGAGAAGCATTTAGCATTACCAGTGTTGTACCAAGCAAACAATAACTTCTTTTTTTCCCTGGACTAGTTTATAATTGTTGCTTAATACATAATAACATTAAAACCATTGCCAGTCATCAGTAATTACAATGTTTTCTGCCTTGAAAATAAAAATACCCAACTCATTAAAACGTGGTACCACAAAATACAACAACAAAAATAGCGCCCAAGTATTGTTCATTGCTCACATTGAGTGACCTTGTTTACATCATGACATGACCACATGCACAAAAAAAACCTTTGCTGATTGAAGTAACACAGTCAGGAAAAATGATACATGGTAAGAAAGAAAAAGTGCAAATATACTCATAATATTTTAAGAATAAGCATGGATACAATTGACATTTAGCATATATGCATTGAGTACTGTAGCATCATTTTAAAGTACCACATTATCACATGGCTTATGGGCTAGACGGAGTAGTTGGACAAATAAGAAAATATGTGCACATAAATGACAAGATAAAAACAAAATATTTGACTCAATATCCTTTGTAGCTGCAGCACCCACACCTGGTCCAATGCAGATGACAACAGCCATACCTACTGCTATGCCTGGGGCACTGACTACATGTATGTACTGTTTTGTATTAGAAATATGAAAATTAAACAAAAAAATTATATTTATATATTGATCAATCAGTTCATCAATCAAATATCTAGCATTTAATATCAGGTTCGAGCTGTAAAATCCTCTTGTTACCTTGATTTGTTATTTTTGTATGATCCACCATAAATGTGGAAGGGGTATAGTGTTAACCTTATCTGCTTGCCTGTTGGACAATCTCTGTCTATAGTGTTAACCTCATCTGCTTGCCTGTTGGACAGTCTCCATCTATATAGGTCACTGTGAACTACATGTCATAAATATTTTGAAGAGTATGTTTTAAAAATACTACATAAAGTCTATGTCATCTCTCTTTTTAATTTTACTGCAGTCAATAGATGCAGACATATAACATGTTCAGTACCTGTGATACCAGCACTGAAACCAGGAGAAGTAGCCAGGATCGTCACTGATGGCTGCTGCAATGATTACGAAGTTTTCTGCAAGTCTGAACTATGCAGCTCTCCTGTCCTTCACTGCAATGCTCCCATGGCCCTACAAAAGGTCAACTCTCAGGAATGCTGCCCAACGTACAAATGCAGTAAGTTTTGTGTGATACATTTTATCATGAAGTTGTGTGTGTTGTTTTGTGCTTAGGCATTCACCAGGCCAGATCAATAGAGAAAGTTTTGAATACAAAATTCATACAAACAGACAAGTAAAGTATGTTAAACTGGCTTTAAATTAGCTTACTGAAATTTATATTAATAAGGGAGTCAGTTCTCCATAGGTTGAGTGATAATTATAAAATATACTGCAGGTTAGTTTAAGTCATTTCCACGGAATTTAGTATGCTAGAAAAGTTAGTGCAAATTGTGATTATCACTGACGATTTTCATCTACCTTTCTTGCTATTTCAGTTTTAGATCCAGACACATATTATGCCTTGCCTGAACAGGGGTGTAGGTAAGGGGTTGGTCATATCTTAAAACCTTTGACCTATCCTTGTCATTTTAGTACAGTTACAACAATGCCAACCATTC